>CM063442.1:33028500-33528500 GCA_032191425.1 Lymantria dispar
CCGAGACTCTCCAGCCCAGCCTTCTCACCCGGGTCGTCGAGGACCTGTTCCCGCGGCGGGCGGAACACACGCCCCCGGTCATGGCTCCGCCAGACACTGACCGGGAGGCCGACGACGACAGTGTTCCGCCCATCACGGAACCCGAGATGGGAGTGGCGGTGGCGCGCATGTGCGCAAAGTCCACCGCCCCCGGGCCCGACGGTGTTCCAAACCGCGTGTTGGGCCTGGTCCTCGACCACCTGGGTCCCCGCCTCAGGGAGCTGTTCGACGCGTGTTTAGCGTCCGGCCGGTTCCCTGGGTGCTGGAAGGAGGGAAGGCTGGTGCTCCTGCCGAAGCCGGGACGGTCTCCGGGGTCGCCTTCGGCCTACAGGCCTATCGTGCTGCTCGATGACACGGGCAAGCTACTGGAGAGGGTGGTAGCTGCCCGCATCGAGCGGCACCTCGTCGGCACGGGGCCCGATCTGTCGGACGCCCAGTTTGGGTTTAGGAGGGGTCGTTCGACGATCGCGGCTCTGTTGCGCCTGAGGGCCGTGGCGACTGAGGCCGTCACCGGTGGGGGAGTGCTGTTGGCGGTGTCCCTAGACATCGCCAACGCATTCAATAGTCTGCCATTCAGCTGCATCAGGGAGGCGCTCCGGTATCACGGAGTGCCAGCTTACCTGAGGCGGCTAGTGGCAGACTATTTGGTGGGGCGCAGCGTCCTCTGTACCAACCGAGCAGGGGACGTTGTGCGAACGCCCATGACGTGCGGTGTCCCACAGGGGTCGGTCCTCGGACCCACCCTGTGGAACATCGGCTACGACTGGGCGTTGCGGGGGAGCCTCCCGCCCGGGCTGGGCGTGATTTGTTACGCCGACGACACGCTCGTCACAGCCCGCGGTGGGACGCTAGAAGAGGCGGTAAGCCTGGCGACCTATGGCACCGAAGAGGTCGTCAGGCGGATCGAGGCGCTGGGGTTGAGGGTCGCCCTGGACAAGACGGAGGCCCTCTTGTTCCATGGGCGCCTTATGAGCCCTCCCATCGGCGTCTCGATCACCGTCCGATCGGTTGACATCAGCATCCGGGCCCATATGAGGTACTTGGGCCTGGTGCTCGATGGGCAATGGTGGTTCCGGGAGCATTTCCGCAGGCTCGCTCCGCGGCTCGTCGGCGCGGCGTCCGCCCTATCGTGGCTAATGCCGAACGTGGGCGGACCGAGCGCTACGTGCCGACGGCTGTACACGGGGGTCATCCGGTCGATGGCCCTGTACGGCGCACCGGTGTGGGCGGGGTCCTTGACCGTCCGACTTAGGGCCCTTCTGTGGCGACCACAGAGGGTCATGGCGGTCAGGGCCATCCGCGGATACCGCACGGTTGCGACGGAGGCAGCGTGCCTATTGGCCGGGACTCCCCCGTGGGACCTGGAGGCGGAAATGCTCGCCGAGTTGTATCGGCGGGTGTCGGGGGTGCGCGGGGAGGGCGGTGTGATCTCGTTAAGGGATCTCACCGCCTGGCGCGTCGACGCCCGCCGAGACGTCATTGCCCGTTGGGCAGTCCGGCTGGAGAGGCCTCGGTTCGGGGTGCGAACCGTGGAGGCCTTCCGGCTGGTGCTGATGCAGTGGTTGGAGAGGCGGCACGGGGTGCTCTCCTTCCGACTAGTGCAGGTGTTGACGGGGCACGGGAGCTTCGCCAAATACCTGCACAGGGTCGTAAGGAGGGAGAGTACACCGTCCTGCCACCACTGCGATTGCGACGAGGACACGGCGCGCCACACGCTCGAGGCCTGCGCGGCCTGGGCAGTGCAGCGCCGTGAACTCGTCGCAATCATCGGTGCCGACCTGACGCTGCCGGCCATCGCTAGGGCGATGGTCGACAGCGTCAGGAACTGGGACGCGGTCGCAGCCTTCTGCGAGACAGTGATCTCGCAGAAGGAGGCGGCGGATCGTCTGCGCGTGGAGCGCAGCCTCGATGAGGAGATCCGCCGCCGGCGACTGGGGCGGCGCAGGCGCAACTATCTGCGCCTCATGCCGCCCTAGCCGAGGCCGCGGGTGACGTGACCGGGGATTAGTCCGTCACCCGCCGAGAGGCCGACCGCGTGAGGAAAGACCGACGTCCTCCTCGAGGGGGGGACGTCGGTCGATGGGAGGGTACCCCAATAGGGGGTATTCCGTCGGGCCGACCACTGACGACAAGTTAACGCTGCTCCAGTGGTCGGCCCAACGACGAAGGCGACGTGGTTTTCGGGTGGGTCGCGGGAGTTGCGTGCTTAAGCCCCTCTGTCGCCCCGGACGGAGTGGTGCGGAGGCGCGCCGACCGCGGCCCACCCACAAAAAAAAAAAAAAAAAAGCCATGTATTTATTAATCAGTATTACATCTTCTATTGGAAATAGACTTCTCCAACGAGGGAAAATTGTCACCATCGCTACTCTTGGCAGATGGGTCGTCGAACGCATTTGGTGTTGTGAATTTCTTATAGGATATTATTCTTTTGCTAGGTGCTAGTGTTTGCGATTCCAACGGAATAAGGATGTATGATATATTGCATCCCTTAGCCAACTGACAAACATGAAAATAATAATTATATTGAAAAATTCAATTTGAGAAAATACGTCTAAAAATGAAAGGTTATAAGCTAAATATTGCTTTTGTTAATGGGAATGAGAATTATCTTTCATTATTATAAAGTTAGAAATAGTAAGTAATAAAGTTCTAAAAGTACTTTTGTTGCTTGGCATCGTTGGATGCGGATGGTACAATAACGCACTTCGTGGCGAAGCAAGAGGTAAGCCTACGTCCAGCAATGGACGGCGAAAAGAATAAATAATGATGGCGAAAAAAAACTATTAAATCGTAATAAAAAAATTATAGAAGGCAAGGTTGAATTTAGTTCAGTTCAGCCTTAACTAAACAATATTATTGCTAATTATAATCAATCCATTTTGCCGTGTAGTAATGGGGTAAGAATACAATTCATTACCCATCACACATCTTGCCCGTTGGTATCGTAGAAGACCACTAAAGAACATAAATATAACATCTAAGTGGTAGGACCACACTGTCGAAAGTTATCTGTCTACAGCCGCGGGCCGGTCCGTCCGGGGCAGTACCACACTCTCGCAGAAAATTGACGTCCGAGTAGTAGCGATTTGTTACTGCGCTTCGTTCGGTGAGCGAGAGAGCCGGAAGCCCTACTTTCTGAGGCTGTTTGCGTGTGGAGGGTTTTGGTGGTGCCCTTGGTATCACCGAGCCTCAATGCACGCATTCACACTCCCTTCACTTTCCTCGCGGTAGGCAGCGGCGTTGTAAAGGTCCATGAGCGGCAGCAACACTTACCATCAGGTGTACTGTTTGCTCGTTTGCCACCGTTTGCAATAAAATAAAAAAAATCTAAGCAAAAGAAAGAAAACTAGAAATGAAACCCTGCATCAATCTTTCTGAGTAATAGAGCAGGTCTATTAATAATAATAATAATAATTTATTATTATTATTATTAAAGGACATGCTAATGCAGACAAACTGAGCAGATGAATAAGACATTCAATAAAAACCGTTTGTCTGCAATAATTTTGTTCTTTGTTCCGGCCTAGCGAGACCGCGACCTGGTTTTCTCGGAAATCTTTGTAAGCGTCATTTGCACTTTTCCTGTGGTAAAAACATCATTGTCACATGAAAAATGAAATATCACAGACAGCCCTCGCCAAGATTTACGTTATTACTTAGTGAGTAATAGATTTTCAGTGAAAATAATACACTGAAGCGTATTGTAAAAGTGTTTTATTGTGCCTACAACATCGTTGCTTTAGTACTAACTCTTTTTTCGAAAGTTAGTTTTTTTTTATATTCTACAGTTTTTGTTATTCATAAAGAGCAACGTGGTTCAACTTATTTGCATGTTTCAAAGTATATGGAGGAAGTTATATTTGGAATTGACAATATTTATGGTGTCTTATTTTAAACATTGTAGTTAAAACATTGTATTACAAGGCGTCTTAATCCTTACTAATATTACAAATGCGAAAGTAAGTATATTTGTTTGTTTGTTACGCTTTCACGCTTAAACCGCCGAACCGATTTCAAAAATTCTTTCACCAATGGATAGCTATAATGTCAGGGAGTAACATAGGCTAAATTTTATCCCGATATTCCGACGAAAACGGGCACTACGCGGGTAAGGCGACCGAAGCGAAGCGAGGGCGGGTTACTAGTATTGATATAAAAACGATTTGAAATGTTTGTAATGCTAAAACGATGTTAGCAAAAGAAAAATATAAAAACTATATATATATTATTGTGTTTTGTGGAATCCTTTTAATTTTTCTATCGTGTTAGTAAACCCACAGCAGAAACTTTTTACATGTATTCGGAATTACATAAATAAATTTGATTTATAATTGACGCAATTAAATTATAATTATGACTGCATAAATAGCGTAGTAGTTAAAATACCGACATACCAACCAGTGTCCGCGACACTTTGAATCCAATGCAAGACAACACTTTGTACAAATTGTTGTTCCAAATCTGGATGTAATTTGTCTCCGTTAATTATACATTTGTAAAGTCCCTTGCACACAACTTTATTTTTTTCTAAATCTTCAATAAACACTAGAATGTTTATACATACTAGCAACCCGCCCTCGCTTCGCTTCGGTTTCAGTCGCCTTACCTACGTAGTTCCCGTTCCCGTGGGAATACCGGGATAAAATATAGCCTATGTTACTCCCTAATATTATAGCTTTCCATTGGTGAAAGAATTTTTGAAATCGATTCGGTAGTTTAGGCGTTAAAGCGTAACAAACAAACAAACTTACTTTCGCATTTATAATATTAGTAAGGACATATAATCCATGATTGATTTACTCTTATAACTAAAATGAAAAATAAGTTATTAAAGTATAACTTTAATAAAAGTACAGATTATAAACTCATTTGCAAAAAAAACGGGCGGTTTTGATTTTCATTCATATTTAAAAAGATACAATACCAAAAAGGTTTCAATCGTTTGTACACGTTACTGGCCGGTTTTAAAAATGCTGTGGTATTTAAAAAAGTACGTTCTAAATTCAATTTTTCATTTGATGTTCATTTTTACAGAAAACCCCTTTTTATCCTACATTTTTGGCGCGAAGTTCCAGAAGTTAACATCGACTTTCATAACTTTTATTCAATTTTTATCGATTAATTTCATATCCTTGACTGTCAAAGCTTTATTTAATGCTGTTTGGCTGTATCAAAAATGGTAGATAAAGTGGTAAAAGCTACCAAAATTATCGCGCTGCTTGAAGAGGGTTGCAGCCAATGTTTCGTGGCTAGGAGGCTAAATGTTAGTCGCTCGACAGTCCAAAGGACCTGGCAGCGATATCAGGAGACTGGTTCCGTCGAGAGAAGGCCTGGTTCTGGAAGAAAACCATGTACCCAACCACGGGATGATCGTTTTCTTGTGAGTCGCGCATTGAGAAATCGCAAATCTTCGTATGTGGATCTTAAGAACAACCTCCAAGAAGTAAGAAATGTGCATATTAGTCTATGGACGGTCAGGAGGAGGCTTCTCGCTGCCAATATACGCAGTCACCGCCCGGCCCGCGGCCCCAAATTACTCCGTGAGCACAGAGTTCACAGGCTTAGGTTCGCTAGAAATTGTGAATCATGGACTCAAGACGATTGGAATAGGGGTTTGTTCTCTGATGAAGCCAGGATATCTCTGTTCGGTGAAGATCGACGTCGGCGAGTGCTAAGAAGACAAGGAGAACGCTTTGCAGAGGCATGTTTCGAAGAAATCACACCTTATGGTGGGGGCTCTGTTATGTTTTGGGCAGGAATAAATTCAATGGATCGTACAGAGTTAGTCTTCATTGAAAACGGCTCACTGACTGGGCATCGATACATAACGGAAGTTCTAATTTCTCATGCACAACCCGCATTGGCCGCTCTAGGTGAAGACTCGATTTTTATGGACGACAATGCTCGCGCCCACCGATCCCGCGATGTTAATGCGTATGTGCAAGAGGTCGGCATTCGTCGTTTGGATTGGCCAGCTCGAAGTCCCGACCTCAATCCCATAGAGCATGTCTGGGACGTTCTGAAACGGCGTGTGAGATCAGTACACCCGGCTCCGCAGACCATCAGAGAGCTGAAGAATGTGATTACTGCGGAGTGGGAACGTATTCCGCAAGCAAGTATCCGGGATATACTCGCTAGCATGCCCAGACGAATTCAAGCTGTGATTTTAGCTAGAGGGGGTCACACTCGATACTAAACATTTATCTGCTTTTACTTTATTAAAGAAAAACAAACAAAAAAACTTTTTTATTTTTACTTCATGAGCATATGCACTACTAGCGAATATACACTACTAGCGAGGTTTAGCATTATTTCCCATAAATTGTATCTAAATTTTATGAAATACTGATGAAAACGATTATTTTCTTATTAATTTAGCAAATTGTGTGGATAAAACTACCTATAATTATCAAACAAAGAAATATTAACATTTGAAATGGTTCATTGCTTAGGTGCCCGTTTTTTTTGCAAATGAGTTTATATTACGTTCATACGCCTATCAACAGCAGAACCTTATTCCTTTTATTCTCCATTTGATAAGCCATTTCCTTAAAAGCGACAGCCTTTTAGAGCTCACCGGTGACGACTGTCAATTTTGTACCGAGTTACTGACATACTATTTACATGTGACGATGCTTTGAACATTACTTATCGTTATGTCTTTCACATGAGTAGTGATGGAATATCTGGCTGTATTGTTTTTGACATATTTTAAAAATATTCATTCTGATTGTAATAGAAAACTACGTTTTTTTCATTTATCAGTAATATTACCATCCTTTTTTTGCTATTAATAGCAAACGAGCAAATAGCCTGATGGTAAGCGATGCTGCCTCTCATGGACGTTTGCTAGACCGTTGCCTATCATAAAAAAAAACAGGTGAAGGGAATGAATGCGTGCAATGATGCTTTTAACATCACCGAAATCCACCGCTAACACCTCCAAAAAGTTGGGCTTCCGGCTTTCTCGCTTACTGAACGAAGTGCAGTAACAAATTACTACTGTTCAGACGTCGAGTTTTTGCAAGAGTGTGGTACTACCCCGGACAGACTGGTCCGTAGCTGTTTTTTTTTTTTTTTTAGGGATGGGCTATGGCAAGGCACGCGCGGTCCCGTCCGTCCGGGGCGATGAAAGGACGACGCGCTAGCCCATAACCCACCCGTACCCGCGTCACCTCGTCGTTGGGCCGACCACCGGAGCAGATGTGACTTGTCATCAGTGGTCGGCCCGAGGCCCGTAGCTGTAGATAGACTTTTTTTTTCACGCTGTGGAAATGCTATTACGCACTATCCCCCCGCCGGTGATAGACGAGGGGAGTGTGTCTGGGACTCGCCGGCCACATAAGCGACCGGAATACCCACTAAAACTACAGCGGCCCCTTCCACGCTTTTAAGGGATGCCGGAGAGATCGTCTGATGAAATTCTATCCCCGACACCCCCAAGCTGTAGATAGACTATAGAGGTCCTACCACTTAAATTCCATTAACAATAACTACTAATATGATATCAATTCTTCTTATCATCTCAGCTCAAATATGTCCCACTATTGGTCTCAGACCTCCTCCACTGTGTGAGAGAAATTAATCTACTATAGCAAGCTGATCATGCATGTTATACAGGGTTTTATATCAATTTTTCCTTCTCTTGTAGTGATATTATCTGCTCATCATATACCTTAATCGTCTTTTACGATACCCATAGGAAAGAAAAGGGATAGTGAATTAAATACCTTATACCATACCATATGTAAAATGGTTTCTATTGACGTGTTTTTATTAATGGAAATTGTATGCGGTAGACCATAAGGCAAGAGTTTTATTCTTCATCTTCTTTTTGTTTAATTGGTAATCGATTTTTGATAACGAGTTAAAAATACAATATTTCACCATCCTTTCCTCATCCTTGAGAGTTCTAAACTCGACTATAGGATCACTACGGTAGCAACATTCTTCTTGGTAATTTATAACAATAAATAACATTGCCAACTAGTTTTTCAAGGTGTAGCCGTAATAGCATTATCAACATTGAAAAGGCCATTGTATAATATTGGACGTCGATTGGTTCAACCATGGAGATTCCAATATAACATACTCAATATCATTATTCAGTAATAACGATTGCACAAGACTTTTTTTTGCGTAAAGGCGGCACGGGGTGCTCTCCTTCCGACTAGTGCAGGTGTTGACGGGGCATGGGTGCTTCGCCAAATACCTGCACAAGGTTGTTAAGAGGAAGAGTACACCGTGTTGCCACCACTGTGGTTGCGACGAGGACACGGCGCAGCATACGCTCGAGGCCTGCGCCGCTTGGGCAGAGTAGCGTCGTGAACTCGTCACAATCATCGGTGCCGACCTGAAGCTGCCGACTATCGCCAGGTCGATAGCGTCAGGAACTGGGACGCGGTCGCAGCCTTCTGCGAGGCAGTGATCTCGCAGAAGGAGGCGGCGGATCGCCTGCGCGGGGAGCGCAGCCTCGATGAGGCGATCCGCCGCCGGCGACTGGGGTGGCGTAGGCGCGAGTACTTGCGCCTCATGCCGCTCTAGCTGAGGCTGCGGGTGACGTGATCGCGGAATTAGTCCATCACCCACCGAGAGGCCGACCACGTGAGGAAAGGCCGACGTCCTCCCCGATCCAAATCACCCCCACAAAAAAAAGCCTTTTTTTGCGTGGTCTATGGTCTACGCACACGCTGTCCTTTCCGTCCCGGATAACGAAAGGGCGGCAAGCAGCCACATAACCCACTGTACTTCCTCTTCTTCGCCATTGAGCCGATCACTTGTACCGAATTCCTATACTTCCATGATCAGCCCAATGCTTGATAAAGTCACAATATTTCAGAATATTTTTGAAATCACATATTGACCACTCTAAATGAAACCCTATGTAATGATTCCTGATGTTCATAAGAGTCTGAAACAAAACGATTCTTAAGGATTTCATCGCTTTTGTATTTGATTTTTAATTTACAAGTTGTCCAGTTTTGAATACTTTTCAGTAGGTATTCATGAAAACCAGAGAACTTTTTTATTGAACATTCTACTACTACTATAAGTTTTGTTGATATAATAGATTTAGCAATATAAAATATGATGAAATCCATCGACATTAAATAGTCTTCCATTTAAAATACTGCTAAGGAAATAGCAAGCGGGAAGTCTCGACGGAAATGGGATTATTTGGTAGACATCAATACTTTTATAGAACGGGGAGAATCGTTAAGTTTTGACAGCAGGGATGAGCTAATGGGAAGTCATGTTCGAATAGGGGGATGCATTATTTAGCTTAGAAAATTTTTAAAGTTTGCTGATGTTTACGCGAGTATTAAACATCCTACTAATATTATAAACGAGAAAGTTTGTATCTATGTGAGGATGTGAAGATGAGAAGATGTTTGTTGCTTTTTCCCGCAAATACTACTGAATGGATTTTGGTAAAACTTCACAATAATATAGCTTACATATCAGAATAACACAAAGGCTATAATTTATTTCGATATTTCCACGGGAAGGACAACTATGCGGGTTAAACCGCAGGGCGCTGCTAGTTCTAAATAAAACCATTTTATGGATTTTGTTGCTTTTTTATTTGATTTTTGATCGCCCAACATTTCGAACACTTTAATATCATGAACGCTTTTTTAGGGGGTGGACTATGGTCAACGCGACCGCCGCCCGGCTCCATCCGGGACAACAGTGGGGCGGCACGCGGCCCCATAACCAACTGTAGCACGTCGCCTTCGTCTTTGGGCCGTCCACCGGTACCAAGTTCCTTGTCCTCCGTGGTCGGCCCGACGGAATACCTTCCGAGGTACCCTCTCCTCTCTATGTCTAAAACGTCGGTCGCCGTCGCGCGGTATATTACCGCATGGTATATGAACGTTGCAAAGTATTCGAAACGTCGGGCAATCAAAAATCAAATACAAACGTGATAAAATCTGTAAAATAGTTTAATTTAGAATTTAAAAAGTTCTTCAGTAATTTATAAATTACATTATTTCTTATTTACATTTTTAAGCATTTATCTGAATTTCTGCTGATGTATGGTTGCAGTTACAAATACTAGCAATCCTTACATTGCTCGTGGGTATTGTATAAGATATTCCGTGTGGTGACGGAGTAAGAATACAATTCACCACTCCTTATCTTGCCCGTGGATGTCGTAAAAACGACTATGGGATATAATATGCACACAACATCTGTGTAAGAGAAGGAAAACTCTAAATGAAACCTTATACCAACATGTCTGACAAGCATGGGGTAGTAGTAAGTCGTTTTTCCTCCTATTGTGGAGACAGTCCAGCATGGATGATACAGCATGAGATATGGATGTAAATCAATAATAGAAATACGACTATAATACAATAAAAATAAAATATATATTTTAGGAGTGGTAGGACCACACTGTCGACAGTTATCTGTCTACAGCCGCGGGCCGGTCCGTCCGGGGCAGTACCATGCTCTCGCAGAAAATCGACGTCCGAGTAGTAGCAATTTGTTACTGCGCTTCGTTCGGTGAGCGAGAGAGCCGGAAGCCCAACTTTCTTAGGGTGATTGCGTGTGGAGGGTTTTGGTGGTGCCCTTGGTATCACCGAGTCTCAATGCACGCATTCACACTCCCTTCGCTTTCTTCGCGGTAGGCAACGGCCTTGTAAAGGTCCATGAGCGGCAGCAACACTTACCATCAGGTGTACTGTTTGCTCGTTTGCCACCGTTTGCAATAAAAAAAAAAAAAAAAAAAAAATATAAAACATAAATAAGAATTTCCGTATGGTGAAGGAGTAAGAATACAATTCCCCACTCCCTATCTTACTCGTGGATGTCGTAAAAGACGTCTAAGGGATACATTAGGCACATAACATCTGTGGAAGAGAAGGAAAACTCGAAATGAAACCCTATACCAATATGTCTGACCAGCATGGTATCCATCCATCAGCCTACAGACGTCCACTGCTGGACATAGGCCTCCCCACGAGAATGCCACTCGGAACGGTCCTGCGCCACTTGCATCCAAATGTTCCCTGTATTTTTTTTTTATTGCAAACGGTGGCAAACGAGCAAACAGTACACCTGGTGGTAAGTGTTGCTGCCGCTCATGGATTTTACAGGGTCGCTGCCTACTGCGAAGAAAGTGACGGGAGTGTGAATGCGTACACTAAGGCTCGGTGATACCAAGGGCACCACCAAAACCCTCCACACACAAACACCCTCAGAAAGTTGGGCTTCCGGCTCTCTCGCACACCGAACGAAGTGCAGTAACAAATTGCTACTACTCAGACGACGATTTTCTGCGAGAGTGTGGTACTACCCCGGACGAACCGGCCCGCGGCTGTAGACAGATAACTGTCGACAGTGTGGTCCTACCACTCTTAAACTTACTAACCTAACTTTGAGAATGTCATCAGTCCACCTAGTGGGGGGTCGTCCTATGCTACGCCGTCCGATTCGTGGTCGCCACTCAAGAATCTTTCTTCCCCAACGGTTGTCGGTTCGACGAGCGATGTGGCCTGCCCATTGCCACTTCAACGTGCTAATTCTGCAGGCTATGTCGGTTACACCCGTTCTTCTACGGATTTCCGTGTTCCGGGTTTTATCACGTAGAGAAATACCGAGCATAGCCCTCACCATAGCACGCTGAGCGACTTTGAGCTTAATTATGAGGCCGACATTTAGAGGCCACGTTTCAGTGCCGTAAGGCATCGATAGTAACACACACTGGTTATAAATCTCTGTTTTCAGTCACTGCAGAATATTGGACGAGAAGATCCTCTTAAGTTTCCCGAACGCTGCCCAGCCGAGTTGGATTCGTCGGCTGACCTCTTTCTCGAAATTGGATCTACCTAACTGGACTGCTTGTCCTAGGTAAACATAATGATCCACAACTTCGAGAATCGTATTCCCAACTAGGACCGATACAGAAATGATATGGGCATTAGACATGACTTTCAACAAACACTTCAGCGCTTCGATGTATCGATAGTCAATTTGGCACCGCTGAAGGGACTGCAGCACTGGCCAAGTTTTGACAGAATCAAAGGCTTTCTCATAGTCCACAAACGCTAGACACAGAAGCCGATTATACTCCTCGGTCTTCTGTATAATCTGGCGTAGCGTGTGGATGTGGTCTATGGTACTATAACCCCTTCGGAAGCTGGCTTAGGCCGGGCGGTATAGCAGCATAGTATAGTAGGTCAAATTCCTTCCTATTGTGGAGGCGCCCCGAGCCCAACAGTGGGACGTATATGGGCTGCCATGATGATGATGATGAAATAAAAATTATGTAAGCCATATTTAAATGCTTTCTTATAATTTAAATATTTCAGTACTAAATAATCGCCAATATCCCGTAAACAGAACGTTAAAATACAAAATGTATTCGTTTCTCTGTGCAACGTACTACAATATAAATCGTGGTATCGTGGTTCGTGCCATAGTATTGTATTTATGTATGTCGGTGGATGCGCGATCTCAGACACATAAATACTGTTCAGTGACTTGGCTGCAATATAATTGGTCAGCTACGGTATTTGCTTATTATAATATGTTCGAAGGGCATCACACTGGAATTGGTACTTGCAAGACATGTTGTATACATTATCATCATCATCATTCATCATTTCAGCTCATCCAATATAGGAGTCGCTGGAGCAGCGGAGAGACTTTGGTTTACTCTGCGTACTCAACCGACTCTTTCACGGGGAGTGCTTCGAGTGCACCTTGGTACTGCTATGACATGTCCTTCTTTAAACGAGGCTTAAGAAGAGTATTTTCTTCACGGTAGGCAACGGCCTGGCTGTGCCTCTTTTATTGCAAAGGTCCATGTACGGCAGTATCGCTTACCATCAGGTGTGGTGCTTGCTCGTTTGCCACCGTTGACAGTAAAAAAAAAATAAAAAAAGCAGTACGTCAATCCCGTGTATCATATACAATCCGTTACACGTGTTTCCACCATTACATCTTCATAAATATACACTTAGTAACATAATATGCACTTGTAATATCTAAATATTATACTTCTTCATTGCTTCTCTTCAGAGCTATGTGTGATCACCGTTGTTCGCTAGTCAACCACTCAAACGTGACGGTACGCAGCTACAAATGTTGTCAGAGCATACTTTGTGTTGCCTCCATTCGATTGGCGATAACACAAGTCTCGCTGTTGGGCTCGAGCCTCCTCCATAAAAGCAGGGAAATTGACCTGCTAAACCACGCTAGTAAGACGTGTTGCTATAGGGTTTTATTGCTAGTTTTCCGTCTCCTGCATAGATGTTAAAAGCATATTTAAATCCTTAGTCGCCATTTACGAAGCATATTTAAATCCTGGGCAGGCCACAACGCTCGACGAACGGATTGCTGGAGAAGAAATGTTCTCGAGTGGCGATCACGTATCGGACGACGGATGAAGACGCCAGAAATTAGGTGAACCGACGACCTGATAAAATTTGCTGGACGTCGATGGATGCAGGCAACACAGGATCGCACTTTGTGGCGTATCATGAGGGAGGCATACGTCCAACAGTACACGGCGATAGGCTGAAATGATGATGATGATGATTTAAATCCTTAGTCGCCTTTTACGACACCCAAAGAAAAAGAGAGAGTGTGGTGAATTATATTCTTACTCAGTCGCTCTTTAACTTCAACATTATCATCTTAGCTCATATACATACATCCCACTGCTGGGCTTCAGCCTCCGCAACAGAGGGAAGATTGTCCTAATATAGCTACAACTGTGGTCAGACGGATCGGCAAAAAATTTCACTTCAATTTATCCTTCTGTTGCACATATATTATTATTAAATCCTACATAAGTGTATATAATATGACCGCTTATTCAACTGGAGATAAAGGATTCGTTCACTAAAATATAAATAAAAATAGTTCCAAATTGAGCTTGATCTACAAAGGTAAACTGCCAACGGAAACCACTAGAGGCAACGATAAACAGAGAGCTTATATCTGCGTAACGGAAAATAGCCCGCAAAAATCCGGCGAGGAAACTGCAAACTTCAAACATTCTTTCAACACTTTCTATAGGCTGTTATCACTGTAGTGACGCGACGCGGGCGACACATGGTGATTGATATTAATGGTCGCCGGTGTGTAGCTAGCCTTATCTTGTTTTGTACAACATAAATCAGGAACCCTTCATAAAGTGGGTCGGATGGAAAATAGTTAGTGGTTTTCAAGAGGTCGACCAAGTTTCTAAGCTTTGAAGTATTAGTGCAAATCCGATGTATGGGTCGAACGAAAAAGTAACTTTAAAAATATCCATGTTTCATTCTATGCAACTTTTAAAAAAAACTTGTCCAATTTTTTTTAATATCAACTCGCATATGCCCATTATAGGAATCGCGGCTTGTGGAGGACCGCAATAGGCAGGAATTTGACCTATTATACCACGTTGGGCAGACGTGTTGGTATAATGTTTTGTTTAGTTTTCCTTCACTTAGATGTTGTATCATAATATATTTTATCGCGTATTCGTCTTTTACGACACCAACAGGCGAGAAAGGGGGTGGTGAATTTCATCATCATTATTTCAGCCTATCGCCATCCACTGCTGAACGTAGGCCTCTCTCATGTTACGCCATAGATTGCGGTCCTGTGCCTCCTGCATCCAATGACGCCCAGCAACTTTCACCAGGTCGTCGGTCCATCTAGTGGCGGGGCATCCTACACTGCGTCGTCCGACACGTGTTCGCCACTCGAGAACCTTTCTTTTCCAGCGGTTGTCGGTTCGTCGAGCGATGTGGCCATTGTCATTACAGTATCCTAATTCGTCGTGCTATATTGCTTACACCCGTTCTTCTATGGATTTCCATATTTCGGATTCTATCCCGCAGAGAAATCCTGAGCATAGCGCGCTCCATAGCACGCCGAGTGACTATAACAAAGAAGAATTATATACTCATAATTCGACTGTAAGCATATGCATTTTTGTCTGAATGGTAAAAGGAGTAATATTGACCTCGCTTGTCGAGTTTTATAAATTTAATTACCACTCAGAATTATTTTGCAATTGATTGTTCTGAGTCTGGATGTAATTTGTATCTATTAATTTTATATTTTTCACGAACCCCGTGGTACATGAATATATTCTTTCATCACGCTACTACTATAGATCATTCCATTCATTATTCATCACAGCTCATATATGTTCCACTGCTGGGCTCGAGGCTCCGCCACAAAGGGAAGGAAGTTGACCTACTATCCCACGCTGAGCTGACGGGTTGGTATAAGGTTTTATTTTGAGTTGCCCTTTTCTTGCATAGACGTTATTTGCACTATCCCACAGTTGTCTCCCACGGGATAGATAGGGGGTGGTGAATTGTATACCATCTCTCCGTCATCACACGGTCACCCTATTTTCCATCACCTATAATTAATTTTCAATGTTGTTATAAATGTAATTTATAAGACTCGCATACTTTTTACGCGTATTTTTCTCGTAATATTTACCATACATATTTATTCTTAAGAGAAAGAAAACTCGAAATAAAACCCTATACCAATCCGAGACTCGAGTCCAAGAGCTGTGATGATGATGATATTTATTCTTAAGGCATTTCTATTTCCTTTCCATTTCGCCTTGCATTTATCGTTTATTCAAATCGTTTCCATTCCAAATTATTGCATCCAACTTCCTTTAGCACAAACATATACCAAAATGTCTTAGAAGTTTATATGTAGCAATATATTAAGCCAATGTACCACAGATACGTTTCCGCTACAAGACGATATATTATAGGCAAAATGCAACGACCGGAACGCTCTGTTCTATTGGTAGCATAGAACGAAGATATAATATAAAGGGTTTCTTTTCAATTGACTGCACAAATGGCGTAATGGTTAATATACCGACTTACCATGCCAGTGTCGCAGATTCAAATTCCGATCCAAAAACCGTTGTTCTGAGTCTGGATGTAATTTGTGTCCGTTAATTATTTATATCTTTGAGATCCACCGCAATATAAAGATTATTTCTTTAGCAGGGTGTTTTTTTTTCAATTTAAAAGAATACAAATTAATATTTTTTCTCTTGAATTGGTAATGTCTACTTAAGCTCCTGAGGCATCTTTTCATACGCTGTAAATAAAAAATGTAATATATTGTACTCTCCATTATTACGAACACTCGTATTTACCAGACTGAAATGGTATTTTGAATATCCTTTATGGAAATATCAATCTTATATTTTTCATTCAGTGTTTCGCCATCAATGCTGGGCGTAGACCTCCCCGCTACGCATCCAAGAATTCCCTATAACTTTCACCAATTCGTCAATTCACTTGATAGATTTTGTTATATTGTACAGATAAATTAATAAACAATAACGTCTAAGTATACAATGTTTACTACCTCTTCCACTTTTTCTTTGCCTTCCCCTTTTCTCCCGTGGGTGTTAAAAAAATATTAAGGAAGCATAGATTTGTAATAAAAAAAAATTAAGAATATATTAGGAAAATTTGAAAAACTAACCATCAATCTGGCAAGCATGAAATAGAATATAAAATCGCTCATCTGGAGAAGGTTCGTATTCAGAAACGGGCGACATAAAGGCTTAGAGAACGAAGAAGAAATTATTGTTTTGAAGAAGAAAAAGGATTATTATATTTTTTTTAATTAATACTACACTAGGTTTTTATAAATTAATATTGATAAGTCCAATGCAAAAAGAACTACAACATTAATTCTAAAAGAGCCCGACAAGTTGGCGCCATGTTTTCTTTGACCTTTAAGTCGGGCTATTCACATTCGCTCCTTATACGAAGGTCCCCACAAATCTCGCTAAACAAACAACTAATGGGCGCACACCGTATACAAGATAGCTTTATAGCAAAAATATATCCGACCTGATTGTATTTCAGTAAAGGTATTACGTAATTTGTTTTGTTACTGTTATTTTGGGATTAAGGGCGAGGGTTAATGAGGAGTAAATTCTTGGCAAAATTGTTTGGAATAGAGTATTACAATTTGTTTGTGTTAAGTAATTTGATAATCTATTGTTTATGTAACCTTTTAATAATAATTATTTGTTATAACCGCAGAATATTTCAATCTTCATATACTCGTATATAAATCTGCTGTTCGTGTGTTTGTAATTGAACCCCTTCTAAACGGCTGGACGGATTTTGATGATTTTTATAGATTTTATCATAATTTACACGCATAATATAATAAATCTAAACTGTGGTTAGTAGTTAACAATAAAATAAAAATACATAACATATATTTTTGGTTTCATTCCCCTTCATAGTTAAAGGCAAAAAAAAAAAGAACTAGAAATTAAAAAAATATTACATAACTCAAAATTTAATACTATCCAACTGAAAGGTATACTCAATAAAAGCCTCAAAATAATTCAACCAAACATCAAAACTGCTCACTCATCATAACCTAACTCAAACAGATAAGAAACTGGATTGTACTATATACATATTACCTACTGTAGGTAACTAAGCTATTGTAAATTGCAGGAAATTAATTGGGTACAAAAACAGGAGTAATCCTGAGCAATTAGTTCAGAGTCGATCTAATGGCTCGGAAGTTTTCCACCGACCACTAATTACTGACCAAAGTGTGGTGTGGTGCGATTTAAAAGCGATAGCGAGTTTCATCTAGGTGAAAGAAAAAAGAAAAGAAACAGAACAAGATCATAGGCTTTTAACATTACGACATACATTTGATACGTACGCCAGATAAAACCTACAATCTATGTATATAAAAGAAAGACGTGTTAGTTACACTATTTATAACTCAAGAACGGCTGTACAGATTTGGCTGAAAATTGGTGGGGAGGTAGCTTAGAACCAGGAGACGGACATAGGATACTTTTTATTCCGTTCTTCTTTTTCTTCTTCTTAATGGCAATGAGCTACTCTTTATCCCGTTCGATCACGCTCCCGTGTGACGTGACATAAAATGTCAAATAGATTTTTTTTTGTTTCTGTTGGTCCATTCGTACAGGCAAAGGCCATACAGCCAAGTCTGATACAATTTTCTTCGTATTATTTAACATTTATTTATATAGAATAGCTTATTTATAGTCATGCGCGTTAGTAAGTCAAGTCATTACCATTAATTAGGCGCTGAAAACCTAATTAAATTATTTCTCTGGGAATTTTGATAGAATATAGCAATACACGTAAGCCCCTGTTATATCACATTCACCACACTTCAGTACCTTAACTGTATTATGTTACACAAAAATATCAGCAAAATTATTCAATAGCACTATAAAACACAAAAAAAAATTAATATAATACAAGAGCTTAATATGACATTTCCATATTCGCACCGAAAATCATGTCAAAAAGAATAAAAGTCACTGTGAAACGTAGGATAACAAAAACGCATTTGATACGTCGTTGTAATAACAAATCGCAAATGGCAGCTAAACGTAATTTTGTTTATAGTTAAGTATGGTTGAAAATTTGATAATTATTGGTGTGGTAGGACCACACTGTTGACAGTTATCTGTCTACAGCGGCGGGCCGGTCCGTCCGGGGCAGTACCACACTCTCGCAGAAAATCGACGTCTCAGTAGTAGTGATTTGTTACTGCACTTCGTTCGGTGAGCGAGAGAGCCGGAAGCCCAATTTTCTGAGGGTGTTTGCGTGTGGAGG
Source organism: Lymantria dispar (assembly GCA_032191425.1). Lineage (NCBI taxonomy): Eukaryota > Metazoa > Arthropoda > Insecta > Lepidoptera > Erebidae > Lymantria > Lymantria dispar. The sequence goes on from CM063442.1 coordinate 33,047,166, forward strand.
GTTTTGGTGGTGCCCTTGGTATTACCGAGCCTCAATGCACGCATTCACACTCCCTTAAATTTCTTCGCGGTAGGCAGCGGCCTTGCAGAGGTCCATGAGCGGCAGCAACACTTACCATCAGGTGTACTGTTTGTTTGTTTGTATTCTCTTTGAATCATCAATAACAATGCCGCGACCAAGACGATCAAATCTTTCCCGACAAAGGCGTAATGGTTCTTTCATTAGAGACTATATATTCGGAAATTTAGAAAATATATTTACGAAAAAAATTATGGCGGTACGAAGTTCGCCGGGTCAGCTAGTTTTAATATAAATAAATGTTCTAAGTTAAATTACATTGAGCATTCTTTGGCGTAAGAAGACAAAAATCTTTCTAAAAATTTTGTCCCTTACTTTATATTCCTACGTTTTTAGAGTAAAAACAATACTAATAAAGAGATAATACTACTAAAAGGTATTTAATATATTGAAAGTTTTATTATATGCCATTATCTTGACATTCGTGACGGTAGCGCATTAAAAAAATGTTGCCTAGCTAACTTCAGGGTGTCGGTTATTCGAGACGGTGTGCGCGCTCATCGTAAAAAATCATCATTTTTCCTAATTCGCCCAATGAAGTATAGCTTCAATAAATAGTGATATAAAATAATGCATTAAAAATAGGTAAATAAATACAATATGGGGTGTTAGCGAGTGCAGTGGAGGCGCAGTACAATTGAGTGCCTTCCCCAATTTTCTTACTAACACCCGTGGTCATCGTTGACGTCTAATTGTGGCGACACCTATAGTTAAATGGCATTAGAATACAGAATACATTCTTAAAATAAAAACATTTTTTTTGTAACTTGCACAGTAATTATACTACTAAGAAAATACACTTACAATATTCGCTCGGCAATTCCCTTACAAAATTATTTATGCAAACAAAATATGCATATATATTACGTATTACAATGAGAAGAATTTATAAAATAAATAGAATGGAGACATGTTTAGTTCGAGCTGTTGCTCGAGTCTGGTAAGGCTTGGAGTGTACTATCTCAACACTTCGTATTTAGGCATGTCAAATTGGACGTACCAAACTTTTTAATAATAATAGTTTAATTAATTTCTTCATTACAGAATATGGTACAAAATTAAAATAAACTCTTAAGCACATTTTTATAAAAAGAAGTTGTATAACAAAATAATCACTTATATTTAAACACAAATACAATGAGATCAAAAAGTAAAAGTTTTAACGCACAACAAAAGTAAAAACTAAATTATCTCTATCCTCCTTTGCCTTGCGTATGGGGATTATAATTTCTCAATCGGTGAAAATGTTATATTTAAGTCTTTCAAGGCTTCATTTTCGTTCAATTTCTTTGACAGCCAAGCAAAACTCAAATAATGATAGACTTACTAAAATATTCCCGATAGCTTATTAGTTATTAGTTAGTTAACTTTTACTTTTGAATGTGGAATAACTAATATAATATGATATGGTACTGCAGTATTATATCAAATTTCATTCGCACGTGAATATAGTGTTCCAAAATATGCAACCACAAAATTTTTACGTGTAGTGACGAAGTATAAATACGATTCACCACCCCCTCTCTTAATTTTATATATCATAAAATACGACTAAAGGATTAAATATTCCTATAACAAGAGAAGAAAAATATGAAATGAAACCCTATACCAACATCATCTGACCAGCGTGGTTTAGTAGGCCAAATTCCCTCATATTGTGGAGGAGCTCGAGCCTAACAGTGAGACGTATATGAGCTGAAATGATGACGATGATGATGATGAACCCCAAAATTACATTAATACTGGCCCAGCAACTTAGGATTTCAGTTACATACACACGTCATTAGAACATTATATTTTCATATTTAAGCATGTACTTGATTTTGCTATCTACAGTTTAGATTCACAATTGGGCACGATAAGAGGCACATTTTCTAAATTTGGGTTTATTTGCTAATTGTTGTTTCTTATTTGTCATGACAATCTTTCTTTATATCTTTATATATAAATATCTTGTGTCCGTGTGTATGTCACTGAACTCCTAAACAGCTGGACCGATGTTGATGAAAATTTTTGAGCATGTTCAAGAGGGTTGGAGAATGGTTTAGATTCACAATTGGACCCGGTAGGTGGCGTTTATTTGAACAACGTCTGCTGGGTCAGCTAGTATAATATACTTTACACAGTGGACATTACTGCTACCTACTATCCTAAAGAAAAATAGAATGTGTTTCCCTTAGTCAATTTTTACAATTCGCACAGACAAGTTAAACCATTCCCATATCGAGAAAAACGGCAAATATAATTATTAAATTTTTATAAATTTGATGATTCATTCAACTAGTAAAAATTGATATAAGCCAGCACCATACTATCCTCACCCGGAATATTTCAATTAGAGTCAAACATTATCTTTTAACCAACATCTTGGTCCCTCAGAGGGGTCGCTCGGCCGAGTCTGCGATATTTCGTTGAGATAAAGAACCTTCATGTTAGAAGCACGAGTGCGATATAAGTTATGTTTTTGGCATAAATTTTGAGTTTAATGGTTAGTAAACATGATTAAATCTCGGTGCAAGGATATATGACTGTCCAGTCATTATTCATATTACGTTTACATGGAATTATGCTATATATATAAACACGTGAAGAAAGTGAAGGCAGTGTGACGGATCGGCCCGCGGCTGTAGACAGACAACTGTCAACAGTGTGGTCCTACCACTATTTATTATAATTGCAAGTACATGTAATAAATTAACAATTATACTAATTTATATTTCTATCCCCATCTTAAACATATTTTATAATTAATTAACTTTTATCTCTATCTTTCTCCTTCTTCTATACTTTGTTGACTAAATCATATTCAATATCTTAACTTAGATGTTACTAGACAATAACCATTGAATTTTTTTCCTAAAATTATAATTGTTAATCATTCTATTATAACAAGAAGTACTTGTAATAAGCTAACATTAGTTCATATTAATTTACAATATATGTTAAATACATGATTATAATTTACTTCTTATATCCTTTCCCTCATAATGTCTTATAATAACTAAATATTTTGTACCTTACTATTGATGTTAGTTAACTTAATTTAATTTATTTATAATACATTTACTGTCTAACGTCTAATTAAATGTCTGTAATAACGATTACTTGTTGGACGTGAGACACCTTAGTCCGCCCGTGACCATGAATGCTGTAAAGTGTTCGAAACGTCGGGCAATCATAAATCAAATACAAACGCGATATAATCCGTAAAAGTAGTTTTAATACTAATATTATAAAAAGTCTACATATTTTAGTGAGTACTATTATAACTTATTCTTAGTTATCTTATTTTCTTATAATCTATATTCATTACCTTTTCTATATTCGCTTTGTATAATCACCCCCATCTGCTTAATAATAATTATATCAATGTCTATTTTATTACCGTAATATACATCATACTTCAATGATCACCAAATCTCTACACCTCATTTTACACTAAAACTAAAACTAATATAACACATTAACATTATACTCTAACATCACTTATACCTTTTCAAATTTTCCTCCTACATTAATCTATCTTGCTACTAATCTATATGCTAATTAAGGTCTCTGATCATGTCAGAGGAGTCTTACTAGCCCAAGCCCCCAATGACTTGGAAACTAAAACAGGTCCTACCACGGAGCATATGCAGAGAGGAGACGGCCTAAGCAACTGTGCACCTTGACTCAACTAGGTCCTGACGTCATCACATCAACATCAGGTAATGGGCGTGGCCTATTAGTCTTTTTTTTTATGGGTGAGCTATGGTAAGCGCACGCGCGGTCCATTCCGTCCGGGGCGACGACAGGACGGCGCGCAGGCCCATAACCCACCCGTACCCACGTTACCTCGTTGTTGGGCCGACCACCGGAGTAGGGTGACTTGTCGTCAGTGGTCGGCCCGACGGAATACCCTTTCGGGTACCCTCACCTCTCGACGTTCTGGGACGTCGGTCGTCGTCGCGCGGTCAGCCTCTCGCGGGTGACGGACGATTCCCCGGTCCGATCACCCGCGGCCTCGGCTAGGGCGGCATTAGGCGCAGATACTCGCGCCTGCACCACCCGAGTCGCCGGCGGCGGAACGTGTCGCCGAAAAGGAGCTCTACGCGCACACGATCCGCCGCCTCCTTTCATGAGATAACGGCCTCACAGAAGGCGGCGACCGCGTCTCAGTTCCTGACGCTGTCGAGCATCTCCCTGGCGATGGTCGGCAGCGTCAGGTCGTCACAGATAATCACGAAAGGGCGGACACCGCGCCGACAAGCCGGGGAAGAGGTCAATGGATATGATCCCGAAACCACCAATGCCCGTCGAGCTCCAGGCCCAAGTACTTCATGTGGGCCTGGATGCTGATGATAACCGACTTCACGGTGATCGAAGCGCCGGCGAGAGGCCCGGCGGTACAAAGGCCATGGAACAAAAGGGCCTCCAACTTTTCCAGGGCTACCCTCAACCCCAGCGCTTCGATCCGCCTGACAATCTCCTCGGTGCCGTGAGTTGCCAGGCGTGTCGCCTCCTCTAGCGTCCCACCCCGGGCTGTGACGAGTGTATCGTCGGCGTAGCAAATTACGGCCAGCCCGGGTGGGAGGCTCCCTCTCAACGCCCAGTTGTAGCTGATGTTCCACAAGGTCGGACCCAGAACTGACCCCTGTGGGATACCGCACGTCATGGACGTTTGCACAACGTCCCCTACACGGTTAACGTAGAGGACGCTGCACCCCTCCAAGTAGTCTGCCACCAGCCGCCTGCTGGCTTCAGAAAACTAAAGGATGTTTGTGCGTTTTTTGCAACGGTTGAAGTTCGGCAAAGTGATCATAGTTAGATTGATGCCCGTTGCCATTTCCTATGAATTTTTAATTTCAATCTAATAATATTAATGCAACATACCTCAGTGTCTAAAACACAGGTCTTTGACCAGTGTGTGTTACCAGTGATGACTTACGGCACAGAAACGTGGTCCTTAAATGTAGGCCTCATATCAAGGCTCAAAGTCGCTCAGCGTGCTATGGAGCGGGCTATGCTCGGGATTTCTCTGCGAGATAGAATCCGGAATACGGAAATCCGCAGAAGAACGGGTGTAATCGACATAGCACGAAGAATTAGCACGCTGAAGTGGCAATGGGCAGGCCACATCGCTCGACGAACCGACAACCGCTGGGGAAGAAAGGTTCTCGAGTGGCGACCACGTATCGGACGACGCAGTGTAGGAGGCCCCCCCACTAGGTGGACCGATGACCTAGTGAAAGTAGCTGGGCGTCGTTGGATGCAGGCGGCACAGGACCGCTCATTGTGGCGCAACATGAGGGAGGCCTACGTCCAGCAGTGGACGGCGATAGGCTGAAATGATGATGATGATGAATATTAATGCTTCCATGTGGTGACGGATTAAGAATACAATTCACCACTCCCTACTTATCTTGCCGGTGGATGTCGTAAAAGACTACTAAGGGATATTATATGCACCTAAGATCTGTGCAAGAGAAGGAAAACTCGAAATAAAAGCCTATGTTAACATGTGTTACCAACACGGTATAGTAGGTTAATTTCCCTCCCACTGTGGAGGAGGCCCAAGCCCAACTGTGGGGCATATGTAGGCTGCGATGATGATGATGAATATTAATGAGTTTTCAATCTAATAATGTATATAATTCAAGAAATATATGATGCAAAAGAGTATTTCATTTTTACTCTTCGAACCAATGTCCCCCTTTCTCCTTTATTTATTAATGATGCAATTGCACTCGATGTAATTTTTTGATAAGATTAACAAAGTTGAGCACATCACAAAAATGTTTAAACTGGTGGTGGCGTCGAAGACAGTTTTTGTATGAGAAAAGACAAAAAGGAAGGAAATAATACTAAGTAACTTTTACTAACTAGTTAATACACTGATAACCTAACTAGGATTTACATTCGACAATCCGTTAGAAACCCAAACAAATAATTGTAATATTTGGTCGTATAAAAAGACAAATATGAAAAAATAGACCTTAAAACTTCTGAGTTAATTACATACATAGTGTACATTTCTAGTGAATTGTCGAACGAGAAGGACAGTAAAAGAAAATATATTTTCTTAAATTATTAATATTATAAACAACGCTGACAAGCCTTATAAGGAAATTTGTGGTTAAAAACAGTAGTCAATCACCTATTCGCTATGCAGAATTATTTGATTATTAACATTTATATTTGAATAGAGCAGATGGGTAATAAAATTATTTGTACATATCTTACAAATGAAAAAAATAACACTGCCTGATATAGGTAAATTCTGAGTACGTCCCTGTTACACACTAACATCTAGTGCGAGATAGCTCAACTACTTAAAAATACGAAACTGGTAGTTATGCTAATAGCCGATAGATGGACATAAAGGAGGGAGTGAGGCAGGTAATAACTCCTCACCCCCTGTAACTGCCACGCATTGTTTCATAGAAAATATTAATTACAACAACTCCTCTTTGTACTTACTCCGTTGGCCCTACCACTAATAAAATGTGGCGTTGGTTACAAAAACTAGCAACCCTTATATTGCTCATGGGTGTTATGAAATACGACTACGAGCTTTACGCAAATCTGGACGCACACCATCTAATGCGATGCTCCATTTAGTCAACAATTATTCCTAAGGACCTTCATTGATGTCAGGCAGGCGACCACTGCCTAATACCTGTTAACTTTCAAAACAATTACAGGAAATATTATAATTTAGATTGTGAAGAAATTTAATTAAAATTCCTTCATCCATCAACCTGTAAACGTATACTGTTCCATCAGAACGTGATTCAGAACAACCCTTTTTTTTATAGGCTGGACACAACGCGCCCAATCTGTTCGGGGCGACGGCTGAGCAGCGTACCATAAACTACCGTATTCCCTCCCTGTCGCCATTTGGTCGACCACTGGTACAGATTCCTTGACATCCGTGGTCGACCCGATTCAGAACCACTCTGTGGTAATATATCCAAACTTTCACTGCGAAGTCTACGATAGCATTAGACGAACGAACACCTGGTAATCAGTTCGTTCCATTGGTTTGTTTTTTATTGCAAACGGTGGCAAACGAGCAAACACAAACCAGTACACCTGATGGTAAGTGTTGCTGCTGCTCATGAACCTTTTCTAGGCCGTTGCCTACCGTGATGAAAGTGAAGGGAGTGTAAATACAATAAAGTTCGGTGATACTAAAGGCATCACACGCAAACACCCTCAGAAAGTTGGACTGCCGGCTCTCTTGCTTACCGAATGAAGCGCGTAACAAATTGCTACTACTCAGACGTCGATTTTCTACCACTAGGCGGTGTTTAATTTATAATTTCTACTCAAGAAAGTTTTCCCTAATGGCTGAGGTTCACCGATCGATATTATTAATTGTTACTTCAGCGTACTGATAATAAAATAGCAATATAAACATTATAATAAAATTTAAAAACTTACTAAAAAGATTAAAGTATGCTACTGTTATTTTAATTATGTAGTATGTAACCAGTAATAAACTATACCATATACTTCTTAGCTTTACTTAAAAGTTTTCACTAAAGACTACATAAACCTTTGCTAGAGTTTACAAGCTTCATTTTCGCTCAGTTGCTTACAGAGAATTTCTTTGAGAACCCAACGGCCAAAGCACTATATTATTTCTTGTAGACTTCCTATCTCTTCATGAGAGCTTGCTTTTTAATAAATTTTATAAAGGCGTGATAAGCAATATGTTAAAGAAATATAATAAAAGAGAACAGGTCTCTCTAACAGAGTTTTCTATCAAATTTCGTAGGTATGAAATTAAAATTTCAAAAAATGATAATTACGTTATTTGTAAGTGAAAATATTTTCATATTTTATGCAGGTCCGTAATTAGACTGGAAATAAACACAAAGTATGTATTTAAATTGTTTGTTAATAAATCAAATCAACAAATAAAACTTTACATTTACATACTTTATATCTTGGATAAAAATCAGTTAAGGGGCACGCACAGAACGCACAGATTACTCACAATGGTCATTGAATGAAGGACGTGACTTGGATAGCCGGTATTAAGTGAGAAATACAAGATTTGTTCTGAAGAAAATTACCAATGTTTGAACTATAATAATAATTTTAAGGTTTTCATTGTGGTGAAGGAATAAGAATACCATTACCACCCCCTGTCATGCTCATGGGTGTCGTAAAAGACGACTAAGAGATGTAACACGCATATACTGTATACGTAAGAGAAGGAAATCACGAAATGGAACCCTATACCGACGCGTCTGACAAGCGTGGTAAATAAGTCAATGGTACTACTATCCAGGAAGAAATTGGCCAATATTGGCATATATATGAGCTGAAATGATGAGATTTTTTTTTAACAATATTTGAGTAAATTTAAGTAAATTTAAGAACACCAAGTTGTCAAATGTCCAAGAAAGAATTCTTGGACATTTGACAACTTGGTGTTCTTCTAAGGAATACTAAGGAACTAGACATATTGTTGTATCGAATCTTCAAATGGTGACTTTTTTGAAGTAATAAATATTATCACAAACATATCTATTATTTTATCATCATCTCAATTCATATACGTACCATCTCGGCTTGAATCTCCTCAACAGTGGGAGGGATATTAATCTAATATAACACGCTGATCAAATATGATATAGGGTTTTATTTTAAGTTTTCCTTCTTTTGCTTGTTATCTGCTTCTCTTATCTTTTATCATTATCCACGGGATAGGAAGGGGTGGTAACTACTATAACCTTACTCTGCCATCACACGGATAAAAATATATATTGCTTATAAATATTATTATGCCCGACCACGTATTGGACGAAGCACGAAGCGATTTGGTGAAAACTGCTGGGTTACATACATAGATACATACATACAGGTGAAACTAATAAAAGCGTGTAAAAAAGTAAAACTTACCAAGAATACCTAGTTAAAATTTAAAAAAATTAAACAAAACTTGAATATGCTATACATAATTATCCCAAGCATATATAAATAGAAGTTCCCACATCAAACTCCAACAGTTACATAGAAATAACAACATAAAGGATAGTTTGGTACTTAATTAATAAGCAGGGCAAAATTCCTTAGTACAAATAGTCGAGTGTTGGACCCTACCGAGGCACTCTGAGACTCTGCAGTTCGCTAATTACTTCGCCAAATATTTACTTTGCTGAGATTCTCCTTTCTGCAACTTAGGGGAGATGGTTTGTTAGCATTTAAAGCGTTTTCTCTTCCCTACGGATAAAAATATAAAAGGTGTTGTAAATGATCTAACAATTATATGAAATTCTCTTTTAAACTAGAGTTTATTTTTATTGTAGTCGCGTTTTAAGAATATAATTTATCACCATCCCCTACTGTGTGGTGAGAGTCTTAGAAACCAGCTATTTCATCACCAAGACAGCGGCGCTTTTCTATAAAAGTAGAGACAAATATGTTATTATCCCCCTTAAAGTCATCTGTCCAATTTGATGTCCTTTATTTATATTCCCTTTGTTCGGTACCAAACATTTTTATATTAGTTTAATAATTAAATCCATGTAGGGTAGTTCTGTTTTTTGTGGTTCGCGGTTGGCTCGGAGCCGGCCGCCACTTTCACTTTCACTTTGGTGCGCGGATGGCACGGGGCCGGCGCGTCGGCCGGCCCCCGGGGTCGTTTTGTTTCCGCCCTTTTGGTTACTTTCACTTTCACTTTCGCTTGGTTCGCGGATCGACTTGCGTTGGAAGTAACGGTCGCGTACGCACATATTTTGTAATTGCTATGTCTTTTGTGGACTAAAGCCGTGAAATCGTGGTATTTGTAATATTGCGCGCCACCCTTTGTTTTGTGTACCGCTTATGTACGCGAGTTAATTAGAGTTAAGTATATATTTGTGACCATTAAATTGTGTGTACGAGTAGCAAGCCTGGGTCCTTGAAGTGTACGAGGCCGTTGTCATCACCGCGCTTTTGGATACAAGCTAAGTAACCCCTCAGTTAGTTTCTATTTGTCTGGCCAGACCGAACGCTGAGTTAGGTTACGTTATAGCTACCTCCGCGGTATCTACTCGTAAGTGTTAAAATCTGTTCTTGTACTATCATTTAGGAGAACTTAAAATAGCCTTGCGTAATCGCAAGCCAATGTTATTACCCATTTGGTATCCCTCACTGGCCTGGTGTTCCCTTCCACTGCGCATCCTAGGTCAGTAGGGAACGGTAATGAACACACTTTCTGGTAGCAGAGCGTGGTTCTAGTGAATCTAGTAGTTTTGTTTGGTATTGACATCTACAAGTGCCCGTGTTGAAAAATAAATCGATATATAATTACTTGAATTTTACGTATTACGGCCCAGTTTAATAAATAGTCTGGTGTATAAAGATACACATTAAATATTTGTGTGATTGATCATTTGTGTACTTATTGTTATTAGTTATTAAAAATATCATATAAATAAGTTCACTGCAACATTTGAAATTTTGAATATCATTGTTTACTTAATGTGCCACAGAGTAATAAAATAATTTGCGTAGTACATTGTGCCACAGAGTAGTGCAGTCTCGTGATTGAATGAACGAATGAATTGAACTGTATAGACAATTAGTTTAATATTATTTTGCGTTTTGTTTATGGTACTTATACAGACAAATATTAACGTTTCCCTTTGCGCAATAATTTAATTGTTGTTCAATTTTGTAATTTGTATTTTTTGATTGTTGTTTCAATTGGTTGATTTATTTAGTTGATTATATATATATTTTTTTTGTTGTTGGAATTTAATTATTTTATTCGATTATTATGGCTGCTTTTGCTAGCGCTAAGGACTCGGCAGGTAAGCTGCGCTCTGAGTTGAGATGGTTCTCGACTGCAACCGCCTTGGTTGATAGGTCTGATCGAAATGAGTCTCTCCTGGATAGGTACAGCAAATTGGATACGCGCTTACAATTTGTTGATGATGTGTACCGTAACTTCAACACAAAAATTTTAGATATTTCTGATGAAGATTACCCACAAACGTATCGTGACTTGGTACACGCGGATTATGACCAGATCATGGATTATGCAGATCGAATCTCACAGCGTGCTAGGGAAATTTCCGCGCCGAAAAGGGGTGAGTCTCCCGCGTCTAGGGATGTGAAACCTTCTACGTCGGGCTTATTGAGTAAACTGCCCACTTTGGACCTGCCGCGTTTTGATGGTCGTTTGGACCAATGGCTAGGTTTCATAAACTTGTTTGAGAGCTTAGTCCACGCGCGTTCTGACTTAGGTTCCGCTCAAAAATTGGCCTACCTGTTCTCCGTGTTGGAAGGTGAGGCGAGAGGTTTAGTTCAGCACCTGGAGATCAATGATGGAAACTACCTAGTGGCACGTAACCTTCTCATAAAGCGTTACCAAAATAAGCGTTGCCTGGCAGATACACACATTGGTCAGCTCTTGGGTCTGCCAGTGGTATCTAGGGTCTCGGCTTTAAGGTCCGACTTATTGAACCCATTGATGATTGCGATCAACGCACTGGAAAGGTTAGACCTTCCGGTGAGCACTTGGTCATATATGCTGGTGCATATTGTTTTGAAAAAGCTTCCTGCGGAACTTAGGGCTCGTTTCGAGCAAAAATATGGAGGTGATGATGCAACTCACTTGCCTGCTTTTGATGACCTTAAGAAGTTTTTGGAAGACGAGTGTAGGATGGTAGACATGACGGTCGTTGACAGGTCATTTGGTCAACAGTTGCCGCGGTCATCGGCTCCGACCCGCAATCACGCCTTTAGAAGGCCAGAGGTTCGTCACCCACCACGTTTTGCTGCTGTACAGTCGCGACCTGAGTGCACCTATTGCAAGTCCCCGAGTCATAAAGTTGCCAGTTGCTCAGATTTTACTGCGCTGCACGTGGCCTCGCGTAGGCGTTTGGCTAAGGCTCGAGGTTGGTGCTTTTCTTGCTTGGGAAACCATTTCCAGCGCGATTGCCCTAATCCTCGCCCATGTACATACTGCGGAGGCCAGCATTTGAAACTTCTTTGTGCGAATAATAATGGGATTGGTCGTGAACATGAACGTCAAGGCTCACCTACGGGTAGTTATGAGCGAAGGCACCGGTATGAAAACCGCAGTCCGAGACCTAGTCGCTCACCCCCGCGCGTCGTAGATTCTGCCGCAGCGAGGCGCCCACAAGGTCAATGCTCGCCGTCATCGGAAGCCCGTGGCAAGAGTGATAACCACGATTCGCGCCCGTATCGTCACGGGCGGGTACCTACCTTTGATGACGCTCCCCGTGAACATGAGAATCACCCGCTGCCTAGACGACATTAGGAACACGGCGCCTCCCCCCGTCATGCACCACCCCCGTTTGAAACCGTACTCCTACCCACTGCTTCTGTAAGGGTCTGGGGACGGACAGGTGCCTCTGTTGTGGTCCGGGCAATTCTGGACACAGGCTCTCAGGGGTGTATAGCGTCTTCTTGCTTGGTGGGGCAGGTACGCCTAAGTATGCGTGATTTTCCTCATGTCACTAGAGGTGTTGGCAACGCAGTTGTGGCCAATGTTGAAGGCCAAGTATTATGTGCGTTCTCTCCTATAAACTCGTCAAGCCCATTGTTTGAGTGTTCAGCCATTGTTATGAACAATATTTTGGGCACCCATCCGGAGAAGCAGTTGTCTCCGTATGCTATTGGTTTAGCGTCGGGTTTGAACTTGGCAGACCCCAAATTTGGTATACCTGGATCGGTCGATTTGTTGCTAGGCGCCGATGTTCTGGGAAACATATTCTTGGGTAGCATTCAGGTCATGCAACCAGGAGGCATGGTAGCCATCCCGACCATATTTGGCTCTGCACTGATGGGACCGGTCCTCACGGATACCCGTCTCGACATTGGCTTGATGGTAGGCTCTGCTCTCTCTGATGCGGTTCAGAGGTTTTGGGAAGTGGAAGAACCACCACAGGCTCCGCGCACTGATCCGGAGCATGAGGAGTGCGAATTGTTTTACCAAAACAATACGAGTCGCCTACGTACTGGTCAGATTATGACTCGATTGCCGTTTCTCGCCGTACGGCCACCACTTGGCACCTCGCGGCCTGCTGCTGAGAAACGACTATTGGCTATGGAGCGCCGAATGGCTCGAGATGCTCTCCTAAAGGAGAAATACATTGATTTTATGCGTGAATATGAGGAGTTGGGACACATGTCTGTGTCGAAATTAGATTGGCAAACAGTGGATCACTTCTTTCTACCGCATCATGCTGTAATTAAGGCATCAAATGGCAAATTGCGTACAGTATTCGATGGTTCTGCGCAAACTTCAACGCGTGTATCGTTGAACAATTGTTTGTATGCTGGTCCTAAATTGATCAAGGATCTCTGTGACGTCATCACTCGGTTTCGTCGACATCAGGTTGTATTTGTGGCTGACATAAGGATGATGTTCAGACAGACGATTATTCACCCGGATGACCGTCGGTATCAGTTGATTCTATGGCGTGAAAGCCCCCAGGATCCCATGGTTGTTTATGAGCTCAATACAAACACGTACGGGTTAAAGTCAAGCCCCTATTTGGCTATACGGTCTCTGTGGGAGCTCGCGGACCTGGAGCGCTTAAAGTTTCCTCGCGCAGCCGCGATTTTGAAAGAGGATTTGTATGTCGATGACATTTGTACTGGTGGACCCTCTGAGAAAGAGGCCATCCTTCTACGGGATGAATTGATAGGCATCTTAGCCACCGCGGGCTATGAGTTACGGAAGTGGATATCCAACTCACCTGCGCTTTTGAAGGGACTTCCGGATGAACATCAGCAAGATCCGCATTTGTTCGAGAATATCGAGAACCCGGCTATGATGACTGTTCTCGGCATTCAGTATAAACCAGCCCCAGACATATTCACTTACAATGTTGACTTAGAGTTGCCGCGCATTTGGACTAAGCGTTTGGTGCTTTCCACGGTTGCAAGAACATTTGATCCAAATGGTTGGATATGTCCCGTCATATTTTGGGCTAAATGCTTTTTACAAAGGCTTTGGATGGCAGGACTAGGCTGGGACGAACCTCTTCGGGGAGCTTTGATGGAAGACTGGACCAAATTTGTATCCTCACTTCCTGCGATCAATGAGGTATCGATCCCTCGTTCTATGCTTCCTCCAGGAAAGTACCAGGCAACTCTGCATGGTTTCTCGGACGCCTCTGAACGGGGTTACGCCACTTGTGTATATTTGCGTACGGTGGGTTCTGACAGCCAAGTGAAGATCTCACTGGTCATGGCGAAGAGCAAGGTGGCACCCCTACGGACTGCTTTGACAATCCCTAAACTTGAATTGGCAGGGGCTACTCTGCTTGTGCGTCTTCTTAATCACGTGTCGAATTTGTTGCGTCATACTGTGAACATTAGCACCACTTACGCGTGGACTGACAGCCAAATTGTTTTGTGCTGGTTAAAGGCTTCAGTTCACACCTTAGAGGTATTTGTAGCGAACCGAGTCTCCCAAATTCAGAAATCTGAGACTCCCTTGATTTGGAGGCATGTGCCTGGTGAGCTTAACCCAGCTGATTGTGCATCTCGGGGTTGTACATCCCCCGCCTTGGTAACGCACTCCCTTTGGTGGGGACCGGAATGGTTATTACGCTCAGAGTCTGAATGGCCACTGACGCCGGTTTTGGACGTAGGTCCGTTGCCTGGATTGCGACTGCTCGCTGTTGAGAGGCGTGCTTGCGTATTCGATCCAAATGTCTTATTGAATCGGTATAGCTCCCTCGATAAATTAGTAAGTGTAACAGCTTGGATTAAGCGCTTCTATTACAACTGTAAGCACTTACGGAACAAAAAATTAGAGGCTTTTCTATCACCACAAGAACGACAGGAGGCTTTTTGCCATTGGATACGTGTGGTACAGGATACATATTTTGAAAGGGAGATTGAAATTTTGAAAGCTGGTAAGGCTAAACTAACAGGAACCTTGCGTATGTTGAGCCCCTTTTTGGACAACACGGGTGTCTTACGTGTTGGAGGTCGCCTCAGAAACTCTAGTCTACCCTACGGTAGTCGGCACCCTATATTGTTACCCAAGCAAGGTCATTTTGTGCAATTGTTGGTGACGGACCGTCACATTAGAAATTCTCACGCTGGCTGTAACGCCTTATTAGCCATATTGCAGCGAGAATTTTGGATTTTGTCTGCTCGAAGAACGATTCGCAGTGTGGTATTTCGTTGCATGCCTTGTTACAGGCTGAAGGCTAGTACCATGCAACCTTTGATGGGTGACCTCCCTTCTGATCGTGTCAGAGAATCGAGGCCGTTCGCCGGTGTAGGCACCGACTTTGCAGGTCCTTTTTTGGTTAAGACTTCAACTCTACGAAACAGTAAAACAGTCAAGGCCTATTTGTGTGTCTTCGTATGTCTGTCAACTAAAGCGGCGCACCTTGAATTAGTGTCATCCCTCTCCACCGAGGCATTTGTTGCGACACTTGATAGATTTGTTTCAAGGAGAGGACTGCCTTCTTTGATACGTTCGGACTGTGGCACAAATTTTAAGGGAACCAATAATTATTTGAAAGATGTACATGATTTTTTAGCCAGCAATCACACAAATATTGGTAATAAACTAACCAGTCGTAGTATAACCTGGAAATTTAGTCCGGCAGCATGCCCACATTGGGGTGGTATTTTCGAAGCCGCAGTTAAGGTTGCTAAAGCACATTTGCGACGAGTTATTGGTGAGTCTGTACTCACATTTGAAGAACTCGCAACTGTGTTTTGTAAGATAGAGGCCGTAATGAACTCGCGACCGTTGTGTCCGATCTCTTCAGACCCGAGTGACTTGGAGGTTCTCACACCGGGTCATTTTTTGATTGGTCAGCCACTTAATGCTTTGCCTGAGTACCCCTTTGTTGATGTGAGACCAAGTCGTCTCTCGCGGTTTGAGTTGGTCCAACAGCTTACTCAAAGCTTTTGGAAGCGTTGGAGCTTAGAATATCTTCATGTTCTCCAGCAGCGCGTTAAGTGGACTGACAAGACTAATCCACCTCGAGTTGGTGACCTCGTTTTGATAAAAGATACCAATTTGCCGCCACTGTGCTGGCGTCGCGGCCGAATTTTAAATTTAGTATATGGCGCAGATAATGTGCCTCGTTTTGCTGAGGTTCAGGTGGACGGTTCGGTACTGAAGAGAGCGGTAGCAACATTGTCCCGTTTACCAATTGATTAGCGGCCAGGTAGACCTGTCCGAGGCGGGTAGATGTTCGGTACCAAACATTTTTATATTAGTTTAATAATTAAATCCATGTAGGGTAGTTCTGTTTTTTGTGGTTCGCGGTTGGCTCGGAGCCGGCCGCCACTTTCACTTTCACTTTGGTGCGCGGATGGCACGGGGCCGGCGCGTCGGCCGGCCCCCGGGGTCGTTTTGTTTCCGCCCTTTTGGTTACTTTCACTTTCACTTTCGCTTGGTTCGCGGATCGACTTGCGTTGGAAGTAACGGTCGCGTACGCACATATTTTGTAATTGCTATGTCTTTTGTGGACTAAAGCCGTGAAATCGTGGTATTTGTAATATTGCGCGCCACCCTTTGTTTTGTGTACCGCTTATGTACGCGAGTTAATTAGAGTTAAGTATATATTTGTGACCATTAAATTGTGTGTACGAGTAGCAAGCCTGGGTCCTTGAAGTGTACGAGGCCGTTGTCATCACCGCGCTTTTGGATACAAGCTAAGTAACCCCTCAGTTAGTTTCTATTTGTCTGGCCAGACCGAACGCTGAGTTAGGTTACGTTATAGCTACCTCCGCGGTATCTACTCGTAAGTGTTAAAATCTGTTCTTGTACTATCATTTAGGAGAACTTAAAATAGCCTTGCGTAATCGCAAGCCAATGTTATTACCCATTTGGTATCCCTCACTGGCCTGGTGTTCCCTTCCACTGCGCATCCTAGGTCAGTAGGGAACGGTAATGAACACCCTTTAATAATTAAATCTGTAGCTTGGTTTATGTCATAATAATCATCATCATCACCGTCGTCACATATCATATACATCCCACTACTGGGCTCAGGCTCCTGTTTAATGGGAGCGATATGAACCTACTATACCACGCTGGTCAGCCGAGTTGGTACAGGGTTTTATTTCGAGCTTTTCTTCTCTTGCATAGATTCTGTAAACATATTACAATCCTACAAGTCGTCTTTTGCGAGATTCAAACGCAGGAAGGAAAAAAATTCAAAGGCAAGAAGGAGGAAAGGTATAGTGTATTCTTACTACGTCACCATACGAATAGTCACACGTCATAATAAATGAAACAAATATTTAGTTTTATACCCTATAAAGTAAAACATTTACTCCGTCACATATCCGTGTCCTAAATTTGGCTAAGAGAAATCTAGGGGAAGAGACAGCAGCACTCTTCTGAGATAAGATCTCACTGTGATCGCCAACCTGCTTCCTAGTTGTGACGATTATGACAATACACTACCAAAAAATAGGCGCAGACATTTTTTGGCATTCTATGGGGAAGGCCTACGTCCGGCAGTAGATTGAGAAAAGCTGAATGATGACGATGATGAAATATATGAATACAAGCATAATTATTTTAAACTTATTTTTTTTATTTAAATGGCGTAAAACCGTGTGTAATTCTTCCTATAACTGCAATGGCATTAAAATCAAAGAAAAGAAATATCGCAGCTGTCATTTTATATAAAACTAGCAACCCGCCCTCGCTTCGCTTCGGTTATAGGTTATAGTCGTTTTACCCGCGTAGTTCCCGTTCCCGTGGGAATACCGGGATAAAATATAGCCTAGTTTACGCCTTAATATTATACCTTTCCATTGGTGAAAGAATTTTTGTAATCGGTCCAGCCGTTTTGAAGATTACCCGGAACAAACAGACAGACAGACAGACAAAAATTTTTAAATTGCTATTTTAGGCATAGGTGTCGTGCAAATAACCGTGTGAGCATGAAAAAAGCCTATTATTTTGACATTACAAACAGACACTCCAATTTTATTTATTGGTATAGATTCTTAGTTTCTCTTTAAATATTTTAGTGCCAAGTGGACTATTTGTCACTATTTATTACTATGTACTTTAAGAACTTTACTTTAAGAAATAAAGAAAGTTAAATATTTTACTTTTTAGTCCCTGGTCATTAATTTCATTGAAAAAACATTACCTAAAAATCCACGAATCAGAAATGCGCGAGTTCAATAAGTACTATGTGTACTTTATAGTCCAACCTCTGCTGGACTAATTTAATAACATATTTAAAAATCAGACATGTATAAATAAGTAAAGTTGATTATTTTTTTGTGGAGCTTTAAAGTGTCTGACAAAAGTTTTGGGGCATGGAAAGTATTATATTATGGAAAATATGATATTTATGATACCACTTTAGAATAATATTCTATAAAACATATATAGAAATCAGCCGTATAAATTTAAGTTACTTTTAGTTACCTTTCTTACCTGGTACCTGCCCAGGGTTCACGAGGCGAACTCCATAAACACGCAGGTATTCCAAGCACATAAAATGCTACTGAGAACCTGAGGTGAAAATAAGTTATGTCAAATCGCTCTGGGATCTTACTCTATTAGAGCTATGTATATGTAACAATCATCATCTTGCTCTTATCCCAAGTGCTAGGGATACAACAATATAGCGTACTCTTTTTCATAGTAAATATTACAAAACAGTTTTTTTTTAGACAACCGACTAAGATGATAAATTATTTCTTTTTCAACTATTCTAAATATAAATAAAATATGTTTTAAATCGCTCTAAGCGTCACAGTATATCTTCCTTATAAAATGGGTGAAGTGCCTTAGCTGCTTACAGTCACGAGTTAGGACATTCTTGACAGTCGCTGAAGAGATTAAAACAAGATAAGATAAACGTCAAGACTAGCCCGAAACATTTATTATTAAACTTGAATCATAAATATAATATGTAATATTATTAGTGAAATATTTTAGGTGAAGCAAATTGTTCTTTAAGAAACTTATCTGTCAAAGGCGATAAGTTAAAAATGTAAGCAAATACAAACGATGAGTGGCTTATAATCAGTCAATCCTGATTCCTTAGGTGCATTGACTCTTCTTCAAATCAAGTTGCTGGCATGGCTTACTGAGTAGAGAATAACTAACCTATGGTGCAATAGAAATGGATGTGGATGAAGTCAATGATCATCATCATCATCGCAGCCCACATACGTCCCACTGTTGGGCTCGGGCCTCCTCCACAATGGGAGCGAATTTGATCTACTCCATGCTGGTCAGGCAAGTTGGTACAGGGTTTCATTTCGAGTTTTCTTTCTCTTGCAGATTTTATCAGACAGATCTTATGCGTATATTATATCCCTTAGTCGTCTTTCACGACATCCACGGGCAAGATAGGGAGCGGTGAATTGTATTCTTACTCCGTCACCAAACGAAAATTAATCAAGGATATATTTCTTGAATAATCCTAAAAAATATTCATGAGGGAAATAAGACATGTGCGTACAAGCGTTTCTGCCATACCTACTATTGCAATCAATCTTAAGGCGCATATATATGCCTCTTAAGCTTTATCATATCCATGGTGCTATTACAACTGGTACAGTTACGGCGCAGCAATGGCTCTTCATGTTGCCCTAGTACATCCTCTTATTTATTGGCGTATTAGCCAATTTTGCTATATGTCTCCCGCTTTGCATTGAAGGGAAGTGAAATCTTTACAACTTCTGCTTTTTTCTTTTCTAATTCAATTTGTTGAGGATCCTGAGACAAAGGTGTTGCCCGGGACTTCCTGGGGGTCAATCTTCAATGTATTTTAAGGGGACTATTATGGATCCTGGCTTACAGCAGTTACAGTGGTGGGAATGTATGGACCCAAAAACAAAAAAACGACAAGTATCAGGCTTCTCCAAAGAGGATTATTTTTATTGCTGTTGATGTAAAACGAGCAAACTATACATCTAATGGTAAGTGAGCCCACTGCTGGGCTTGAACCTCCTCCACAATAAGAGGGATATTAACCTACTATACTACGCTGATTAGACGGATTGGTATAGGGTTTTATATCGAGTTTTTCTTCTCTCGCATAGACATTTCATGCAAATTATATCCCTCAGTTGTCTTTTACGACATCCACGGGCAAGATAGAAAGTGGTGAACTGTTACTCCTTGATCATACGAATAAGATCTATCCCGCCACGGTTTTAATATTTCAAATACTCACCATTATCATCATCCCCTTTTATGCTGATTACTTGGGATCGACCCAATATATATTCTGTAAAAGTTGAGAATAGTTTTTTAGATGTTAACCGTCCTTGTGATTATATATAAGTGTTGTGGAAATCCTCACCAGATGGCGCCACTATCATTCCAATGAATTTCATATATCGCCGTGACAGTTAATGCTAATTTGAATTGAAACGAAACCCTGCAATGTCACAATTTTTTTGACATGAACAAAATCAATAAAATTACTCAAAATAAATTGAATATTTGTGTAATGTCTTTCCTTCAAATTTATTTTAGTTAGTGACGTAGCAACGCGCGCATGCTACAGCTAGTTATTGAATAAACGGCATTGAACGGTGGTAGCCCAAATCGATGTAAAGATTGATGTCGTACATTTTACAACATGTAAAACACTTACACGTTACGACACTTATGAGCAATTTTTTTTTGCGGTGGGCTACGGTTAGTGCACCCGCCGCCTGGCTCCGCCCGGGGCAACGGAGGGGCGGCGCGCGGCCCATTACCCACTTATAGCACGTCGCTTTCGTCGTTGGACGATCACCGGCGCCGAGTTCCTTGTCTTCAGTAGTCGACCCGACCGAACACCCTGAGGGGGTACCATCTCCTGTCTACGTCCCTATCCCGGTACGTTGGTCGCCGTCACGCGGTCAGCCTCTCTGTGAGTGATGGACTAATCACTTATGAGCAATATAAAGAGTGTTATTATTCATAGCCGCTATCACACAGTCATTTCAAATACTGTACGCATAATTTTTACTTAAAATCCTGTATATATTTCTGTGTAAATGAGTCTAATTTAAAAAAAATAATAAACAAAACTAAGAATGTAGAGATAATCATTACGGATTGCAGTATTTATGTCAAATTCATGTCCCAAAAGTCCACACGTCTCCTTATGTCCCTAAACATAGTACACAGTAGACGCAATACATCATATTTAGCTGCGTACCGTCATACCGATCAATCAGTACTAGCTGTCGCATAGCCATTACTCAATTAAGTACCCGTGATGGATGATACGACAGACCAAAACGTGAAGTTTGTAATGCAAACTGCAAATATTTTGGAATTTAACAAATGTATTATTATACTAGCAACCCGCTCTCGCTTCGCTTCGGTTATAGGTTATAGTCGTTTTACCCGCGTAGTTCCCGTTCCCGTGGGAATACCGGGATAAAATATAGCCTAGTTTACGCCCTGATATTATAGCTTTCCATTGGTGAAAGAATTTTTGAAATCGGTCCAGCCGTTTTGAAGATTACCCGGAACAAACAGACAGACAGACAGACAAAAATTTTTTAATTGCTATTTTAGGCATAGGTGTAGTGCAAATAACCGTGTGAGCATGAAAAAAGCCTATTATTTTGACATTACAAACAGACACTCCAATTTTATTTATTGGTATAGATTGTATTATATTTTCCTTTTTTAACCACCGACGTAAAAAGAGGGGTGTTATAAGTTTGACGTCAATGTCTGTCTGTGTGTGTGTGTCTGTCTATAGCATCGTAGCTCTGAAAGGGATGGACTGATTTCGATACGGTTGTTTTTCACTTGAAAGCCAGTGTCCTTGGTGGTTCTTAGCTGGATTCTGTTTGGTTACCTAATATCGGTCCAGCAGTGTAAGAGTACCAGCTCTTGTGTAAAATAATGTAATGGCGTATTCTCTACTACATTATAATCGTTAAATAGACAATTAATTGATAACTCCTGTTGATGAGTCCGTAAATTTTTTTTGTAATTTTAGTTTGTGCCAGGGGATATTCAAAATGTTAAATTTTACTTATGTAAATATGCTTATTTACATTGCTTTATGTAATCTAATAGCTTTTTTTGTGTGAAACAGTGCCGCATTCATCTTGATTCATATACGTCCCACTGTTGGGCTTGAGTCCTCTACTTAATAGGAGGGTAATTCACCTCACTATACCATGCTGGTCAGACAGGTTGGTATAGGACTTTGTTTTGAGCTTTCCTTCTCTTGCATAGATATTATATGCATGCTATATCCCTTAGTCGTCGACATCCACATTCAGGAAGCGGTGCATTGTATTCTTATTCCGTCACCACACGGACAACGACTGCCACATTACGCAAATTGTGTTCACATGGAGTAGGATATAATCTACCAAATGTCACTCTACCAATCATTAGAGTATATATAAGTATTCCTTGTGGATTGTTATACAGTTTTGTGGACCGAAAGAAAATTAAAAAAATACACTTTTTTAATAGTTTGAACCTCCTTTGCCTGATGAAATAAACGAAATGATTTCTGATGTTTACACGAGTATTATACATTTTAAATAAAACTACTTTACGGATTTTATCGCGTTTGTATTTGATTTTTGATTACCCGACGTTTCGAACATTTTACAGCGTTCATGGTCACGGGTGGACTAAGATGTCTCACGTCCAACAAGTCATCGTTACTGCAGAAAATTTATAATTATCTACCCGATACAGAAATTAGTTATTAAATATTGACCCACATTTTGATACAAAACTTATTGCCAGTGTAAGAAGAAAATGATTCTATATGAAAAAATTATATTGTTTATGGTTAGTAATAATTAAACATTAAAATTAATAGTAATTATATTTAAAAACTAACTAATAATCTAGTATACTACCACCGGATCGGAACACGGTCACACTGAGCAAGATCCGGCAAGAAAACTCAGGTGACATGATGCTAAATTAATGTTAATTTTGAAGGCGGCTTACTTTATGTTACTAAAAGGTTTTAATTTATAAAATTATCTTTAGTTATTATTATTGTGGGTCAAATCTATACAATATGAGCTCACAGTGTCTTGCAGTCTTGTGATGGTCTTTTTGGATTTGTTTTAAATAATATTTATAACAGGATCCCAGCTTGATGGTAACACCCAGCCATCCTCTCTATTGAAATTTTTGTGTTTTTTAATCTCAATAGCCTCGCGTACCATTCTAGGCAGGTATCGGTGTTCTTTTGCAAGGATTTGTGGTTTATCAAACCTGATGTTATGGCGGGCGCGGTCCTGACTATGTTCACAGACTGCAGACTTAGTGTCACGGCGGTGCTTCATATCGGCTATGTATTCTTTGATCCGAGTTTTTATGGATCTCTTTGTTTGTCCAATAGAAGAGAGACCACAGTCACAGTTAAGTTTATATACTCCTGCATCTTGTAGAGGGATTTGGCACTTGACAGGTGGTAAGAAGTGGCTAATCCTCTTCAATGGCTTAAAATAAGTTTTAATGGAAGAGCGTTTCAGGTTGTAGCCAATCTTGTCAGTGACTCCTTTGACATAAGGTAGTATTGCAGGAAGGCGCTCAACTGTGGGTGGTTTCACTCGGTCTCTGCGACGGGGGCGAGGAACTGGCAGCTTGTTTGCACGTAGCACCTGCTTGACATGCTGCAGCTCCTCAGCCAGCCGTGACCATGAACGCTGTAAAGTGTTCGAAACGTCGGGTAATCAAAAATCAAATACAAACGCGATAAAATCCGTAAAGTAGTTTTATTTAAGAAATAAACGAATTTCACGAAAATAAAACGTAGTCTGATGTCAGTTTTTAAACTGAAATCCCTTCATATTAAGTTACGCATTCTATGTTATTATCCAATAGGCTCTTTAAGTGGTGGAGTACTCTAAGGAATGAATTCGCGGTCGGCCTCTCGGTGGGTGAAGAACTAATTCCCCGGTCCAGTCACCCGCGGCCTCGGCTAGGAACTCGACCGGACCTACGGTAGCGTTAGTACGATTTCCACACATGACAAAACTTTGTACAATCCGCAAATTCTTGTTATGAATTCGAGTGTAATTTGTGTCAATTATTTGTAGGTCATATCATCATCTTGCTCTTATCCCAATTACTTGGGGTCGACGCAATATGTCATCTGTTTTGACATATTGCAAAAAGTTTCGGCAATGACTTTTATGACCGGCTCCTTGGGAATGTAATAGTTGACCCAAATGGTACCAGATGGAGTTGGTCCGGGTCAATCTGGGGCTCTTAGTCGTCTTTTACGACACCCACGAGCAAAGCAAGGGTTGGTAGTATTCGAAGCCGCTACCACACAGCACTGTCTATTATTTGTAGGTATGTTTCTAAAATTCCCTGGAATACAAAAATTTATTCAGGGCAATGTCTTTAAAAGAAAAATAAGTATTTCAGCAACATACAATTGTAATAATATGTAATGCTAAGTATTTCGGTATCAAATAGTATTACGGAATCCACAGATATTACACAAGCACCGCTTCATACCACGTTAACGTAGTACAATTAGCCATGACATATTTGAGGAATACAACAACAGAATTGCTTTACCTGAGGAATCCAACTAGTATTTGCTAAATAATATATGACAGTTCCATGCGGTAATGGAGTAAGAATACAATTCACCACCACCTCTCTTTCTCGTGGGTGTCGGCAAAGATAACTAAGGGATATAATATGTATAATCTATACCAATAAATAAAATTGGAGCGTTTGTAATGTCAAAATAATGGGCTTTTTTCATGCTCACACAGTTATTTACACTATACATATGCCTAAAATCCACTTTATATTTTTTTTTGTCTGTCTGTTTGTTCCGGGTAATCTTCAAAACGGCTGGACCGATTTCAAAAATTCTTTCACCAATGGAAAGCTATAATATCAGGCAGTAAACTAGGCTATATTATATCCCGGTATTCTCACGGCAACGGGAGCTACGCAGGAAAGACGACTGAAACCGATGCGAAGCGAGGGCGGGTTGCTGGTATAACATACAAAAGAAGAAAAACTAGAAACAAGACCCTATGTCAACACGTCTGATCAGCGTGGTATAGTAGGTCAATTTCCTTCCTACAGTAGAGGAAGTCCGATTCCAACAGAGGGAAAGAGGGAAGGGGGTGCTCAAATGATGATGATAATGACCCGACAGTTGTTTAACTTTTTAAAATATATAATTAAGTTAAAATTCAAAATCTTTTGGTATGTAATGTTTAAGTCCCGCGAAGACGCTTACATGTTTTAAATTTTAACATTTTAATAATACATATACAAAACGATGTCACAAAACGATGTCGACAGTCTTCTATCTACAGCCGCAGGTCAGTCCGTCTGGGGTAGTACCACACTCTCGGAGAAAATCGACGTTTACGTAGTAGCAATTTGTTAGTGCACTTCGTTCCGGAA
Organism: Lymantria dispar; assembly: GCA_032191425.1. NCBI lineage: Eukaryota > Metazoa > Arthropoda > Insecta > Lepidoptera > Erebidae > Lymantria > Lymantria dispar. Next base: position 33,072,589 of record CM063442.1, read on the forward strand.
GCCCAACTTTCTGAGGGCATTAGCCTGTGGTGGATGTTGGTAAAGCCTTTAGTATCACCGAACCTCATTGCACATTCACACTCTTCACCGTAAGGAGCGGCCTAGTAAAAATCCCTGAGCGGCAATAGCTCTTGCCATCAGATGGCCTGTTTGATCGTTGATGGTCGAGGGAATGGTGAATTGTATTCTTACTCCGTCACCACACGGGAAGAATAAAATTATTACCTACCTTTAATAGCATTCTTTATATAACTCACTAGCTTTACATTCGAAAATATGTTAGAAAACTAACAAATTTTATTATTGCTTCCTTTGGGCATGTTTCGTGTGTACTTTACACGATATGACGAAACATGGTAATAAATATGGGTAATAATTGACGGTATTTATTTTTAGAAGTAAGACCACCCATTGTAAATATTATTAATAAGCTAACATTGTTATTTCTAGTATTATCGTCTAAATGTCTAAATGTGTTTTAGGGCTTAGAATAATAAAGAATAGAAGGTAAGCCGGCGCACAAAAAATTAAGCATTTAAATTGTAGCTTCATGGAGCTTACGTCGGACCGTTCCGTACTGTACGGCACGTACGTACGCAACTCTTAAAAATACATAGATAATTATGATGGTTTGTGCGTTCAAATGATGTCACAACACATTTGAAAAACATAAATAGTGTATTAACATTACTTTTAAAAGTATTACTATGATTTATGTTAATAAAAACAAAATTTAATTTCATAATTTGTATAGTGGTGTGCGTGAGTACGTGTGTAATTGCCTGCGTGCATGTAGTATTTTTGGCTTCATGTTTTTGATCGCTTAAGTACCAACACTATCCTTTTATATGTTATTATTCTAAGGTTTTAGAGACATTGTCGACGGTCGTCTGTTTACAGCCGCGGGCCGGTCCGTCTGGGGTATTACAGCACTCTCGCAGAAAATCGACGTCTGAATAGTAGCAATTTGTTACTTTTCTTCGTTCGGTGTGCAAGACAGCCGGCAGCCCAACTTTCTAACACACATTCCCTTCGCTTTCTTCACGATAAACAACGAATTAACAAAAGTCCATCAGCGGCAATATCATGTATCAGCAGGTGTATTGTTTACTCGTTTACCACGAACAACGATAAAAAAATCCAATAATCACCATCCCTCTCCTTCTCGTGGATGATCATGAAAGATGATTTAAGGACGTAAGCAGATACCACATGGCAACGAATAAATGAAGAAACATTTGAATCGCATGCATATTGGGTCGACCCCAAGTAATTGGGAAGAGAACAGAAAATGTTATTTCATTATTTCTAAGAAATATTGGCAAGATGCTGCTTGATGGTGATAACTGATAACTATATAAATAACTATGTAAATGATAATAATCTACTACCGGATTGTAGCGTGACCCCAAAATGTAGAAGATCCAGCAAGAAACTTAGCGATCAATCATTAAAGAGAAGATCTTACGTAGCATCATGCTGAAATATGATTTGTATTTCCTAGTGGGATAATATTACAATCGATTTTACGTAGCATCATACCAGAATATGATTTGTACTGTTTTCTAGTCGGATAATATTACGATTGATTTTACGTAGCATCATGCCAGAATATAATTTGTATTGTTTTCTAGTGGCATAATATTACGATCGATTTTACGTAGCGTCATGCCGATATATGATTTGTAATGTTTTCTAGTCGGATAATATTACGATCGATTTTACGTAGCATCATGCCAGAATATGATTTGTATTGTTTTCTAGTGGGATAATATTACGATCGATTTTACGAAGCATCATGTCGCAATATGATTTGTACTGTTTTCTAGTCGGATAATATTACGGTCGATTTTACATAGCATCATGCCGAAGTATGATTTGTATTCTTTTCTGGTAGGATATATTACGATCGATTTTACGTAGCATCATGCCGAAATATGATTTTCATTCTTTTCTTGTGGGATAATATTACGATCGATTTTACGTAGCATCATGTCGAAATATGATTTATATTTTTTTTTGTGGTGGGATATTATCATCGGATTTTATGCAATATTATAACGGAATATGATTTGTATTATTTTCTGGTGGGATAATATTACAATCGATTTTACGTAGCATTATGCTGGAGTATGATTTGAATTTTATGTGATGGGATAAAAGTACGATCAATGTTGTGTAGAATCACGTTGTAATACGATTTGTATTGTTTTCTAGTGGGATAATATTACGATCGATGTTATGTAGCATCGTGCCAGAATGTGATTTATATTGTTTTCCGGTGGTATAACATAGAAAGTACATAATATTAAAAAAACATTATAACAAACCTACAGAGGTTAGGAAGTCATATTATATTCATATTTCATTAATATATGTATTAAAAAAATACTGAAATGATTTCAATTACAGTTTTTAGTTAAAACTTTATTCAAATTTACGTATCGCCATATTTGTAATACCGAATAATTGGTTTCGTGACTGACTACACGAATGTTTAATCTACTAACATGTTATTGTGTGCGCATGTTTTGCAAATTCGGTAAACATATTGAGGGCTGTTAAAAATATATGCGTGTTTAACACGGAAAGGCTATTTTCTTGTACATATTATTTGTTTGTCCTAGTCAAGGGCATAGAGGCAATCGACCCAATATTAATTTTATGTGTAAAGAAAACGCGTTACTTTTTTTTATGTTTAGGTTAAGCAAAACTTTATACTTGTTTATTAGAAACATACAATTTTATCTATACCAATAAATAAAATTGGAGTGTCTGTTTGTAATGTCAAAATAATAGGCTTTTTTCATGCTCACACGGTTATTTGCACGACACCTATGCCTAAAATAGCAATTAAAAATTTTTTGTCTGTCTGTCTGTTAGTTCCAGGTAATCTTCAAAACGATGAGGACCAATTTCAAAAATTCTTTCACCAATGGAAAGCTATAATATCAGGGCGTAAACTAGGCTATATTTTATCCTGGTATTCCCACGGGAACGGGAACCACGCGGGTAAAACAACCTATAACCGAAACGAAGCAAGGGCGGGTTGCTAGTATATCAATATAATTAGAGCGTCTTTAATTTGATGGACGGATTATAAATCATTTAAAAAATTTAAAATACATTTTTATATTAGTGACCATAGGTATCTGTGATGATTCTAAGCTTATCAGAAGATAGTTTCAAAACACTTGGTGACAGAGTGAAAATACATTTCACCACCCCATTTCTTGCCCGTGATTGTCGCAAAAGTCGACTAGGGGATATAATATACAAATAACATCCATACAGGAAAAGAAAAATTGAAATACCTATAACCCTACACGAATCCATCAGATCAGCCAATTTAACTTAAGTCCCGTTAAGTTCTTGTAAGTTAATTTCCCATTATGGAGGAGCCTCGATCCATAAATATTGTTCTATTCTACTAAACAAATCAAATTAATTTCCTTACAGTTATTTTAGTAATACTTACAATTGGCTACTTCTTAATTCAACTCAGCTCATATTCTTTCTACATTCGGGCTCGATCCTCCACTATAGGAGGGATATTGACCGACTATACTACGCTGTTTGCTATAAGGTTTTATTTCGTGTTTTCCTTTCTCTTGCATACACTCTACATACACATTATATCACTCAGTCGTCTTTTACTACAACAACGGGCAAGATAAGAAGTGGTGAATTGTATTCTTACTCCGTTACCATACGAATAGACACATTACGTTGCTACTGGATTGCCTTATTAAGACGCCTTAATAAAGCAATCCAAATATACCGATAATGCAATAAAAATAAGTAGGTACTTAAATTGTATCAATAGTCTTGTTGAATATTCCAACAAAACATGAAATATATAAGTAAGTTTGTAATTCCGAGATAAGAAGTAGTTTACACACAAAAATAAATGCCTTTTTTAACGTTATTGCACGTAACAAAGGAATTTCACTTTGTTATGTTGAATTTATGTGACAAGTGGCCAAACATGCCTTAACTTAAATTCTAAGAAATCGTTAATTATTTTCAATTGCTAAAAGAGTAATTTGATGGATTATTATTATTTTTAATATAACTAATGATCTACCAAGAATTATTTGTTTAAGCCACTTATAAATAAAAGAAATAAAAGTCTACTTTTATCTAATGGGGCTAATGCTGGAAAATCAAATTATTATTCTATGCAACGGTTATCTTAATGAATAATAATATGACTTCTTTAATTTAATTCTCATCTTACTGTAAGAAGATGACTTTTTATGCTAAATACCTTAAAAAATACCAGGCAAAGTTGTGCTAAATTTCTCTATAGATTTGTACGATTATTCAAACAATAAATGATAATAAACATTATTGAAACGCTTCGTAAAACATTAAAAATAACATTATATTACGACTTTATGTTATAATTATTATAAATTAGTTTTATAAATGTTCGTGTTCAATTTTTGATTTCAGGCGTTTCGAACATTTTTCAGAATTTCGAATCACGACACGAGAGATAGTTATATTTAAAATGTGTCTTCACATTTCCATTCCCATTTGTCTCAACATTATTATTTCATAACTAATTACTTAATCACGTAAAACGTGTAATATAAGCTCAACAACATAAACATAAAATCAATTCAAGAAAAAAAAAATGCAAAATATGAAGTAATGAAGTTTCGTAACAATTCTAATACACTTGAAATAAAACTATTTTTATGGATTTTATGGCGTTTTTATGCTACATTATTCAGTTTTCATGGTTACGGGAAAACTTTCATCTTGTGTAACAAACATCAAGAAATCAGAATCAAATACAATCGCGATAAAATCTGTAAAAGTCATTTAATATGTGTAATATTCGCTTAAACATCAAAAAACATTAATTCTATACACATTAGTTACAATTCATTCAATTTAAAAGTTACATCGTTATTAAGTTGTTTCTCAGATAACTGAAGCTGCAAATATTTGTTCAAACCCTTGCGAAGGTGCGACGATTGCCTCAATTTATCCAAGTCACGGACGGGGCTGCCCGGCAGACATATTGTTATCGCTATTATTAAGTTATTAGGGGAACATTTATGTGACATTTTCGGTATGTGTTTATTTGTGCTTCTAGTAAAAATATGTTTTATATAACTACTCATAAACTGATTCAAAATAGTATTGTATAATATTGTGTACCAATAAGTTTCCGTATTGTGACCTATGCAGAACAAGGAAAACTCAGTACAAAACCCTATGCCAGCACGTCTGTACCAGCAGGGCATAGTGGGTCAATTTCTCTCCTATAATGGAGAAAGTCCGTTAACAGTGGGACTTATATAGGTTGAGATGAAGATAACGACTGGTCTAAAGGTTCTTATTATAATAAATGTCAGTAGTTGAAAATACACAATTGTATAACTAGTAAGAAGAAAAAAAAAATTAAAAATAATGACAAGCCCGCTGAGTTTCTTGCCGGATCTACTCAGTAGCGGTCGCGTTCCGATCCGGTGGTAGTATATTTTTTTTGGAAATTGTAAACCTGACAATATGTAAGTGCCCTCTCAGGGTTTATGCATAATAAAATAATTTGAATTTGAATTTGAATACTTGATATTGCAATACTACATTCTTTAATATCAATGCAAAAATAAAACCATCACGAGTCATACTGAGCACAGACATTTTTATTAAAGACGTATATATGAGATAGTAAAACTACCGTTTTCGAACGTATAACCGACTTTATAGAATGCGGCTAGGGTTGAATGATATAATATCTTCTATGGATTTACATAAAAAATGCCTTAAAAAACTTGCACTATAAATCTTAAGTGAGTTTTTGACATATTTGAGTTAGGCGTAGAAAAGTAATGCCTATTGTTACCAGGATATTTAAACACCCAAGTAGTTCTACAAATGATACTCAGAAATTTAATATTTATCAACCCTACAAGAGTCTATTCAAAGTTATTATCGATATCTATTTCTCGACTTTATTGCCTCTTAAAATTAAATAAAACTCGGGTGCGGAAACGTTTTAACGAGTTTTCTAAATTTTTAGTGGTTGTTGGTTTATGGGTGTTTCGCGCCGCCTTATAACAACTTCCGTGTTGAAAACTACTTACTATCATAAAAATACCCTTATAATATCATTTTTACTCACTTTCTTTTCATGTACGTATTTGAGTATTTTATCTAATTACAATTTTTATTCGAATTTCTTTCCGTGTGGTGACGGAGTAAAAATACAATTCACCATTCATCAAGAGAAGGGTCTTGCCCGTAAGATATCTTATGCATATAAGAACTAAGAGGAAGGAAAATGAAAACTCTAAATAAATCCTTATATCAAGCCGCCTGACCAGCGTGGTGTAGTAGGTCAATTTTCCTCCAAATGTGGAGGAGGATCAGGGCCCAGTGGGATGTATATGAGCTGTGATCATGATGATGAGAGTTTCTACAACCAAGCTCACTATCGTTAATCGCGTATGTGTGCTTGGCTAACACAGGTTAATTGGTCACAGTGTGTGCGCTTCCGTCTATATCATTGACACGGATTTTTAGTTTGTCTTAGATTTTATATAACAATTGGTATGACTTTTAAATGATTACAAACACGTATATGTACGTAAACAATCGCAGATAACATTCGCCACTGACATAAAAGATATCTCTATGACAATCACAGAGTAGTTAAGGTTACAACGATAGTATTCAACATTAATTATGCCACAGATTAATTTTTTTTCATCTTGCTTTTATCCCAATTACTTGGGGTCGACGCAATATGTCATCTATTTTGGCATATTGCAAAAAATATCGGCAATGACTTTTATGATCGGCCGCCTGCCTGACGTCAACCCTCCTTGGGAATGTAATCGTTGACCCAGATGGAGTTGGTACGGGTCAATCTAGGGCTCTTAGTCGTCTTTTACGACACCTATGAGCAAAGCAAGGGTTGGTAGTATTCGAAGCCGCTACCACACAGCACAATATTACCACAGATTAATAATATCTTTTTTTTGTTTTTGTATTTTTATGTAATTTTAAATCACGGTGTTACAAAGACCAAATGTTCTTTCTTTTATTTTTTTTTTTTAAATACCCTGTTTAAAAGTATATCTGGAACGAAATAAGATTATTGTCGTTCAGTAGTGTGTATCCACTATAATATCATCATTGATCTTTCACATTCACGACACTTTAGCACCTTCTCTTATTACATCACATAAAATAGCACCTATTAGTTATTATCTTATTGTAAATTGCATTTCCTTTTGTTTTTTGTTTGTTAAATGTTATTTTTGTTTATTATCTATATATATATATATATATATATTTTCATTTTTACTTATACGTGTAAGATTAGATAAATTAGTACTACAGTTAATCCGTATGTTTATTATTATTATTCTATTAATTGAATATTGTTTTCAAAAGCAGCTGTAATTTTTAGTTTAATTATATTCAGCCGCTACCTATATATTGCTGACAGACGTCGCAGGACGCTGCAGAATAACAGCGTTGCGGTATCTCTCTTACAGGAGATGCCCCAACATTATGCTGAGCAGCGATCCTTTTTCTTTTTTGCGAAGGGAATACCAGTGATAATATCAATTTCTTTTTTGTGTGTTTTTTTTATTATTATTATTGTTTTATCTATATTGTACTCACTGTTTGAGCTTTTGTGATGTTTCCCTCCCGTGAAGGAGTAATAAATCATTTTTCTTTCTTTCTTTCTTTCTTTCTTTCTTTCTTTCTTTAAAATAGTTGCGACATGATAAAATTATGAATGTATGAACAATCTTTGCGAATGTTAAATCCAGTATATTTTAATTTCAATGATTTTTATCAAGCTTAATTAGACAACTGATTCGGTAGAGTTTCAGAATTATTGCATTAATTCTACTAATAAATTAAACTCAAATTTTCTTATTACATTAGAATATATCGTTCGGCCGACTGGCTAATTATCTAGAATCTAAACTTTTTTTTGTACGGGCTATAGTCAGTATTCATTACGTCTGGGGCGACGCAAGAGCGGCGCGCGGCTCCATAACCCACCTTATTCCCACCTCATCATTGGACTGACCACTTGTACCGTGTTCCCTGTCATTAGTGGCCAGCCCGGCAGACTGATATTACTATACTACCCGCCACGAAAAGAATAACGTTTGTATGCTATATATTTTGTCATAATCATCCTTCACCCTTTGCCCGCCTACTACTAATCGCAGGCTTCCCTTACGATTTGCCACAAAGTGCGGCCCTGTGCCGTCCGCATCCAACGACGCCTTACAACTTTCACCAAGTTATTGGTCCATCTGATGGGTGCGACATCCTACACTTCGGCGTCCGATGCGTGGTGGCTACTTGAGAAAATTATTTTCCCCAGCGGTAGTTGGTTCGTCAAGCGATATGGCCTGCCCCTTATCACTTCAGCGTGCTAATTCTTCATGCTACAGATCTTCGTATTTCGGATTCTATCTCGCAGAGTTCCAAAATATCACATGGAATATTACAGGATCTTAGTTTTTTTAAGCAGAAAAAGCATACTTACCGAACAAAGTAAAAGCAATGACAGTTTATAACCACAACAATAAAAATGCCTTCATATTTACAGCTTCGTGTACAATCTGATAATTCAATTATGCCTTTATTTCAAGACCGTGGCGTTTCGTGCAGAGTTAAACGAAAAAAACAACAAAAATAATACCGCACAAACAATGTTACCGTTCACGCTACGTTTGACAACGACGCTGTTACAAGGTTTAACTACGGATTAAGACGGCAAAGAATAAAACGATCTATTTACAATGTTAATGTTGAGTAGTTTTTAATGACTGGTGCCATTTTCAGAAATGTAAGTAAAATAGAAAAAAGTTAATGGCTGGTGCCATGTTATTACAAATAAACTAATTATCTCCATCACCATTTCAGGTTATATACGTCCCACTGCTGTGCTCGAGCTTCCTCCGTAATAGGAGGGTGATCACGCTAGTAGGACGGGTTGGTAACACCCGCCGCACATGCCCACACTCGCATTGACCGTCACAAACCGTGTACGAGTGGCAGTATTTAAAACCTGCGCAGTACCAAACTTCTCATAGTCCGCGTCAAGCTATCAAGGCCATCTGCGGCCAACAGATGTTCACACACAAAAAAAAAAAAATACAAAACGCCGTATTTGCTCTCACGTGTCGACGCAGGCACGTACATGGGTGTGTATGCCATACGCCATAAATTTTAAATACTGCCACTTGCACTCGGCTCGTGACGGCCAATGCGAGTGTGGGCATGTGCAGCGGGTATAAAGGATTACATTTTAAGTTTACCTTCTCCTGCATAGATGTTTTATGCATATTTAATCCCTTAGTCGTCTTTTACGACACCCATGGGCAAGGTAGGGGTAGTGAACTTTCTTAACCCATCACCACACGGAAATTGTAAGGTATCCTTTGTGGTGACGGATGATTGTAAGTATTGTAATGTATATTTATTATTCATTTATGTTATTTCAGGGTTTTCGTAGAATATTTTTTTTATTTTGGGGTGGGATGGGGGTGTTAAATTCATGTAAGTCATTATCTATGGTCACGTGAAGTATTAACGCTTTTTTTTTTTTTTTGTGTGGGCTGCGGTCGGCGCGCCTACGCACCACTCCGTCCGGGGCGACAGAGGGGCTCAAGCCCGCAACTCCCGCAACCCACCCGAACACCACGTCGCCCTCGTCTCTGGGCCGACCACTGGAGCAGGGTTACTTGTCATCAGTGGTAAGCCCGACGAAATACCCTCTACCCGGGGTACCCTCCCATAGACCGACGTCCCCCCCTCGGGGAGGACGTCGGTCTTTCCTCACGCGGTCGGCCTCTCGGCGGGTGACGGACTAATCCCCGGTCACGTCACCCGCGGCCTCGGCTAGGGCGGCATTGCACGCAGGTACTCCCGCCTGCGCCGCCCCAGTCGCCGACGGCGGGTCGCATCGTCGAGGCTGTGCTCCTCGCGCTCGCGACCCGCCGCCTCCTTCTGCGAGATAGCTGCCTCGCAGAAGGCTGCGACCGCGTCCCAATTCCTGATGCTGCCGAGCATCTCCCTAGCGATGGTCGGCAGCGTCAGGTCTGCACCGATGATTGCGACGAGTTCACGACGCGGCTCTGCCCAAGCGGCACAGACCTCGAGCGTGTGCTGCGCCGTGTCCTCGTCGCAATCGCAGTGGTGGCAGGACGGAGTTCTCTCCCTCCTAGCGACCCTGTACAGGTACTTGCCGAAGCATCCATGCCCCGTCAAGACCTGCACGAGTCGGAAGGAGAGCACCCCGTGCCGCCTTTCTAACCACTGCATCAGCACCGGCCGGAAGGCCTCCACGGTCCAAACACCGTATCGAGGCCTCTCCAGCCGGTCTGCCCAACGGGCGATGACGTCCCGGCGGGCGTCGACGCGCCAGGCGGTGAGCTCCTTCAAGGAAACAACACCACCCCCCCCGCGCACCCCCGACACCCGCCGATACAAGTCGGCGAGCATTTCCGCCTCCAGGTCCCACGGGGGAGTCCCGGCCAATAGGCACGCCGCCTCCGTCGCCACCGTGCGGTACCCGCGGATGATCCTGACCGCCATGACCTTCTGTGGACGCCACAGAAGGGCCCTAAGTCGGGCGGTCATGGATCCCGCCCACACCGGTGCGCCGTACAGGGCCATCGACCGGATGACCCCCGCGTACAGCTGTCGACATGCCGCGCTCGGTCCGCCCACATTCGGCATCAGCCATTGTAGGGCGGACGCCACGCCGACGAGCCGCGGGACGAGCCTGCGGAAATGCTCCCGAAACCACCATCGCCCGTCGAGCACCAGGCCCAAGTACTTCATATGGGCCTGGATGCTGATCCCAACCGAATTGACGGTGATCGAGACGCCGATGGGAGGGTCCATACGGGGCCCATGGAACAAGAGGGCCTCCGTCTTGTCCAGGGCCACCCTCAACCCCAGCGCCTCGATCCGCCTGACGACCTCTTCGGTGCCTGAGGTCGCCAGGCTTACCGCCTCTTGTAGCGTCTCACCGCGGGCTGTGACGAGCGTGTCGTCGGCGTAACAAATCACGCCCAGCCCGGGTGGGAGGCTCCCCCGCAACGCCCAGTCGTAGCCGATGTTCCACAGGGTGGGTCCGAGGACCGACCCCTGTGGAACACCGCACGTCATGGGCGTTCGCACAACGTCCCCTACTCGGTTGGCGTAGAGGACGCTGCGCTCCTCTAAATAGTCTGCCACCAGCCGCCTCAGGTAAGCTGGCACTCCGTGGTAACGGAGCGCCTCCCTGACGCAGCTGAATGGCAGACTATTGAATGCGTTGGCGATGTCTAGGGACACCACCAACAGCACTCCCCCGCCGGTGACGGCCTCAGTCGCCACGGCCCTCAGGCGCAACAGGGCCTCGATCGTCGAACGACCTCTCCTAAACCCAAACTGGGCGTCCGACAGATCGGGCCCCGTGCCGACAAGGTGCCGCTCGATGCGGGCAGCTACTATCCTCTCCAGTAGCTTGCCCATATCATCGAGCAGCACGATAGGCCTGTAGGCCGATGGCGACTCCGGAGGCCGTCCCGGCTTCGGCAGGAGAACCAGCCTCCCCTCCTTCCAGCACCCAGGGAACCGCCCGGACGCTAAACACGCGTCGAACAGCTCCCTGAGGCGGGGACCCAGATGGTCAAGGACCAGGGCCAACACACGGTTTGGAATACCGTCGGGCCCGGGGGCGGTGGATTTACCGCGCATGCGCGCCACCGACGCCCTCATCTCCGGTTCCGTGATGAGCGGAACACTGCCACCATCGCCCTCCCGGTCATTGTCTGGCGGCGCCATGACCGGGGGCGTGTGTTCCGCCCGTCGTGGGAACAGGTCCTCGACGACCCGGGTAAAGAGGCTGGGTTGGAGAGTCTCGGTGAGGGGCGGGCCCCGTGCGCGGAGCTTACTCAGCGCCGCACCATAGGGGCGACCCCAGGGGTCACGGTCGAGACTCTCCAGCATCTCCCGCCGACTGGCGTCCTTGGCGGAACGGACGGCCAGCCTGAAGGCCGACCGCGCATTGCGGTAGCCCTCGTAAAGCTGGCCCTCCAGTTCCGCGCTGCGATTGCGCCGCCGGCTGCGGGTGTAGGCCCTCCGGGCGCGAATACACACGGCCCGGAGATCTGCCAGCTCCCGGGACCACCAGTGGACAGCCCTCCTCGGGGGCAGACGCCGTACCCGGGGCATGGCCGCATCGCAGATCTGCGTCAACGCACTGCGGATGCGGCCAGCCTCGGCGTCCACCCCGTCCAACTGGTTGGCAGAGGACAGCCACGAGTGAACGATGGCTGCCTCCGCCAGCAGGTCCCGGTCTAGGCGACCCACAGCCCATCGCGGGAACGCAGGACGCCCTACCGCCCCCCTGTGACCCCTGCCGGGCGCCGGGATTGTCAGGGAGACCTCCATCCGGATATACCGGTGGTCCGACAAGGTCTCAACCTCCTCCTCGACGCACCAGCTCCCCACGCGTGCAGCGACCTCAGGGCTAGCGAACGAAAGGTCCACTATCGACCTGCCCTGAGGTCGCACGCACGTATGCACCGAGCCTCTGTTCAGCAAACAGAGGCCCAGTGCCGCCGCCCAATCCTAGACCGCCCGTCCTCGGTCGTCCGTACGGGAGGACCCCCACGCCACGGACTTGGCGTTGAAGTCCCCCAATACGATCACCTGGCGCGGTGCCAATCGCCGTAACGAGGCTCCCAAGATGGTAAGGGAGACCCCGAAATCAGCCGCTCTCCAGGCAGGGGAGAGATATACTCCGAGGAGCGTAATCTCTCCCCAGTCCGCCGCGACGTATCCGACGCCCCTGTCCCTAAGGATCAGAGGCGACGAAGGCCACGACGTGGAGGCGATGATTGCCACGGTACCGTCGGTGCTGCCCAGCCAATTTGGCCGGTCGGGCACCGCGTACGGCTCCGCGGCTACAGCTACTCCTATCAACCACTCCGCCATGGCTTGCAGGAAAACGTCCTGCGCACCGGCGGAGTGGTTGAGATTGGCTTGGAGGAGACGGATGGATACGGGGTCCATTAACGGTCCGTATCCATCGTCACCTCCTCCGCGCTAACGGGCGATCGGGTCGCGCTCGGAGCGGGGGTTGGCCCGGTCGATAGGCCGCCCCGCCCCTTTGGGGCCGATGCCGGGGGTCTGCAGTCCCCAGAGCCCATGCGATGTTTGGCAGGCCTATTGCCTGCCGCACACGCGGGGCAGTGGGGCACCGCAGAGCACGATGCCGCCTGGTGTCCGGTCAGACCGCAACGGAAACATAGCCCGCTGCAGTCAAAGCAGTTTTTGCATGTCGGTCGGGTATGCCCGACCGCCATGCATTTATAACACCTCGCGGGCCGGGGCTCTAGCACGGTTACCCGCGCCGAGCTCCAGCCCACGAGGAGTCTGCCTGAGTCGGCCAATTGCTTGACCGACTCCACCGGACACTGCACCCAGGCAGCACCGACGCCGCCTGGACCAGGGCGGATGGTGCCAATCCGGACGGTGTCCGAGGCACATCCGGTACGCGCCATAATGGCCTCTCGGACGTCCTCCACCGTCACGGAATCGTCCAAGCCCGTCAGGCGCATCTCTGCGCACTTGACAGGCCTGGCGATTCGGACACCATCCTCTGGCCCGAACAGCCCCCGCAGCTTCGAAGCCACACTATCGGCCGTCTTCGCGCCCTCGGCCCCAGGGAACTCGAGAATTCGAGCCCCTGTCCGGGCCTTGCGGGTCCTAGCCTCGACGCCTCCGATGTCGGAGACGTCCAGCTCCCGCCGGGCGCGTTTTAGGACGGCCTCATAGTTGAGGCCCCTCTCAGCCGCCTCAGGCAGCACGGTGATGACCACCGCGGCCGTCTTCGGCGACTTGAGGCCCCTGCGCGACCTTTTCCCCTTTCTGCCGACTCCCGCCTGGGGAGCGGCGGCCACGGCGGCACCCTTGGCCGCCGCTCTCCGCTTCTGGCCGCGTGCCTTCCTGCTCCGCTCAGCCACCTGCCAGCCCTGTTCGAGCCTGGCAGCAGCGCTGAGCGCAGCAGGAGCGGTCGCGGGTGCGCTGGCCTTGGCGGGAGCCGGCACCTTGCCGGCCTTCTTGGCCCCCTTGGGCCCAGCGGCGGCCGCAGCGTAGCTCACCACGCGGCCACCCTGACAGGGCAGCGGGGTGGGAGCCAACGCTTGCGGCCGCCTCGCTCTATCCGTGGCGAGCGGCGGCCGGAGGGGTGGCTCGGGCGGAAGGCGATCCACCAAGGCCTTGATGCGCGCATCCAGCATAAGCTCAAGCTTAGCAAAGATGACGCGCATCGACCCCTCCGGCACGCCGTGCACCACGGGCAGCGGCTCTGCCTCCTTTCGGGGCCCGCCGCGCTTCTTGGCGGCGCCAACGGCCGGCGCGGTGGGCGCAACCGGCGCGGCAGGCACCACAGGCGCAGGCGGCGCCACGGGCGCAGTCGACGGGCCCGACCTCTCCGGCGCAGCCCGTTTCGGCGGCGAGGCCGGCGTCGGCGGTGCGGCTGGCACTAAAAGTGTGACTTGAGACCGCAGGTCAGCCACGTCTTTGGCCAACCCGCGGTTCTCCTTCCGCACCGCCGACAGCTCCGACTCGAGCTTCCGGTTGCGCTCCCGCAGGCCGGAAACCTCCTTACTGAGGCGGGCATTCGCGGCCTGCAGGGCCGCAACCTCCCCGCTCTGGCAGGCCGGACCTGGGGTCCCCGGCCTCGCTGCCACCGCCGATCCCCTACCCCTGCGCCCACGGCGCATGGTCGAGACCTTGGGAGGAGGCACGATGAAACTCCCCTCCGAGTCGGAGCTTGAGCCACCACCCTTTTGCAGGGGGCGCTTCCGGACGCTCGGGGGGAGGGCCTCCTCCCTCTCCTTCACAATTGGGGCTGCCGTTAGAGCCTCCTCGGCAGCCCCCCTACCCGTCTCCTTCTCCTTCCTACCTCCTAACTCCTTCTCCTTCCTCTGGGATGACGGCCTACCTATACCCTCCTCAATTGACGGCCTGTCTTCCCTACTCCTACCACCTTTGGACGGACCCGCGCATCCACCGCCCTTGTCCCTCCTCTGGATGACCTGCAGCTGATGGCTGATGTTTTCGTCGGCGGACGGCTCTGTGGTATTGCCGCCCTCGTCCGCCGACATCTCAGAGACAGACGGCCCTGCGGCACTGCCGCCCTCGTCTGTCGACAGCGCGTACGCCACATCGCTCCCGGAGCTGTCCGATAGCCCCGTCGAGCAGCTTCTCCGGCGCATAGCTTTCGGCGGCCCTGCAGCACCACCGCCCTCGTCCTGCGACGGCTCTGCGGCGGTGCCGCCCTCGTCGCTCGACAGCCCCGTCGAGCTGTCGCTTCCTCCGCGCCTTTTTGGGGACGGCTCTGCGGCTTTCCCGCCCTCGTCCCGCGACGGTCCTGCGGCTGATCCGCCCTCGTCGCTCTCCTCTCCGCCTGACAGCCGGGCAGTACCGGCGTCCACTTTCTGCGACGGCTCTGCGGTGGCTGCGGTCACACCGCCCTCGTCGCTCGCGGCCACGGCGGCAGCTAGTTGCGCCTGCCGCGCCGCCTCCTTTTTTGCTGCCTCCTTTCGCGCACGCACCCTATTGGAGTGTACGATGGTGGCGATCAGCTTCCTCCTCTTCCTCTTCTTCCTCGTCTTTGGAGCCTCCGGTTGTTTTGCCAGGCTCTCGGCAACTACAGCAGCGATTGTCTCCCTCCCATACGATCGGAGACTGACCGTGCCGGTGTTTGTGCGCATCTCGCGCTCAGACACCGGCACAGTGAGGGATTCCCCGGCGTGGCCGGGACCCTCTGGAGTAGCTACGCTCGTTTTAATCTCTGCCATTTTTGGAACATTTTTAAGTCTTGCCTTGACTACCACTCTAACGGCTGGACGCTTGCGCGCTTTTTAACCCACCAACCATTCATCCCCTCGCCGAGTGGCCAAACTTAGGATTAGGGGTAATTTTTTATAGGGGTTTTCTTCCCCACGGTCCGAAGACCCCCGGCCCTGAGCTTCAGCCGCAGTCACACTCAGGGTTACGGTTTGGGCCTTCCGGGTCTGGCCGCTCGCGAGCGACCGACCCGTCACGCCCCCGGGCCGTGACGCCACCGTCTCTGGCGACGGAGTGCCATGAGGCACATCCGCCCCATTGGCCCCGGGTCAGATCCGCCGTGCGCTCTGCCATCAGAGCCGCACGCGGAGACCCCCTCCTGCCGGAATCTTGGCCGTCCAAATGGACGCGTGACGTCCAAATGGACGTTTCCAGGGAGCACCACGTGGAGGTGCTCCGGCCCCGCCCCCCGAAGTATTAACGCTAACACTATATCTGTAGCTGTGTCACTGTTACCTTATCCGTGCCGATAGATTATAAAATCAAATATATGTAAAAGTTTTAATTTACAAATTATTATTTAAGATCAAACAATTAATTTGTAAATCCAAAAATAACACCTGCTTGTTCATAGTTTTAAGTTCTCACTTCTGTCGGCAGTCTTCTCTCTGTCTAATTTGTGTTCTCATTTTCAGGTCGGTAAACGTTTTTCCAGAATTCTCTATACAACTAAATTTCGAATCAGAAAATCATGCGTTTTGTAGGTCAATCTAAAGGCTTTTGTTACAAGATATTGTCGATAGCAGCTATGAAATTTCTGGCAACGCTTCTACAGACTTGTCTAAATAATAATATAAATAAAAAGATAAATCCACGACACATTTTAAATAAAACATTTAAATAGATAAAAAAGTGATGACGAATAAAGTATAGAAAACAGGAAATATTTAATAAAAACTTAAACAATTCAGGTACATAGTAACTCTCCAAATGAATTTAAACGAGTCTTTGATCCGAACTAATCAAGTCACAGAGCAACAATTACTTTTCTTCATTCATTTCATTGTAAAGTTATCCGTCTTCAGGAATTTAATTGTTACGAGGGGAAAAAATATGGGGTGAATAGAACGACAAGACAAAAATGCACTTCAAAGAGAAAATTCTTAGAGTATTTCCACACCTATACCAGATAACATCTTATTCAGTTGTTACTTTACTTCTATTATATTGCATTAAAATGAAGATTTGTAAAGAAATTCAAGTTTCTGATTTTTATATTAGTCAATTGATATTGAGATCTTAAATCGTGCTGTGTGGTAGCGGCTTCGAATACTACCAACCCTTGCTTTGCTCGTGGGTGTCGTAAAAGACGACTAAGAGCCCTAGATTGACCCGGACCAACTCCATCTGGTACCATTTGGGTCAACGATTACATTCCCAAGGAGGGTTGACGTCAGGCAGGCGGCCGGTCATAAAAGTCATTGCCGAAACTTTTTGCAATATGTCAAAACAGATGACATATTGCGTCGACCCCAAGTAATTGGGATAAGAGCAAGATGATGATATTGAGATCTTAAAACAGATTATTTATCGTATGATTTGAATATAAGTCCATTTTAAGTGCTATATGGAACAGATTTTATCGCGTTTGTATTTAATTTTTGATTGCCCGACGTTTCGAACACTTTGCAGCATTCATGGTCACGGGTGGACTAAGATGTCTCACGTCCAACAAGTCATCGTTATTACATACATTTATATATACTAGTGGTCGTCGGGTGGTCGAAATTCGGCCATAATTCATTTTAATTAATTCTTCTGCTATACAATTTTCTTTAATTTTATTTATGTAAATTGAGCAAGCTATATTTCACTAATAACTACAAGTGTCTATTAGACATTGTCATCATAATTATGATTGTTTGACATTTAGTTCGACCAGAGATTTTAACCGTAGGTAGACATAAGTGTATAAGCGTTGCTACGCAACACACTCACACAGACGCGTGTGTGTGTGTGTAGCGATTGCGCTGTAGTGTGCGTAATGCCTTTTTTAATGAATTTAATGCATTTCTAATCCATTATTATATGAAATTTAAGTTTTATGCACTTCTCCTCATTATATACTTCAACTGTGCCAAATTTTATACTTGCGGATTCTATCGCATTTGTATTTGATTTAGCCTGTCCGATTTCTTCCGTGATCATGAACGCTGGAAACTGTTAGAAAAGTCGGGTAATTAAAAATCAACTAAAAATTGAAATAAAATTCGTAAAATCTTTTTGTGGATATTTTATATCATCATCATCATTTCAGCTCATATACATCCCACTGTTGGGCACGGTTGGTCGGCCCAACGACGAAGGCGACGTGGGTACGAGTGGGTTATGGCCCCGCGCGCCGTCTTTTCGTCGCCCCGGACGGAATGTATCGCGTGTAAGCTTACAATAACCGACCCATAAAAAAAAAATGTTACGTTTAAGTGAATGATATGTCACTTCAAATATTAACCTATATACTACATTACCGTCATCGCAGGCCACATACGTCCCACTGTTGGGCTCAGACCTCCTCCACAATGGGAGGGAAATTGACCTACTATACCATGCTGGTCAGACATGTGTGTTTTTTTTTTTTTTTTTTCATGGGTGGGCTATGGTAAGCGCACGCGCGGTCCAGTCCATCCGGGGCGATGAAAGGACGGCGCGCGGGCCCATAACCCACCCGTACCCACGTCACCTCGTTGTTGGGCCGACCACCGGAGCAGATGTGACTTGTCGTCAGTGGTCGGCCTGACGGAATACCCTTTCGGGTAACCTCACCTCTCGACGTCCTGGAACGTCGGTCGCCGTCGCGCGGTCAGCCTCTCTACGGGTGACGGATAATTCCCCGGTCCGATCACCCGCGGCCTCGGCTAGTTCCTGACGCTGTCGAGCATCTCCCTGGCGATGGTCGGCAGCGCCAGATCGGCACCGATAATTGCGACGAGTTCACGGCGATCCCCCTCCCATGCAGCACACTCCTCGAGCGTGTGCTGCGCCGTGTCCGCGTCGCAAATGCAGTGGTGGCAGGACGGTGTGCTCTTCCTCCTGACAATCTTGTGCAGGTACTTCCCGAAGCAACCGTGCCCCGTCAGCACCTGCACCAGTTGGAAGGAAAGCACCCCGTGCGTCCGCTCCAACCACTTCATCAGCACCGGCCGGAGGGCCTCGACGGTCCTGACATCGTACCGAGGACTCTCCAGCCGGACTGCCCAACGGGCAATGACTTCTCGGCGGGCGTCGACCCGCCAGGCGATGATCTCTTTGATGGAGACCAAGCCGCCGCGGGCGCGCGTCTCCGACACCCGCCGATAAATGTCGGCGAGCATCTCCGCCTCCAGGTCCCACGGGGGAGTTCCGGCCAGGAGGCACGCTGCCTCCGTCGTGACCGTGCGGTAACCCCGTGTGGCCCTGATCGCCATGACCCTCTGTGGTCGACACAGGAGGGCCCTAAGACGGTTGGTCAGGGACCCCGCCCACACCGGTGCGCCATACAGGGCCATCGACCGGATCACCCCCACGTACAGCTGTCGGCACGTAGCACTGGGTCCACCCACATTCGGCATCAGCCGCGAAAGGGCGGACGCCGCGCCGACAAGCCGGGGAACAAGTCGATGGAGATGCTCCCGGAACCAAAAATGCCCGTCGAGCACCAGGCCCAAGTACTTCATGTGGGCCTGGATGCTGATGGTGACCGACTTCACGGTGATCGAAGCGCTGGCGGGAGACCCGGTGGTACGGAGGCCATGGAACAAAAGGGCCTCCGTCTTTTCCAGGGCTACCCTTAACCCCAGCGCTTCGATCCGCCTGACAATCTCCTCGGTGCCGAGAGTTGCCAGGCGTGCCGCCTCCTCTAGCGTCCCACCCCGGGCTGTGACGAGGGTATCGTCGGCGTAGCAAATTACGCCCAGCCCGGATGGGAGGCTTCCTCTCAACGCCCAGTCGTAGCCGATGTTCCACAGGGTCGGACCCAGAACCGACTCCTGCGGGTCACCGCACGTCATGGGCGTTCGCACAACGTCCCCTACTCGGTCAACGTAGAGGACGCTGCGCCCCTCCAAGTAGTCTGCCACCAGCCGCCTGAGGTACACGGGCACCCCGTGATACCTCAGCCCCTCCCTGATGCAGCTGAATGGCAGACTGTTGAAGGCGTTGGCGATGTCCAGGGACACCGCCAACAGGACTCCTCCGCCGGTGACGGCCTCAGACAGACATGTTGGTATAGGGTTTCATTTCGAGTTATCCTTCTTTTGCACACATGTTATGTGCATATTAAATTCTATAGTCGGCTTTTACGACATCCACGGGTAAAATAGAAAGTAATGAATTGTATTCTTACTCCGTCACCACACAGAATTATTATCTGCTTACGTCCATTAATTATCTTTTAAGATACATATGTGAACTAAAGGATTGGTAGTTATTGTATTCTTGGCCCATCAATTCGTGCGTGTCGTATAAGATGACTAAGGGATTTAATATTCATATAACATAGATGCAAGAGAAGGCAAGCTCGAAATAAAATCCTATACTAACAACTTCAATTGAATTTAGTCCGTCACCTGCAGAGAGGCTGACTGCGTGACGGCGACCGACGCCCGGGACAGGGACGTCGAGAAGTGAGGGTACCCGAAAGGGTATTCCGTCGGGCCGACCACTGACAACAAGACACCCTGTCGTATGGCCGACCACCGGGTCGGCCCAACGATGAATGCGACGTGGGTACGGGTGGGTTATGGGCCCGCGCGCCGACCTTTTGTCGCCCCGGACGAAATGGACCGTGTCTGCGCTTACCATAGCCCACTCTTAAAAAAAAAATACTTACATTCAATTCCCTCCCATAATGTAGGAGGCTAAGCAGTGGAACGTATATAATTATAACCTTCCTATTAGGTAACTTTATAACACTAAAATGAAGTGAAAACTAGTTTACGCGGTGTATCATATTACAAAGTTCTAATAACTTTATTCGTGACAAAAATAGAATTTATATAATATTATAAAGTGAGACGCTGAATTTTGTAAGTTTGTTTGTTGGTGGCAAAGGAGCAAACAGCACACCTAATGATAAGTTATCACTTATATACTGCCGCTCATGGACCTTTGCTAGGCCGCTCTCCAGCATGAAGAAAGTGCAATGACGTTCAGTGATACTAATATAAATCTAAATGGCAAGAGTTAATAAAAACTGATATATACCCAAGCGAGGCGAGGGCAGGTCGCTAGTTTGTCATAAAATGCTAATATAGGCGTGCAATTAAATTCTGACGTCTTTATGTTAACATGTTAATATTACAAACAAATTATTCTATAATTACTTTACATAATGTTTTCCAATAAACTTATATTATTTTTACAGTACATACTTTATTAGCGAAATAAACCATTTTTATTTTATCGCGTTTATATTTGTTTTTTTTTTTACATTACATCGTTATTACATATACATCTCACTACTTGAGCCTACTTCACAATTGACGGGCAATTGACCTACTATTTTTTTTCCGTGTGGTGACGGAGTAAGAATACAATTCGCCACGCCCTGTCTTGCGCGTGGATGTCGTAAAAGACGACTATGGGATATAATATGCACATAACATCTGTACAAGAGAAGGAAAACTCGAAATGAAACCCTATACCAACATGTCTGACCGGCATGGTATAGAATGTCAATTTCCCTCTCATTGTGGAGGAGGCCCAAGCCCAACAATGGGACCTATGTGGGCTGCGTTGATGATGATGATGTAGATGACCTGCTATAACTAAGCTTGTTATACGGATCGGTATAGAGTTTAATTTCAAGTTGTCCTTCTATTTCATATATGTTATCTGCGTCACCGCATATACATATGGTGAAGGGTTATAAATACAATGTGGCATCATTCCATAGACTCTCGTAGGAATCTAAAGGATGAACAGGATCATGGTTAGCAGCACTTTCCTGGGTATATTATATAGACCAAATGCCATCGGCAACCCTGTTTCCAAAAGTGTCAATTATGATATATTCCCACACGTAGAGAGTCCTATGTCCAATAAAACATCGACAGAGTGAAGAATGAATAGAGAGATGGGTAGTTGTAAAATAAATCATCAATTCCTTGCTCTCTCTCTCTTGTTTTGTCGACGAGTAATTTCTTAGATGACAAAGGATATAAAATAAATAAAATGACAATAAATACGTAGTAAACTTGATCTAGTGCATCTAGAATTTAACGCCTAGCTATAACTTCCATGAATAGTAAAAGATTAAAAGAAAATACAACGCTCTTTTATTTGTAGAAACGCCTTTGTTTTATTAATTTATAGACTAAAAAGTATTTACAATGGAATTTTCTTAGTGTGAACATTGCGTTGTAACTACTCCACAGTTTATTTTTAATGATATTAAGATCTTTTTTAATTAAAAAAAGTTTTGTTAATATTTATACTTATCGTAACAAATCATAAGGCATAGCCATAGTGGTTTTAACTTTACGATTTTCGCTCCTTTAGGGATTGAATTTGTCGGGTCGACCACTGAAGTCATGGAACTCTGCACCAGTGGTCGAACCAATGACGAAGGCGACGTGCTAAACAGGTGGGTTACGGGTGTGCGTGCTTACGCCCCTCTGTCACCCCGGACGGAGTGGAGCGAGGTGCGCGCCGACCGTAACCCACCCCAAAAAAAAATCAAAAAAAGGGGCTGAATTTCAAAAAATAGTAATTACTTACATGGGAATTAAATTCAATCCGAATTTAATTCCCATGTAAGTTGAAATTTCAAAACAGATATTTGTTTAAGGATATCTGATATTTACGCGTGTAAATAAAACTACTTTACGGATTTCATCGCGTTTGTATTTGATTTTTAATTGCCCAGCGTTTCTAACACTTTCCAGCGTTTATGGTCTAACTAGTAACTAATTTCTGTAGAGTGTAGATAATTATAAATCTCTGTAATAACTATGACTTGATGGACGTGAGACATCTTAGTCTTCCGTGACCATGAACGTTGCAAAACATTTGGAACGTCGGGCAATCAAAAATCAAATACACACGCGATAAAAACCATAAAGTAGTTTTATTTACAAGATATTTTTTTTTATTTCTTATCAACTGTTTTAATACTGATTTAATAATAATTTCAACCTATTCAGGCATTAGCGATAGCCTATGCCCTTTCTTAAGCTTTCCTTTACCTCTGTACCAAATTTTATCAAAATTAGTTCTGTGATGGGAGCGTTCGCTTATTTCCTATTCCTACCACTGATTTCAACTACTACTCATTACTTCCCTTCAAAAAAATCACTGAAATATGAATATAAAAAGGTATCATCATTTATTCTTGTAACAATAGATGATACATTACAGTTTCAAAGTATTACGTCTGCCACGAAAAGAACAATGTACTGCAAAAGCACAACATTTCATTGGTATAACAAATTGCTTGCAAATTGATACTTCCCGGGGCTTACTCGGCAACAATTAGAGTTTCAACGCATCCTAATGACGGTGCCCTTCGCTTTAGCGATATGCGACCTTTGCGAGGGGAACCAAACTACGTGTATAAATTGATTCGCGTTGTTGTCTACATCAAAGTATAATGGTTAAACGTTTGATGTCTGTATGTAATTTACCTGCTTTTGTTGTTGTGGTTTAACTGTTATGTTTTATGTACTTGTGTATTCTATATACGAATTGTCATATATTGAAGATAGCGGTTTTAGTATTGTTGAAAAAATTAGGAAAATATAAAATCCTCGTCATCATCACAGCTCATATACGTCCCATTGTTGGGCTCGAGCCTCCTCCACATTAGGAAAATTGACTTTACTATACCATTCTGGTCAGACAAATTGCTATAGGGTTTCATTTTGAATTATCCTTCTCTTGCATATATGTTATATGGGTGTTATATCCCTCAGTCGTCTTTTACGACATCCACAGGCAAGATAGAGAATGGTAAATTGTATTCTTATTCCATAACATATTAAAAGAAAAATATATGATGATTTCATAATTAAAATTGTTTTTATATTTGATTTTTGATTACCTGATGTTTCGAGCACTTTTTAGCGTTCATAGTTGTGAGAGGACTAAGGTGTCTCACTTTCAACAAGTTATTATTATTACAGAGATTTATCTAGTCGCTACAGAATTACTTATTTTAATACAGATTTATTGCCACTACACAA
This sequence comes from Lymantria dispar, assembly GCA_032191425.1. Classification (NCBI taxonomy): domain Eukaryota; kingdom Metazoa; phylum Arthropoda; class Insecta; order Lepidoptera; family Erebidae; genus Lymantria; species Lymantria dispar. Next base: position 33,096,657 of record CM063442.1, read on the forward strand.
AGAAAATGATTCTATATTTAAAAATTGTATTGTTTTCAGTCAGTAATTATTAAACATTCAATTTATAGTAATTATTAATTTAAACATAATAAATCTAATATACACCATTAGAATATAATCCGAAAAAATTGTTTTATTTACAACTAGCAATCCGCCCTCGCTTCGCTTCGGTTATAGGTTATAGTCGTTTTACCCGCGTAGTTCCCGTTCCCGTGGGAATAGCGGGATAAAATATAGCCTAGTTTACGCCCTGATATTATAGCTTTCCATTGGTGAAAGAATTTTTTAAATCGGTCCAGCCGTTTTGAAGATTACCCGGAACAAACAGACAGACAGACAGACAGATAAAAATTTTTTAATTGCTATTTTAGGCATAGGTGTCGTGCAAATAACCGTGTGAGCATGAAAAAAGTCTATTATTTTGACATTACAAACAGACACTCCAATTCTATTTATTGGTATAGACTAACGACCCGTCCTCATTTCGCTTCGGTTTCAGCCGCTCTGCCACGTTTTAAATCTATGATTTCTCCCAAGTTGTTTATTTTAATGATATACTGCACAATACAATTTTGATTTACATCAAATGCACAAAGAATCTAACTTATTTAATTAGAATAATACTGTATTCTTTAAAATAGCTTCGAAAATTACCCATAACATTTTTGTAATATGTAAAAGATAAAAAACAAACAATTACTGTAAATTATCTTTAGGAGATAGACATATGCGCCTGATGCCGCCCTAGCCGAGGCCGCAGGTGACTGAACCGGGGAATAGTCCGTCGCGGTCCTGGGGAAAGTACCCGAAAGGGTATCCCGTTGGGCTAGCCACGGACAGCAACCAGTGGTAAGCCCAATGATGAGAGAATACGGTGGGCTATGGGGCCGCGAGCTGCCCTTTTGTCACCCCGGACGGAGGGGACGGCATGTGCGCTGTTCACCCAAAAAAAAAGAAATAGACATATACTATCGCGAAACATGTTATAAATCTTCGTTAAATATAGAAATCCATATTTTGGTCTATCTCGTAAGGTTTAGCCAGCGTTAGTAATGTAAGTACATAAAAATCTGTTTTTCACAGCATCACATTACAAATCTTTAAAATTCTTAGAACTTTTCTACTAAAATATACCTTTATCATGCATATAAATCTTGCACTTGAATCGCTCTGCTAATTGATGAAAATCGCATTTAAATCCATTGGATATTGTAAAATATCTAAGCGAATAAACAGCAAAAGTTTACTCGCGTAAACATCAGAAATCGTTAAGATAATTTTATGAACACCCAACAAAGTTTTAATATTTCATGGAGTATTTGATTTTTTTAAATACTCACCTGTCGCTACAATTACAGGATTATGGGAATATACAATTTTTTTTCCGTAAAGTGACGAAGTGAAAATACAATTTACCACCCCCTGTCTTGCCCGTAAGTGTCTTAAAAGACGGAGATATAATAGGCATATAACCGTACGAGAATTCTACATATAATACCCAGTTATATGAAAACGGTTATTTTCTATAGATTTTTTTATGTGAACTTGTGAAAAATGACAAAAAATTAAAACATCACGAACATGTTTCCCCTGCAGAAGCACATTGTTACACTGCCCGCCCGCGGAGCTGAAAAATGACAATCATCATAGACTAACATAGTAGAACAAATATTTTGTTACCTATTCATATATTTAATATTACATATATTTTAGTATTGAAATTATCGTGAGACTGATCCATATTATAATATCTAAAACGGCAAGAACACTCACGTGCTGAGATCGATTACGTCGGCCCGGGTTTCCAGCATGTCCGATGCTCATCATCAGGGCGAGTGCGCAGCGGCGTCTGCGAGGCCCTGGCGTGCACTGCGCGATGCATATCGAGCAGCGTGCCTCGACACAGCCATGAGGGGTGCGGGGGAGGTGTTTGCCTCTTGATCGTCTTCGGCGGAATCGTCGGACGAAATTATTGTAATTACATATGTTATATATTTATATTTTCATTTATATAGTACTAATTTTAATACAATACTCTGAAAACGTAAAAACAACAATTTAATATTTTTTGCAAATAAAAATCCGACTTGAATAATGTAGACAATGTAGATAAATTTTTAGATTGTTTGTTGATTTAACCGACTTTAAAAAAGGAGGTTTCTCAATTCGACCGTATATATGCTTTTTTATGTTTGTTCGCGGATAACTTCGTCGTTTATGAACCGATTTCGATAAAATTTTCATAGGACCATTTGAGAAGTAATATCCTTTTCAACAAAAAAATAATTTTTCAAATCGATTGGTAAGCAACAGAGTTATGCGCGAACAAACGTAAAAAAAATACAAACATCCGAATTGAGTACGTCCTCCTTTTTTAGAAGTCGGTTAAAAATGCAGAACAGTTCATAAAACTTATATTACTAGTTGCACAATCAATAGAATAAGCATTTTCGCTCATATACATCCTACTAGACTTGAGCTTCCTCTTGGATAGAAGTAAAATTGACCTAGTATATCACGCTTGTCAGACGGGTTGATGTAGTGTTTTATTTCAAGTATTCCTTTCCTTCCATAGATATTATATGTGTGTTATATCTGTTAATGGTCTTTTACGATATCCACGGGCAAGATAGGGAGTGGTGAATAGGCTTCTTTCTCCATCAGGACACAGTAAACAGAGCATAGTATATAAACAAGTGAACAAAATAAGTGGGCGAAGTCAATATGACCTATTATAGGTCATATTGACCTCGTCCACAAATTTTGTTTTATATTCCTCATTGGCTACATAAGGGGGTTGACGATCGCAATTGGTGTCAAAAGTTTCTCAAGATGGTGCTTGTTGATGATTTCTCTAGTTATAACTCAAAGGACACAGCCCTTAATCTGTCACCTAAAAAAAGTGAGTGTTTGTGTCCGTATGTACGCACATAAGAAGTTATACTTAGGCAGTAATAATAGAAAAAAGATATAAAATAGTAAGAAAGTTTTATTAAAACGCATGATTTAGTAGAGAATTGTGACGGTATGTGCACGAATCATAAAAAAAGGTTGACTCACTTCAGGGCGTCGGTCTTTCGTGACGGTGTGCGCATTGTCATGAAAGACCGACACGTAATTAACTCTCATCATAAGTACCTAAAGAAGTATAATTTCGAAAACAATAAACAATTGCCACATTAGACAACATTGAAAACAAGAATACAGGCAGTCCTCGTACTTACGGCATGTTAGCTTCTCGAAATACGCGACGTAAATCGAAACGACGTAAGTCGAGACATATTTTTTCATATGTTTACATACATGTAAAACTCAAGGCTTAGGATCCACACAGACACAAAGTAAAAAAAAAACTGCATTTATAACAAAGGATAATAATAATAATGATAAAACTTTAATATGTAATCAAATCCCAAACCCCACGGACATTGACCTCGCGAAAAGTAAATTCTCCTATGCTGGAAATCGAAATAATTGACGTATGTTTGAGGGATAGTGTCAAAACATTGTTCGACGTAACTTGAAACGACGTAAATCGAATCGACGTAAGTCGAGGACTGCCTGTATATCATCATCATCACAGTCCACAGACGTCCCACTGTTGGGCTCGGGCCTCCTCCACAAAGGGAGGACATTTGACCTACTGTACCATGCTGGTCAGACATGTTGGTATAGGGTTTCATTTCAAGTTTTCTTTCTCTTGCACAGATGTTATGTACATATTATATCCCATAGGCATCTTTTTTTTTCAACACACGGAAAAAGAATATATTATTATCCAAAAAATAAAAGCGTGTTGTATTGATCATACTCGGCCGTATTTAATCTTTGATCTTCGTAAAGGGTGGATATGACAGAAATTTTTCAAAAGTTCTCCTGTTTCCTGCTTGTTGATTGTATGCATCCGAGTGAAAGAGTGATTTTTTTGTGTTATTTCACGGGGAACAGTAGACATACCGGCGACAGTCAAACTATTAACTGCAGTAAATGAGACATTTTATGTATTTTGCTATTGTTTTATTTGTATTTATATTATTATCATATTATTTTAATATTGTACTTGTCTGATGATGGTCTAGGAAGTCAACGAAGATGCTACGTCGTCACAGTTATAAGTACTACGCTGATGTAGCGGTCCGTAGGTCTTCTACGTTCGTCATAAACTCACCTCTCTAAAACTATAGAAAAGCAATAGGGAATTCGCACGAACCTCCAAAATGAACAAATTATTTTTATTTGTAATCTTTATTGCTTAAAAAACGTACCTATACAATTATTTTTTAATTTTATCATTATTTAATAATTAAATTTAATTATCAAAAAGTGCTTTTTTGAGATTCGCGCGCAAAATTTCTAAAACGCAACGCATTGGTTGTTCAAAACGTGACATCATAGTCCGTACGTCTTCTGATTAGGGCTTTCGATATTTAAAAAGATATAGTTTTTCGATATATCGATATTTTTAAATATATCAATATCGGAGTTCGATATAACGAAAAAAATATCGATATTTCGATATTTTCCCCATGACCACTGTTTAACTTCGTTCATTGTGGGGTTGCCGTGCCAAGCTTTTGTTTTATCAAATTCTAGGAGTAAGTGGCAGTGGCATGAAATTGATGATAACTGATCATCAATTTCATGCCACTGCTTTTACAGTAGATTAAGTTTACGGTGATTTTGTAGAATAAATATTTTACAAGAAAAGATAAAACACCAAATTTATTCAAATATATATGGACCCTCGATACTTACTTTTTAGTATCGATATTTTTAAATAATAATATCGATATTTTGACATATCGATATTTTATCAACAGCCCTCCAAGTTATTGTTTGTATGTTTCTAGTGATTATTTTGTATTGTTAAGCAGTTATTTCATAATAAGTCAATAGTTTTCTGTGTTCAAGTATTAATCTTTGCGAATAAAAGACTTGAAGCGAGGTAGGTCGAATAAAAAGACGTGCGAGGAATATCTCACGAAATGTATATTTCTATTCCTTATTCTTCACTTGTACATATATATAATAGTGTAATAAACGTTTGTACTCTAATTTATGCCTGTAGTTTAATTTTACACCAGCAATATGATAGGAAATCACTAGATCAACGAGTCTCAGTAAGTAGCCAAAAACGATCGTGTATTACAATGACTGAAACCGGTTTTGTGAAAGTACAGTCATCTGTGTGTCTAATCTTCTAAAATAGACGTGTATATGATGACAACGTATTTAGCGTCTAATTCAGATTTAACGCCTGTTAAACTCGGAGGAATAAAAGCTGCAAGGTAAATAAGATATCATATATTTAATAATCGTAATAATAATAAAAATATCTATATATCGACATTTTTTCCGATATATCGAACCCCGATATTGATACATTGTAAAATATCGATATGTCGAAAAACGATATTTATAAAAATATCAACAGCCATAGTTGACAGCCTTTTTTTTTTTTTTGGGTGGGCTGCGGTCGGCGCGCCTCCGCACCACTCCGTCCGGGGCGACAGAGGGGCTTAAGCACGCAACACCCGCAACCCACTCGAGCACCACGTCGCCTTCGTCGTTGGGCCAACCACTGGAGCAGGGTTACTTGTCATCAGTGGTCGGCCCGACGGAATACCCCCTACCCGGGGCACCCTCCCATTGACCGACGTCCCCCCCTCGGGGAGGACGTCGGTCTTTCCTCACGCGGTCGACCTCTCGGCGGGTGACGGACTAATCCCCGGTCACGTCACCCGCGGCCGCGGCTTGGGCGGCATGGCACGCAGGTAATCCCACCTGCGCCGCCCCAGTCGCCGGCGGCGGGTCGCATCATCGAGGCTGTGCTCCTCGCGCTCGCGACCCGCCGCCTTCTCCTACGAGATAACTGCCTCGCAGAAGGCTGCGACCGCGTCCCAATTCCTGATGCTGCCGAGCATCTCCCTAGCGATGGTGGAACACGATGGTAGTCTGGCCCACAGCGCAAAGGAGAAGGCCGATCTTCTAGGTCAATTCTTTGCCTGTAACTCGACTTTGGATGCCGGAGCTGCCACACCACCTACCATCCCACGGTGTGAAAGCTCACTGCCCAAAATCCGCATCACGCAGCGAGCGGTTAGGCGGGAGCCGCGGCTTTTAGACGTCCATAAGTCGAGTGGACCGGATGGCATCCCTGCAGTGGTACTAAAGACGTGCGCCCTTGAATTGACTCCTATCCTCACGCGCCTATACCGACTTTCCTACGCTACTAATAGGGTTCCGTCTTCGTGGAAGGTAGCTCATGTCCACCCGATCCCTAAAAAGGGAGACCGGTCTGACCCATCGCATTACAGGCCAATTGCGATAACATCCTTGCTCTCCAAGATAATGGAGAAGGTTATAAACCGCCATCTTCTGCAGTACCTTGAGGATCGCCAGCTTATCAGTGATCGCCAATACGGCTTTCGGCATGGTCGGTCGGCTGGTGATCTTCTTGTGTACCTCACACACCGTTGGGCAGAGGCCTTGGAGGGCAAGGGTGAGGCGCTGGCGTTCAGCCTAGATATCCCAAAGGCGTTCGATAGGGTCTGGCACAAGGCACTTCTATCGAAGCTACCATCGTCATCTTGCTCTTATCCCAATTCCTTGGGGTCGACGCAATATGTCATCTGTTTTGACATATTGCAAAAAGTTTCGGCAATGACTTTTATGACCAGCCGCCTGCCTGACGTCAACCCTCCTTGGGAATGTAATCGTTGACCAAATGGTACCAGATGGAGTTGGTCCGGGTCAATCTAGGGCTCTTAGTCGTCTTTTACGACACCCACGAGCAAAGCAAGGGTTGGTAGTATTCGATGCCGCTACCACACAGCATAGCATTCTATCGAAGCTACCATCATACGAAATCCCCGAGGGACTCTGTAATTGGATCGCCAGCTTTTTGGATGGTCGGAGTATAAAAGTCGTCGTAGATGGCTCCTGCTCCGATACCATGACCATTAATGCTGGTACACCAGCACAAGGCTCGGTGCTTTCCCCGACGTTGTTTATCCTGCATATCAATGACATGCTCTCTATCGAGAGTATGCGTTGCTATGCGGATGACAGCACGGGTGATGAGCGGTACACTGAGCAACGGAATATCCCTCGGAGTACTCAGGAAAGAAGGGTTCAACTTTTGTCTGAAGTCGAGCGCTCTCTGGGGCGGGCCTCGGAATGGGGTGAACGGAACCTAGTCCAGTTCAACCCCACAAAGACACAAGTTTGCGCGTTCACTGCAAAGAAGGACCCGTTTGTCATAGCGCCACAGTTCCAAGGAGTAACTCTCCCAATTTCTGAGAGTATTAGGATTCTCGGCGTCAAAATATCGAGCAAAGTCCAGTTTGGGAGTCATTTGGAGGACAAAGCCAAATTGGCAAGCAAAAAGTTGGGTGTCCTGAACAGAGCCAGGCGGTACTTCACACCGAGACAGCGTCTTGTGCTATACAAAGCACAAGTTCGTCCTCATGTGGAGTACTGCTCACATCTCTGGGTAGGTGCGCCCAAATATCAGCTAGACCCATTTGACTCCCTGCAAAGACGGGCTGTTCGAATCGTCGGGGATCTCAATCTTACGGACAGATTGGAGTCGCTGGAGCAGCGGAGAGACTTTGGGTCACTCTGCGTACTCTACCGACTCTTTCACGGGGAGTGCTCCGAGGAACTGTTTGACTTGGTACCACCGTCACCATTTTACCAACGTACCACTCGACATCGTAGCAGGGTTCATCCATTTCACCTGGAAACGTTATGGTCTTCAACTGTACGTTTCCAGCGATCATTTCTCCCACGTACGTGCAAGCTCTGGAATGAACTACCTGCTGCTGTGTTTCCTGAGCGCTATGACATGTCCTTCTTTAAACGAGGTTTAAGAAGAGTATTTCCTTCACGGTAGGCAGCAGCCTAGCTGTGCCCCTGGTATTGGAAAGGTCCATGTGCAGCAGTTTCACTTACCATCAGGTGTGCTGCTTGCTCGTTTGCCACCGTTGGCAATAAAAAAAATAAAAAAAAAATAGTTGACAGCCCTAGCAACTTGTACGAGTGTCGAGTACTCTGACGTCACAGAATATGCGCGCCGAAGTAGCCGCGTTTACATCGCCCATAAATGATAGCGATTTTTTAAACATTTTTTAGCGTAATGGTTTATATTTTGGATGTGTTATAATATATTTATTTCTAGTAATGTAATAACTAGTAGAAACGTTTAAAAAAATAAAAAAAATCATGCATATTCCCTATTGTGCAGCAAGATGTGGCATCCTATTACAACATAATGACCATAACCTACCAGTAAAAAAAGTAATTATTTTCATAAGAAAATACAATATTTTAAAATAAAACTATTTTTACGGATTATAACGCATTTGTTTTTGATTTTTGATTCAACACTTGCCGCTCTAAAACCATAGGAAAGCAATTATGCAGTAAGTTATGGTATCTTATGGATACCATAATAACGATAATCTAATAATAAAAAAGTAGTGATAATTTTCATAAGAAAATACAATATTTTAAAATAGAACTTTTTTTACGGCTTTCATCGCTTTGTATTTTATTTTTGTATCAAAACTTTTTCTGTAACAGGTAGATCTAAATCTATGTAATAATGATGCCTTATTGGACGTGAGACTTTTTCGTCCTCATGTGACCATGAACGCTGAATAATGTTCAAAGCGTCGAGAAATCAAAATTTAAATACAAACGCGATAGAATCCGTAAAAATTGTATCATTTCAAATGTGTAATACTCGCGTAAACATCAAAAGTCATTATACAACTTTTGAATGTAGGTCTCCGTCTTCTTTTTCAATTTTTACTTTAAAAAATGCCAATATGAAGAAGTTCCTTAGTTCCCGTGTGATGACGGAGTCACAACATAGTTCACTCCTCTATCTTGTACATGGCTGTCGTAAAATAATGACTAAGGGATTACAGTATGCAAATAATAACTACGCAAGAGACGGTAACGAACGACGAAATAAAGCCTTATGAAATCCTCCTGACCAGCGTGGTAGTAGGTCAATTTCCCAGAAGTGTAACGTATACCTATGAGCCGTGAAAATTATGATGATTAAGTAAATCCGAAATCTAATTATAGGGTTATCATTTACAAAATATAGACCTTATAAGTTACTATAGTAACTGAAGAAAATTTCTTTAACTACGATTTATTGTTTGTCAAAGATCAGTATCATTACGAATGCACCCAAGTAAGTTGATCCTAATCTATTTATCAATCTTGCTTGACAACTTAATGGATTATATAAAGAATCTTGGAGGGGAAGAATTTCTACAGATAAAAAACCAAAATAATACTAGGTATACATCTACCTGGAGACCATCGAATTATATTTACGCTATTTCTGTTGCTAAATTCATATTTTGCTTTAAATACAGAAATTCCTTTTCTGTATTTAAAGCAAAAAGGAAAGTATTTATTTTGGCCTATACTTATATATGACTAATGAGCAGCTCATACAGGAGTTGCCTCATTATTTCAATGACAGAAATTACGCATATGTTTATTTTTTTTATTGTTGCTACTATAATTGTAAAGCGTAGCATGTTTTGCCAAACGAATTTTTTTATTGGATCTGCGTTTTATGTTTATGGCAAATGGTATTGGTCATGCTCACTGAAGGGTCTGCTTGCTGTAGCTACGATGAGCGGGTCACTCTCTTCCCTCCATTATGGTTGAGAGGAGTGATGGCTGCTCTAGTGGTTAACTCGTGATCGGGCACCGCTTGCGGGATCTGGTCCAACCATAATCATCTTCTCATTATATTTGTGATTATTATTATATTTGTGAATTTTATTATATAATATTTCGAATGGCATTACACTGGAACTATTAATAAGCATGTTGTAAGATGTAATTTTATTTAAGTGAAATTAGAAAAATTAATTAAAATAGACAATCCCGCTGAGTTTCCTGCCGGCTCTTCTCAGTACGGTCGCGTGCCGATCTGGCGGTAATTTCAAGAAAAATGTAAAGAAATTACAATATGTAAGTGCCCCCGCGGGGTTTATACATAATAAATGATTTGAATTTGAATTATAGCATTATTGCCTTTATCATTCATCGTCATAATTTCAGCTCATATACGTCCCACTATTGGACTCGGGGCTCCTTTATTACGATAGGAAAATAGACGTACTATACTACGCTAATCAGACGGATCGGTATAATATTCAGTGGGTAAATCATGATTGGTTTAGATCCACATTTTTTTATTGCCGTAACACTTAATTTTCGCTATTTTATCACGAATTACTCGAGATTTTGAGGGTATATGGCCCAAACTAAACTCACCTTTAAATTCAGCGTGTAAAAAAACGTGCCCGTAGGTAGTAGGTAATTGGTGTCATATGTCTTCATTTGCCTCCCCTCATCCCACGCTAAGTGGAGTCGGCACAACATATACTTACCTTCCATTACCTTCTATCAGCCGTCATATCTGCACTCACTTTTTTCATACGTATACCCTCATTCAGACAGTCCATCCATCTCCCACGTGTCTTACATCCATCCACAATCATATCGATACCCGCCTTGTCATATGGTTTTCATCCCTCCTCATCACATGTCCTTACCTAGACAATCTCACGCTCCTAATCTTCTCTATCACTGGTGCCACTTTCACACTACCCCTAATATACTCATTTCTTATCTTATCTAACCTTATGGCGTCATATGTACAAATAGTTTTTTTGTGTGCCAGAGTTGTTATTAATAAAAAAGAGAAAAATATCAAGCTGATGAGATAAGAAAAGATGTTATACATCAAACAATATATACTAGTTAGAACTTTAATACTCAGGGTACGTAGATAATCAAATATTTTAGAGCGAAATAAATCCTTGTCTAATTGTGAAGATAGAAACCGCAGCCCTAGCACTAAATGTCTTATTAAACGAGAACGTGCATTCATTTCGAGTTTGTACCGATGGTCCCGCCCATGCTTTTATCTCGCGATCCTATACTAATAAATTCCGGGATTGGTGAGAATGTGTCCGGGAGTGCAACGAGATGCGGCGACGTGGCGCCAGAACGGATTTATATGTAAAATTCGTTCAAGATAGAAATAAAAGAGGAAAGCGTTTTGTGATTTTATTACGTAGAGTTGAACTTACATTGTAGAAATAAAATTGGGTTTGAAAGCATGTATGGGTTTTATTAGAATACAATAGATTATGATACTATACATGCACAAATGACGTATTAGTTATAACATACCGATTTACCATGCTAGTAGACCCACAAATTGTTGTTCTGAGTCTGGGTGTAATAGCAATATAGTCTTGCCATAAATACTGTAACAAAGAATTTTTTTCTATTGTACACAACATTTATTATCTACATTTACAGTGTGTTAGTTTAATACATAAATATAAAACAATTTAAAATATAAAAATTTTATTCAAAGTGTGGTCTCCATTGACTGCAATACAGTCCTTTAAACGTTGAGGCCAGTTGTCAATAGAAGCACGAACTCTTTCCATGGAAAAATTCTTCACTGCCAATCGTATGAATTGTTAGGGACTCCAAATTATTATGCCGTTTAGTACAAGCCGTACTCTCTAAAACTGATCATAAATCATAATCCAGCGGAATTAAGATTGGAACTAGACGAGGGCCAGTCTTCAGCTCTGATGAAGTCCCAAAAGTTCGTTTCCAATCAACACTGCGTTGACCGAGCTTTATAACCCGGCACCGACTTGCTGAAAGAGACATACTTGATTATTGAACATGGTGTTGTTAAGGGGCTTTACTACCTTCTCATGAATAGTATCTTGATACACTTGTGCCGATGTTTTGATACCTTTTTCACAAAAGTATGGCTCAGTCACTCCTTCACAGCTAATACTCCACCAAACCATCACTGAAATCGGACAATGCCCATATTGCACTCTATTGACTAATCGGGATGCTTCCTTAGGGCTTTGGATATAAATACCGTCATTTTGTTTATTAAAATGTTGCTCAATTGTATATATGACTAAATCTAGCTATATATGATCATAACCTTCTTTGCCTGGGAGAGAATACGTCGTAGTCTAATATTACCATTGGTAGGACTACACTGTCGATAGTCGTCTATCTATAGCCGCGGGCCAGTCCGTTTGGGGTAGTACCACACTCTCACAGAAAATGGAAGTCTGAGTAGTAACAATTAGTTACTGCACTTCGTTTGGTGAGAGAGAGAGCTGGAAGCCTAATTTTCTGAGGGTGTTTGCATGTGGTGGATTTTGGTGATGCCGTTAGTATCACCGAACCTCATGGCACGCTTTCACACTCCGTTCACTTTCTTCACGGTAGGCAACGACCTAGCAATGATCGGCAGTACGTCAGTATCACTTATCATCAACTCATTCACCACTAACAACAATAACATAAAATAAATAAAGATGATATGAAATCTTCCGTGACGAAGTAAGAATAATATTGACCACTCCCTATCTTGCCCGTGGATGTCGTAAAAGACGACTATGGGATATAATATGCACATAACATATATTTAATAGAAGAAAAACTCAAAATGAAACCCTATACCAACCCAACCTGTTTGACCAGCATGGTATTGTAGGTCAAATTCCCTCCCATTGTGGAGGAGGCCCGAGCTCAACAGTGGGACGTCTATGGTCTGATATTATCATGATGTTGATTCTAAAATAGAATATGATATCAAAAGGGATTCTGTAAACATTATAAGATACTGTAAAAACTTACGTTTCACGCATCAAAACAGGGGCGAACACTGAAGCGTTTATTATGTATGAGTCTTGTCTGTCATATAAAATGAAATTCAAATGAGTACAAATAATTTTTTATGCCTTTTGATGTTAACCCTATGAAAGCGGATACCTACGTTCTTAAAAGAGTTAAACCTCCTGTAAGAAATAGGTTCTGTAAATGTTTATCGAACAAATATGCTATGCTTGCCCTGTGGTGACGGAATAAGTATACAATTCACCACTTGCCCGTGGATGTCGTAAAAGCGGACTGAGGGATATGATATCTATATAACATCTATACAACAGCAACAGAAGAAAAATACGAAACAAAATCCTATACCAACCTGTCTGACCAGCATGGTATAATAAGGTCAATTGCCCTCCTATTATGGAGGAGGTTTGTGCCTAGCAGTGAGAGGTATATGAACTGAGATGAAATATACTAGTATTGATACCCTTAAGGTGACGAGGTAAGAATACTTATAATTTTTACCACCCCTTACTATGTCCGTGGAAGTTGTAATTATCAGTTACGAGTTTCACAAGAGCGCAAATGATTTCATCTAATAAACGTATAAGATCTGACTATGATCAACAATATGCCTGTTTCCGTTTTGGCGATTGAGCGTAGCGATTACGGCAACAGAAAATATTCACTTCTGTCCGCCGGCCTTATGACTGCCTTGAGACCCCTTTTTTAAGTACGCCTAACTCTTGAAGTGATTTTTAACGTTTAAGTTAGATTTTTAAATTTGGATTTAAAAAGAAATGTAATTAAAAAAATGTATTTCAAAAATTTTGCAATATTTTCCTCAAAACGGATTACATTAAGTTTTAACTCAACGGTCCAAAATTACATTAACCATTTTTCAAACTTTTCAGGAACTTTGTTAAACGACTTCTAAAAATATAAATTTGCGTGAGTAGTCGTTGGACTTAAATTATAAATGTGATTAAGATCATTGTCTAAAATATCGCTGGCACTGTCGCCAACCTAAATTTTTACAACCTCTCCCATCAATACAAGTTGATCGCTTCAACATAAAAAGTTTATAGTACTGAAACAAAACAGTCTACTAAATATTCATGTTTGTCCTCAATACTAGTGTTTTCCGTGTGGTGACGGAATAAGAATACAATTCACCTTCATCTTCATCTTGCCCATGGATGTCGTACAAGACGACTAGGGGATATAGTATGAGTATAAGATCTAGGCAAGAGAAGAAAACTCGAAATAAAACCCCATACTAACATGTCTGACCAGCATGGTATATTAGGTTAATTTACCTCCTATTCGAGCTGAGACTCAAGCCCAGCCTATCCAAGTTATGTTCTGTGCATATCAATTTGTATTAGGGAATTTAGCCATATTATGTGATTTGTTTGACGGGAACGAATGTTCAAAAATACCACGCTTGAACAAAACTTAATTAGCACAACATTTGGTCACGGAGGAGGAAAGTAAAAAAGAATTGGTAAACGAAGTATGGGTACGTTCCCTTATAGGTTATATACGTACGTACATACGTTCCTATGTACCCAACACATAATAGCCACCTAAAAGCCTTTCACGTATAATGATTTCTGATGTTTACATTGTAAACAAAACGGTACTTTACGGATTTTATCGCGTTTGTATTGAATTTTTTATTACCCAACGTTTCGAACACTTTGCAGCGTTCATGTTCACGGACGGACTAAGATGTCTGACGTGCAACAAGTCATTGCTATTACAGATTACTTATTTATAAAGTACTAGCAACCCGCCCTCGCTTCGCTTCGGTTTTAGTCACCTTACCCGCCTAGTTCCCTTAGAAGGTAATATTGACAAATGCTCTTTATTCAGTTTTACTAAAGAGTATTTTCCGATTAAGAATACAATTCACCACCCCCTCTCCTACCCGTGGCTGTCATAGGAGATGACTAAGAGATTATAATATGCATACAATCTACATCTATGCAAGAAAAGAAAAGCTTGAAACTAAAACCTATGGCAACACGTTTGACCAGCGTGGTATAGTAGGTCATTTTCCCTCTCATAATGGAGAAGGCTCGAGCCCAACAGTAAGATGTATAAGGATTGAAATGATGAACGAAGAGTCCTCCTCATACAAACTTTGCTACTGCGGTTCACCTCTTAGGTGTTGAATTCCAAAATATCCTTTCTTAATGGGTCTTAACTTCTTCATACCTATTTACCCCAACCCTTCGAGGGTGCAAATTAAGAAATGCTGAAAATTGTGTTTATTTATTTTTATTAAATATTATTTGTGGAGATTTGATGAAAATCGATAAGGATTTTTTTCTCCCCTTACAAACTTTGCTGCTGGGGTAAACCCCACCCCTTAGGTGTTGATTTCCAGAAAATACTTTCTAGTGGATCCCTACGTCACAAAATAAAGTTGTGTTTCAAATTGCATGTCGCCAGCTTTAGTAGTTATAGCTCGACGTTGATAAATCAGAGAAACAAATTTTTTATTAATACATATTTACACACTTAGAGGGTGAAAATTAAAAAATGCTGAAATACGTGTTTATTTATTTTTACTAAAGAGTATTTTTGTAAAATTTGAAGATAATCGATGCAGATTTTTTTCTCCGTATACAAATTTTGTTACTGCGGTTTACCCCCTAGGGGTTGAATTTAAAAAAATCCTGTTTTAGTGGGTTTCTACTTCACGCAAAGCAACTAATGTCAAAAGTTCATGTTTCTGGCTTCAATAGTTTCGGCTCTGTGATAACTCAGTAAACTGACATCTTTCTACCTATTTTACACCCTTAGAGGATGATAATGGACAAACGCGGAAACACGTGTTTAATTATTTTTATTAAAGAGTCATCATCATCATCTTGCTCTTATCCTAATTACTTGGGGTCGACGCAATATGTCATCTGTTTTGACATATTGCAAAAAGTTTCGGCAATGACTTTTATGACCGGCCGCCTGCCTGACGTCAACCCTCCTTGGGAATGTAATCGTTGACCCAAATGGTACCTACCAGATGGAGTTGGTCCGGGTCAATCTAGGGCTCTTAGTCGTTTTTTACGACACCCACGAGCAAAGCAAGGGTTGGTAGTATTCGAAGCCGCTACCACACAGCTTTATTAAAGAGTATTTGTGCTTAATTTGAAGACAGTAGCTAAAGATTTTTTTTCTTTCCATACAAATTTTACCGTTGCATTTCACCCCCTTAGGGGTGGAATTTCAAGGAAATTTTTCTTAGTGGGTGCCTACGTCACAAAATAAAACTACGATCCAAATTTCACTTTTCTAGCTTCAGTAGCTTCGGCTCATCTTGTTCCTTTATTTGTACATTATCGTTAACGCCCCCGCAACACCCCTTGCAGGTGGAATTTCGTAAAAACCGTTCTTAGCTGACCTACACTCAACAAAAGGAATATTTCTGCCAAATTTCAAGTCTGTACGCCTTATGGTTTCAGAGATATGGTGATGAGTCAATATATCGCTCGCAAAACCCGCCTCTCCTATATATATATAGATAATACTCGCGTAAACATCATTACTCATTTGTGATAATACTGTAATGTAAGGTGACCCCCATCATCATCATCATTACAGCACATATCCGTCCCATTGTTGGACTCGAGCTTCCTCCACAATGGGAAGGAAATGACCCACTTATACCACGTCAGTCAGACGTGTTGGTACAGGGTTTGATTTCGAGATTTCCTTCTCTTGCATAGATGTTATATACATATTATATTCCCTAGTCGTCTTTTACGACATCCATTGACACCACTGGTGATGAATTGTATTCTTACGCCATTACTACACGTAAATCCCCACAATCTAAGCATATTATTCAAAAAATAATAATAATACTAAAAACTTTATGTAATATCAAAATTATATCTTTAAATATAATAAAAAAGCTTCCAAGCAGCACATTAATAACAGATATTAATACCCATAAATGCTCATTACAGTAATACCACAAAAAATACGACGTCCCAAGCCCGAAAGAATTTTTTAAACTTGAACAATTTCAACGTAAAAAGCATTGTACTAAAGATTTAGGTACATTAATATCGAAAATTAATTTGTTACCGTGAGCTTCGAAGTATACGGTATCGCTGATTCAATGACTATTGGACAAAGTTGGCAACTGGATATTAACATAAAACATCAAAACTCGCATTAAAGTGTCCAAATTCGGCATGCCTCCCCTTAAAATATTCCCCTTCGCCCCTTCCTACGGTGCTCAGTGAAGTGGAGACGGTCCGTTGACGTCACACCAAGTTACAGGAGTTAACGGGCTATAACATTGATATGTATTTATAGTATACTAGCAGCGCCCTGCGGTTTCACCTGCAGTTCCTCTTTCCGTGGGAATATCGGGATAAATTATCGCCTTTGTATTATTTTGATATGTAGACTATATTATTGTGAAGTTTCATCAAAATCCATTCAGTAGTTTTTGCGTGAAAGAGCAACAAACATCTTCACATTTTTCACATTCCTCACATACTCACAAACTTTCGCGTTTAAAATATTAGTAGGACAGGATAGGATATTTATTGTATTTTCCTTGTGGTGACGAAGTAGGAGTATAGTTCATTAGCCCATTTCTCGCCCGTGGATGTCGTAAAAGTCGGCTAAGGGATATATTCAGGTAACTTCCATGTAAGAGAAGGAAATTTTAAAATAAAACTACATACGTCATTTGTCAATTGAATGATAAACCATAAACTACTATATTTTCTACATCCACCTCCGCCTCCGTTAACCTCCGCATCCGCGGAGGTGGAATCCGTCGCCTCCGCCAAGAAGGCCTCCGTTACAACCCTAATATATACGAGCTGAGATTATATAGGAGCTAATATGAGAATGTGAATATATTCATGTTCTCATAATAACTCGCGCTGATGTACAGCTACATAGCCTATAATGGGAAGAAAATTATCCCCTTGTACAACACTGACAAGACTAGTTTTAAGTTTTCCTTTTATTAAAATGTTGGTATCTGCTAACAACTTAGTCCTCAACAATTACAGAATAAAAAAGTTAGATAACACTTTTTAATTTTAGTCACGAATTGAAAATATATAATTGTTATTACAACAGCAATATTAAGAAAACATACGACAGGAAGGAAAATTATTATTATTATTTCTTCATACTACAATATTTACAGTTAAATCTCTCTTCGCTTAAACCAGATAATAACTATGGCTATATATTATTCAACTACATCGAAATACTTGAACAATATAATAATTATCATTTATCGTAACAGATTTTATGTTCTGGAAGAATCGTGGGGTACTCTGGGTATCGGTACGAGCTTGCAAAGTTGGGAAAACACCACTAAAACAAGAATCTTGCTAGTCATCTTTCATAGTTATCTTTTAATTTTTTATTGTGTTGACGCTTGAAAAGAAATAAATGTATATTAAATTCTCTTCTTTGCTTTATGCGATAGAAATAGATTGTAATGTATTTGCTGAATAAATTTTAGTTTATGTTTGCGTTAATTTAGTTTTTATAAAGAGTTTTTAGATTCGTCTAAACATAACACATCAAATATAAAAATGTATACTTAATGTAACCGCCACAATTTAACAGTGACGCTTGCGAAATTAAAAATCAAATACATACACGATAATATCCATAAAAATAGTTTATTACACATTGTAGAAAACTATTTGCTACGTAGAAAGATGCATAAAAGTTTCCATGCCCCATTTTGTATAAACAATTCAATAGGTTTATTAATTTAACAGTCATTACGCCGCTTATATTATTTCTTATATTACCTCTAACTTTTCATAATAAACGAACTTATTTGGAGTTTTTCAAATGGTATAATAATTTAGTTTTCACTTTTACACAGTATAAAAAGCAACATGGTCAGCTATATCAGTAATCTTGTTAGATTAAATTACTTAGCAAGTCAACATGCGACAATGTTGTACTATAAAATGGAATTTCAACTATTAACAGCAGTTCAAAGAAAGTATGACTAAAGCAGGAAAACGATCTTGTTTTCCTCTAAATCCTTGCCTTTTACAGTCTGAATCAGTTTCCAACTGGTTCCACACGAAATGGCTCATTAAGTAGCATTTACAGACGATCCTGTCACACAAGTATGTCTGAACTTACTCACAATACCTCATCAACTATGGATTAAGGGATCAACACGCTCTCGTAAAGATGCTAGACATCTAGATCTAGCATTTAATCTGTGAATGAAATACTTTTATTTTATAGGAGGTATTGAAATTAATGAAGTGAATATAATGAAATTCACATATATGTATGTAAGTACATTTTCTGAGGCCATAATCATTTTGGCTCCTCCACAGCAGGAAAGAAATTGACCTTACTATACCATGCTGGTCAGACAGGTTGGTATAGGACTTTTTTGAGTTTTCCTTTTCTTTTATATCTATATATATAAAAGAGAAAGTGTGTGGATATGTTCCATATAGGCTCCGAAACGGCTGGATCGATTTCAATGAAACTTTCAGGGAATCTTCAGATTGACCTGGCGAGTAATCCTGTAAAGTTTGGTGACGATCGGAGCTCTCCTCTTTTTGAACTGTACAGCTTTTATTTACTATGATGATATTCTATTTAATGATGTAAATGTATTGTTTAAATAAAATAAAGCAAAATCTAGCCCGGCGAAGCGGGCTGGGTACGCTAGTATGTTATATGCGTATTATATCCCTCAGTCGTCTTTTACGATATTCACGGGCAAGATAAGAAGTGGTGAATTGTATTCATAATCCGTCACCACACAGACTGGTCATAATATAAAATTTTTATACATTTTACACATTATATCTTTTCGTATACATATTTATAGAATGTTTACGCGAGTATTACACATTGTAAATGAAAATATTTTTACAGATTTTATAGCGTTCTTATGTAATATTTAATTTCCCAACATTTAGATTAATTTACAGTGATCATGAACGCAATCGCAGCGACTCAAAAATCAAATATAAACGCGACTAAATCCCTAAAAATTGTTTAATATTTATAGAATTTTAAGGCATTAGGCTAAGATGTAACAAAGCTATTTTTATTTATTTATTATATTCCTTTTTATTTCTAGTAGTAGAATATCTCTGGTGATTATTTTATGTCTGCAGTGATAAATGAATCGATTCTAGATGTCTTCCCTCTCACAGAAAATCGACGTCTGAATAGTAACAATCTATTACTGCGCTCTGTTTAGTGAACGAGCGACTCTTGTTATATCGATGAGTAACAATTATCGTCTTACTATAATGTATATAAGCAATAAAAACTATAGCCATTTTTTGAAGTATAAAGAGCGAAAACAACTTATAAAAATCGTTTTATTATACTAACTTTGTTTCTTTTTCTTCTCCAGTAAATATATATCCTCCTATTACCGACGGGCTTCCTCCGTAATGGTTCTCAAGACAAGTAGAAATCTTACTAGGGTAGACGAAAGTTGTATGACTCTAATTAAAAATATATAAAAATGTATCTATATAATAATTCCATTATAGAAGACTAATACCTACACAACTTATAAATATTAATTGGTAGATATTCACTGTTGAAGTAAATTGGCTGTACAGTTCATCCGTGGAAATGTGCGCGACGTGAAACAGTGGCCGTCACTCATCACGACGCCCTTTGTCTCTTGATAGGGGAACCGCTTCCTGCAGAGCAACGGATCGTAAACTTTATGCGATGCTTTGTAAGAATTCGTATGAGTTCCGCTCCGCTATATATATTTGTTTTCTTTTCTAGAATATGCAGAAAACGTTTAGTTATTTTGACTTTTGGAATAAAATACGGTTTAATATTTATGATTCAAGGAACATATTATTTCTCCGTAAATAGGTTTTATAAGAAACGATTATTTCTGATGTTTATGAATAGGTATTACACACTATAAATTAAACTATTTTTACGGATTTTATCGCGTTGATATTTGATTTTTGATTACTCGACGTTTCGAATATTTTTCAGTATTCATGGTCATTGGCAGACTAAGATGTCTCACGTCTCAGTAATCGCTATTGTAGAGATTTATATGTATCCGCTAAAGAATTACTTCTTAAATTTTGACCCACATTTTGATACAATTTTATTGTTCGTACAAAAAGAAAATGATTCTATATGAAAGAATTATATTGTATGGGTCAGTAGTTAATAAACATTAAATTTGTAGGTTTTTTGTTAAAAAAGAATACCCTGCACTAAGGAATTGTATTGCCGGGACTTCACAAGCATTTAATTAACGGACACAAATCACATCCTGATTCAGTATAACAATTTTTGGATGGCACAAAATTTGGTCCTATGTGGGAAACGAATCCACGATACAGGCCCAGTATGTCGGTATCTTGACCAAAAAATATTATATTGTAACAATTTATTAATTTGACCTGACAAATCTAATACCTACACTGAGAATTTTATTTGTTTTTCTTTTTTTGGGAGTGGGCTACGGTCGGTGCACCCGTCGCCCAGCTCCGTCCGGGGTGACCGAGGGGCGTAAGCACGCACACCCGTAACCCACCCGTGACACGTCGCCTTCGTCGTTGGGCCGACTACCGGTGCAGGGTGACTTGTCGTAAGTGGTCGGCCCGACGCAATACCCCTTGAGGAGTACCCTCTCCTCGTCCGACGGCCCTCCCTCAGGGAGGACGTCGGTCGGCCTCGCGCGGTCGGTCCCTCGGCGGGGTGACGGACTAACTCCCCAGTCCAGTCACACGTGGCCTCGTCTAGAGTGGCATCAGGCGCAGTTAATCGCGCCTGTGCCGCCCCAGTCACCGGCGTCAGTGCGCGTCGTCGAAGAGAGGCTCGTCGCGCACGCGCTCGGCCACCTCCTTCCACGAGACTACTGCCTCGCAGAAGACTGCGACCGCGTCCTAGTTCCTGACGCCTATCGCCCTGGCGATAGTCGGCGGCGTCAGGTCGGCACCGAATGACCATAAACGCTGAAAAATATTCGAAACGTGGAGCAATTAAAAATTAAATACAAACGCAATAAAAACCGTAAAAATAGTCTAATCTTTACGATACATTTAGAAAATTTAGTTAGTCTATAAATAAAATTTTATAATCATAAATGTAGGGGTACATTTTTTTTCCTCATAATAATAATAATAATAAAATGTATCACAAGATTTATAGGAAAGCCAATAAACCGCAGGGCAGCTTGTGGCGTGCTGAATGTGAGTGGCGACACTGCGGTCCTGAGTGCCCCAGAGAGTCGGCCAGGGCCTCGTATCCAGCTCGCCTTTATTGGCTGGCTGGGGTGGTAACCGAAGAGTGCCCGCAGGACTCTCAACTCTGGCTTGCCTTAAGTGGCTGATCAGAGAGGGGTCGCCAGAGCTATATGCTCGGGGGTGGAAGTGTCATTTTCAAGGGCATAACTACGGGGAAACCACTGCGATAGTGAAACCGGCGCCGCACCGCTCGACACCTCCAGCCATTTGCATCAATGTTACCCCCTGTTGCCCGTATGGCCTGCGTGTCTGTGGCGACCGTTTGGGGGGGGCCATTCAGTGAGTTGGCGAGTCACCGTCTGCCAAAGTTCAAAACGATTAAAAGGTATTGAAGGCAGACGACAGTTTTAAATCAATAGTTTTCGGTTTGCAGTCCATTTAACCTCCAACCCCATAATCATGTATTAGATACCATCATCACACAATAGTTTTACACCTACCGTTGGCAGTCCACGTGTGTTATGTGCAGACGTGGAGTGTCATCGGTAGACGTCCCATCCCATATTTAGATTAAATTTCTCCAAAGGCCTCTGCGTCCCCATGTAAGCCTTTCAAAGGACCGGGTATCTTCCCTTGGAAGATAGCCGTGAAACTAGGAGATACATAATAATAATATTAGCCTTTATTAACAATCTTATATGTTACATTTCATCTTATACTATTTATGTACTACTAATATAAAACATATTTGTTTATGAAAGCAACGTAATTAAATGTATTAAATGTATTAGACACCGGTTTCATGATTGTCTTGCTCTTTGGCATAGGCCTCCCCAAATACTTTCCATAAAGATCTATCCCTTGCTATCCTCATCCAGCATTTTTTTTTCTCATACTAGAAATAAATACATTTTTTGGGCCGTTGTTCTTCAAAAATTATTCTTTTTTCGTAAAGTATTAAAAATGCCTGAAGCCGCAAGTTATTTAAGTGTTACAAACGATGCCCGAAATGTTAATTGGATAAATTATATCTCGAATAAATACATTAGAGTCGACGAGATTGCCTTTAAATATTGCTCAGTTTTTAATCAAAAATTATAAACCATTGATATATAATAAGGTATTTTATATTTCAGCACTATTCTATACAACCCCGCATTATTCCCTTGCTCTTATCTCAATTACTTCGAGTTGACTCACTATGTACTTTTCTTACAAAGGATTACTTACACAAGATATTGGCAATAGTTTTGTGATCCGGTGCCTGTCTTAACCCTACCCACCGTAAGAATGTAATTGTTGACCAGACAGCAACAACTAGAGCTGTATCTGATCTATTTAAGGCTCTTAATATTTTTTTATTACACCCAACAGCAATGAAAATTTTTTTAAGGTCCCCAAGGGCATAATCCTTGTGTTGCGGGAACTTTACAAACATATAATTAAGGGACACAAATTACACCCAAACTCAAAACAACAATTATTGGATCGCACATAGTCCTGTCCTACTTGAGATTCAAACACGCTGCGCTGGCACAGTAGGTCGATATCTTAACAACTACACTATGCAATCAAATTTCCAAAATTAAAACACATCATATTACTTAGTGCATTGAATTGTCTCTGATTGAACAGATATCAATTCAGTAAGTAGTGCACTTTTAGTTAAATGCCAGTGACACTCTGGTGATGGGTGATTCGAGCCAGTGGTTCTGTCAATCTCTCTGTTACCGAGGGGAGCGAAAGTGTATTGTCGTGTTGAGACCATAGGGGACGATACGCGCTTAAACAAATACCCTCTGTAATGCGACACTCTGATTCATGCATTAAATAAATATTCACACTTTTAAATTTATATGGAATTTGATTTTATGGCGAAACTGCGCAGGCATTTCAACTATGAAATGCTATTTTATACTTACTAAACATACGCCTACTAAGCCGTATGTTTAGTAAGTATAAAATAGCAACACAGATAGCAAGGTTTTTGAAGTTATACCTCTTTTGACACGTTAGGGAAAAATGATGATAATTATTTTAATGATATCTGATGTTTACGCGAGCACTACACATTGTAAATAAAACTACTTTTACGGATTATATCGCGTTTGTATTTGATTTATGATTGAATAATAATTGCTACAAATTTAATATTGTTACATTTTTTTTTATTTACACAAATTTACACAAATTTAATATTGCTACAAAATAAATGGTAACAATAATTGCTACAAATTTAATAATTAATAATTACTAACCATAAACAATATAATTTTTTCATATAGAATCATTTTCTTCTTACTCTGGCAATAAATTTGTACTAAAATGTGGGTCAAAATTTAATAAATTTATAACTAATTTTCTGTATCGGGTAGATAATTATAAATGTCTGTAATAACGATTACTTGTTGGACGTGAGACACCTTAGTCCGCCCGTGACCATGAATGCTGCAAAGTGTTTGAAACGTCGGGCAATCATAAAACAAATACAAATGTGATATAATCCGTAAAAGTAGTTTTATTTACGATAATTTTTTTTTCGATTCCAAGTATTATCTAAGTATCTCACTTTAGCAAAACTGAAAAAGGGTAACAGTATGCATCTATCCGCCTCTTGACGTGTAGCGTCCACTGTTGGATATAGGCCTACCCAAAAGAGGATAATATTAACCGCCACGTTGGGCCTGAGGGCTGGCGATTGCAATTGAATTGCAATTGATATAATACTAGCAAGTAGCAACCCGCCCTCGCTTCGCTTCGGTTTCAGTCGTCTTACCCGCATAGTTCCCATTCTTGTGGGCATACTGGGACAAAATATGCCTATGTAAATGTTGTCTAATGCCTATTGTTACTCCCTGATATTTTAGCTTTCCATTGGTAAAGAATATTTGAATTCGGCTCGGTTACAAACTTACTTTCGCATTTATAAGTATTTTTACCACTCTTACATGAAAATAAGATGTATTACACTTTATATTCTTAAACAGTAACTACACGGCAAAATAACTGTTAATACTTAAAATAAAATAAATAATATACAAAAATTGATACATTCCATAAAATTTGTAGCAGCTCGATCAGATCAAGGAATACTTCACAGACGCTTTTAACTGACACTGAATAATAAATCGAGACACAACCCCTTCAAGAAACTTTATGAACTTATTAAAAAATACCCGAAATGTCGGCAAGCACTCACTTAGATTAAAAATATATATATATATATATATATATATATTACCAAGGACTGGGTAAACATAAAGTTTTCGTACTTTTCGCCACCCACTAGATATTAAGAGGTTTTTAAATTTATTCACCCTTCGATTTTCACCAGTTTCTTGGCGAAACTTGTAAGAAAATTTGAGCGATTAAACCGTACGGGGAACAGAAAGTTAAGGGTTGAAATTAACATAACGATCGTATACGTTGTCTGGAAACATTGAAGTCTTTCAAACTTAACTAAGAATTGGTAATCACTTAACACTTCGTGAATGAAAACATACGAGACTTAATTTGACTACACATATGGTGATGTGGTCTAATAACTGACCTCTCATGTTAAGTGTTGTAAGACGTTGGATCTCCACGTAGAGTAATTATTTATGCGATCTCTAAATGATTGTTCTAAGTCTAACTATAGTTTGTGTCCGTTAATTATATGCTTATAAATTCCCCGCCATACAAGAATGTATTATACTATCCATTTCCTTAATGTGAGATAATATCTCACACTTTTTTTTTGGGGTGAGCCATGATCAATTCACTCGCCGCCCGCCAGCATCCGGGACGACAGAGAGGCGCCACGCGGCCCCATGACCCAGCCGAGGCTCGTCGCCTTCGTCGTTGGGGCGACCACCGGTACAGAGTTCCCCCTCACGACGTCCGCCCTTGGGGACGTCGATTACTATCGCACGGTCGACCTTTCGGCGGGTGACGTACTTAATTCCCGGTCCAGTCACCCACATAATATCTCACACTGAGAAGCAACTGTAACTGCCTGTATACATCGCAAAAAAGCGATCATTTCATCTCAGAGACTTCCGACTGTTGGGCTCGAGCCTCCTGCACTGTGGGGAGAAATTGACCTACTGGTTTTGTTTCAAGTTTCCCTTCTCTAGCATAGATTTTATATGCTTATTTAATCCCCTAGTCGTCTTTTACGATACCCACGGGCAAGAGAGGGGGTTGCAACTTTAGTTTTTTCTTTTAAAGATTTTTTTTGTTTTTTTTTAATCGTGTTTTTACGTCTGGTGACAGAGTAAGAATACAATTCACCCTTTTTTTGCTAGTAGGTGTCGTAAAGGACAACTAAGAGATTAAATAAGCTTATAGCATCTATGCAAGAGAACGTAAACTCGAAATAAAACCCCATACCAACACGTCTGACCAGCATGGTATAGGAAGGTCTATTTACCTCCTATTATGGAGGAGGCTCGATCCAAGCAGTGGGACGTATTTAAGCCAAAATTATGATAAAATACCCGCTCTTCTTTTAGTTTTTGTATCTTTTGTCTTCTGTATATCATTGTATTATATAACATGTAAAGTTATATAATAAACTAGCAACCCGCCCTCGCTTCGCTTCGGTTTTAGTCGTTTTACCCGCGTAGTGCCCGTTCCCGTGGGAATACCGGGATAAAATATAGCCTAGTTTACGCCCTGATATTATAGCTTTCCATTGGTGAAAGAATTTTTGAAATTGGTCCAGCCGTTTTGAAGATTACCTGGAACAAACAGACAGACAATAAAGTGATTTTTAGGCATGTGTATAGTGCAAATAACCGTGTGAGCATGAAAAAAATCTATTATTTTGACATTACAAACAGATACTCCAATTTTATTTATTGGTATATAAAAGGGAGCCGTAGCTCAGGACGCCTGGCAGATGTGATTACGACAAGAACTAATATGATATAAAGTATGTATTAATAAAACATTACGATTTTTTTCCACAAATGATTTTTATTCAATAAACATTTATTTTCATTAGTATACACTATAGGTATGTGTTTAGGTTAATAATTTATAATGAGCTCACTAGATGGCGTTATACAAAATTCTAAAACAGGTTATAGTTTCGTCACACAAATTTACATATCCAAGCATGGCGTTAACGCCACGCCAACGATCAGGTTCACTATCGCCTATAGATGTTTCACATAAGAAAAAAAAACAAATTTTATAAGTTGACGTTGATATTAGTAGTGTATTTATAACTAGCAATCCGCCCTCGCTTCACTTCGGTTATAGTCGTTTTACCCGCGTAGTTCCCGTTCCCATGGGAATACCGGGATAAAATATAGCCTAGTTTACGCCCCGATATTATAGCTTTCCATTGGTAAAAGAATTTTTGAAATCGGTCCAGCCGTTTTGAAGATTACCCGGAACAAACAGACAGACAGACAAAAATTTTTTAATTGCTATTTTAGGCATAGGTGTCGTGCAAATAACCATGTGAGCATGAAAAAAGCCTATTATTTTGACATTACAAACAGACACTCCAATTTTATTTATTGGTATAGATTATACTTAAGCTTAAAGAAACAATTTTAGCTGAAAATCAGGCAACGTTCCCTCAAACTGAACCCCGCACAGATCGCTTTGCATTATTCACAGTTCACTAACGTGATGAGTAACAGTAAATAACCCAACGTAAGAAAAGTACAACACTATAATACAAACGAGTATGTTAAAAGCGTTATTTGTTATCTTTTGTTTGGTACTTTTGTTTGAGGTGTGAGATATGATGTGATGATGGCCAGGGGAATGATAGATGAAATATATTACTGAAGAAAGGTCTTCTTATTATATATACTCTAAGAATTTTTTCTTGGTGGTTTTAAATATTTCTGATTTTTATGCAGTTGTGCCTATATTGGTATACTTAAGGATAGCGAATAACAATAATGTAAATTAATGATATTTAGAAGAAACACATAAAATTTTATCTGTTAACTTTCAACATACAATTTGCTACGAATAGTATTGCCAGATTAGTATACTTATTTGAATGGTGTAATGTGAATGAATTATGTATTACTAATAGTATAGGATCCCGCTATACAACGACCTTCACCGTGATGCTTATTTGATGAAACTTATTTTTTATGTAATTTAATATGTCAATAAATATATTACATACTAGCAATCCGCCCTCGCTTCGCTTCGGTTATAGGTTATAGTCGTTTTACCTGCGTAGTTCCCGTTCCCGTGGTAATACCGGGATAAAATATAGCCTAGTTTACGCCCTGATATTATAGCTTTCCATTGGTGAAAGAATTTTTGAAATCGGTCCAGCCGTTTTGAAGATTACTCGGAACAAACAGACAGACAGACAGACAGACAAAAATTTTTTAATTGCTATTTTAGGCATAGGTGTCGTGCAAATAACTGTGTGAGCATGAAAAAAGCCTATTATTTTGACATTACAAACAGACACTCCAATTTTATTTATTGGTATAGATGGGTTGCCTAACAAATTTTAGTCCAGTGTATGATTAATTAATAATTAAAAAAAAAAATTTTTTTGAACATTGCACCGGCTTAATCATTAGACAGATTTTATACCAATCGAAAGTATGAAGCCCATAGAATATGCAAACGTTAGATTGCCTATTCTTTTCCGGTCACAACTCTCGGGTAGGCAGGTATAAACAGATAAATCAATACTAGCATTTTGCACCGGTCTGATTGACGTTTGCATATTCTATGGGCTTTATACTTTCGATTGGTATAGAATTTGTCTAATAATCAAACCGGTGCAATATACAAAAAAAAATATTAATGAATCATACTCTGGACTAAAATTTGTTAGGCAACCCATATGCATTATATTTATTGACATATTAAATTACATAAAAAATAAGTTTCATCAAATAAGCATCTCGGTGAAGGTCGTTGTATAGCGGGATCTTAGACCATAATATATGAATTATATATTACTATTGAGCATTGTATAGCTGACCCTACAAACGTTGTTCTGTTTAAATAAAATAAAAGGAATCCTCCTTGAAATTGACTGCATCACCGCCTACCGGCTTCAATTGTGGATCTAAACTATCCTCAAATCCCCCTTGAACACACACATAAAGTTTCGTCAACATCGGTGAGGGCCGTTTAAGAGGAATTTAGTGGCATACACACGTACACAAGAAATTTATATATAAGATTAGCTGACCCAGCAGACGTTGTTCTGTTCAAATAGAGTAAAAGGAATTCTCCGCAGCGCCGCCTACCGGGTCCAATTGTGAATCTAAACCATTCTCGAATACCCTTGAATACACACAAAAAGTTTCATCAACAGCGGTCCAGTCGTTTAGGAAGAGTTCAGTGATATACACACGTACACAAGAAATTTATATATAAAGATATACTAGCTGACTTAACAAACGTTGTTAATCAAATAAAATAAAAGGAATTCTCCTTGAAATCGACATCAGCGCCACCGGGTCCAATATATAGATATTGACTTTTATCACCAATTATAAGAATCCTATAGAAATCATTAATACAATTTAGTGATTAATTTCAAATAATTAGATTCTAACACATCTTTTAAATACATTTTATTTACGGCTTAACGATATTTCTATTATCATTTAATATTAAGCTGCAATAATGTTTTATATATGATAATATTACTAATAATATAATTTTAACCAAATTTATACCTCAGATTGTTTTCTATAGTCAATATTCATGGCGAAGTCATGGAGATTGATTAAAATTAATACCGTTTGGTCAATAATTATATTCCTAAGGAGGGTTGACTGCAATGAGCCGGTCATAAAACTATTTGCAATAACTTTTACATCATCATCATCATCATCTCAACTCATATATATGGGCGCATATCGCCCTCTATCGGCAATATTTGTAAATTGTTGATGTATGTGTTATCAATTATAGTTGTAAACGTGTTTGAAATATTTGCAACTAATATTTAAATAATTATTTGTAGTAACAACACTGCTATTTATCATGCTATGATATTTAAAAGACACTTTTTGAATGTATTTCTAGATATATTTGATTTAGTTGTTTAAATATTTATATAGTTGATTAAATTAAAATCGATTAGAATTAATGTAATTATTTGTAACCATATTTAGTTGTTTTTACACAATAAATATTGCAATTTATTTCTAGTTACAGCGCCGTCTGTTGAACAATATATGAGAACAATATTTCCTTTAATTACATTAATGTAAATTGTGTAAAATTGACTATTTGGAATTATGTTAAATGCATTAGAATATTTATCATTATTATTTAGCTATATGCCGATAGTTATTAATAGTTGTTTTATTTGTTTGTTATAAAAAGTAATTGTAGTTGCTAAGACTAGACCGTTTCATTGTAAAGCGGAGGTTATAAAAACATTGTAAGATTAGAATAGAGGACAGTTTTACTTCACTCACTTCTCCGGCAAGAACTCCTAATAAATACAGTGATTACATACTCAGTATTTTACTATCATCGTCCAAATTCCTGGCGCAACGCCGACAGCAGCGGTGGGATCACAGCCCCAAAACTCTTCAAGATCTACGGATGACCTTCACTATGGAGCAAGTGATGGATCTTCTGACCTCCATTACAAAATACTGCTGCAACAACAGCTGCAAGAGCCGCATTTTCTACGGAGGCTACAATGTAACGGCGGCACCAAAATTTTTATCTACCGCCGTTCAACCCCGACGAGAGATCGCATCGATAATCATCGACATCGGGGAATTGGTGCGCAAATGTTAACGAGACTATAAAGCTTCAACATATAAGCCGCAAGAAGCAAGAATGGAAGCTATTCTTGAACTCAACGGTATGGCAGACACATGGGCGCTTCAATCAATTACATGTCGACAAGTGGAAGATGACGTCGTTAGAACCTTCGGCAAGAAGTTCCGGTATGCTGGCTACGTCCAGAGGTGGCGCAGCTGCATCTCTGAACAAGCTGACAGTTACGCAGACTACGCTACAATGGGCCGTTCTCTGTTCAAACGTTTGAGACTTGAAGCTACGGACTCCGAGGTGATCGACGCCTCAATAACAGGTAATTTATCTTGAATTAATAAGATCTGAGCTATTGCGAAACACGCCTAGATTTTGTCTAGGCTCGTGTTTGTTTTGTTAACTTTTCTTTAGACGAAAACTACCGTCTAACAGTAATTGTAACTGTCTGAAGGCCACGCCAGGGGTTTCACCGGTGTGCAGGCGGTGAAGAGTTATGTAATGACTATTGACGCCAAAAAGTACTGATGTGTTGAGAGAAACTGGTTTATTTAGATAACTAGCAACCCACCCTCGCTTCGCCTCTGTTTTAGTCGTTTTACTCGCGTAGTTCCCGTTCCCGTGGGAATACCGGGCGTAAAATATAGGCCTAATTTACGCCCTGATATTGTAGCTTTCCACTGGTGAAAGAATTTTTGAAATCGGTCCAGCCGTTTTGAAGATTACCCGGAACAGACAGACAAATTTTTTAATCTGTATTTTGGGCATAGGTGTCGTGCAGGTGACCGCGTGAGCATGAAAAAAGGCATTTTGACATTACAGACACTCCATTTTTATTTATTGGTATAGATATTGACTAATAATAATAGTAAACAGCACGGGACATTTAAAAATGATAAGGCCCGTATTTGGCACCTTTCGTGACGTAAAAGGCGCTCAAGTCCAGATGACGTGAGCGCGGCAGCGCGCGAGAACCTCTCCCTGCGCGACCAATTACCCCGCGCGCCAGTTACCCCGCGCGCACTTGCATAGCAACAATAGAATGCCTACTACATATTTACAATTATTAAATAGTTATTATAATTCGCGTCGCTTACACTGTCTAGTAATTGTGTTAACTGTAATAACCTAGGACCTTTGTGATGCAAATAGAAGCGTCTACTTATCACGCTTGCAGAGTTCTCGATTTATAACTTTCATAATCCCTTTAATACGACGAAGTTTATAATACCGTTTTTATTATAGAAAATACCATAGTGAAAATAATTATTTCCGTAAGCAAATTGATAAAATTTATGGTTAACTAACAATCGGACTATTTTTACTTCTAGAGATCGCATTATCACAAGGTAAAGTTTTGAATAGCTTATTCCATACTGGTGTTGATTGTTCTCTGATCCGAAATAAGTTTACTGGTTCGATTCCGGCCAAACACCAGATCGTTGATGTTACTTGTATTACAACCAAAGTTAGTTTCCATGACGTGTCGAGGTAGAATTGGTTATGACATTATTAGTGCTGTTTGGTATTACCGTAAGTCTTAAAGAGGGTATAATATAGAAAACTGTAACTGCTGATAAATGAACCCTCCATGCTATCTATAACTTTGATTTTAACTTCAATCTAAACGACTCAATATTGTTTTAAGTTACATGATGTTCTCAAGCTTTAAATCTAGTTTCCTACTCTGCAACTGTGTATCGCAAATAAAGACCAGTGCGTTAACAATAAAACTAAAAGGCTGATTAAATAGTTCAACGCAGACCCTATAGATTATCACCTCTATAACGCTATGAAAATGAGATAAGCTGTCTTCACTTTAAATATCACTAAATGTTCAAAAGTCCCCGTGTAGTTCAGTATGCGAACCGTGTGCGTTGAAATAAATACCGCTCGTGAGCTGAAGACGCTAGACTTCGTTTGAAGCTATTAAGCATTTTCGTCACTTAGGTGGTCAATTATTTAAAGTGGTAACTGATTATGTTGTAACTGAAATCCACTTAAGGTTTCAAGGCAAGGCAGAAAGAGCACACTCCAGGAGTGCATAACTGGTAGCATTTCTTTAAAATTTTAGTTTAAAGTAGAATATCGAAAGGGTGACTGCTTGGTTAATACAGATTATAGTCTTAATCTGTATGTCATTTAACAAGATAGTGCTGCTGAGCCATAATGTTCAATTTCACGTAATTACCGTTAGAAACTCGTGTTACGATCACACTGCACTGCACAGATGACGTAGTGGTTAAGATATCGTGCCAGTGTCGCGGATTCGAATCCCGCGCAGGACAACTCTGTGCGATCCATACATTTTTGTTCTGAATTTGGATCTAATTTGTTTCCATTAATGTGTTTATTACCTCCACCGCAATATAAGGACTATTGCGAGACTACCACAACTTTTGTTGCGAAAAGGTACTGGCTAAAATCGGCGAACAATATTGGTACCCGAATATGTTCGAAAATTTGTGAAGAATTGTGTTGGCTAACAATTCGTAAAGCCGAAATCGGGCGTAAAACAATCTACTTCCAATCTATAAAATTGCAATATAATTTTTCATACTGTGTTCGCTGACATTACAGGCTACATTCATGGCGGACGTCATCAGCCAGAATACGCATTTGTCTTTATAGTAGTTTACACTAAAGACGTCACAATAGGCTATGAGGTCTTTTGTGAAGTTGTAACTATATTTGGAACTCGTTTATTCTTATAATAATGAATAAATACGGTATGGAACATACCTTGTGGCTAAGGGAACTAGTAGAGCAAATGGTTAAGTGGGACTAGTTGTGAAAATTATCAAAGATATTAATGTCTGTACTTGAGCTTGATAAACCATGCCACAGTGCTATTTGCGATTTCCAGTTGGCTATAAACTGCAATATTACTGGGAGTATTGTTTGGCAAAATATTGACCGCCGCTTATTAAGATTTTGCAGGTAAATTACGACGAACGAACAAAAGATTTAACGTCTGTACGATGAGGATGGACGAGCGGTCTTTTCAGAGTTAATTGATTTGACAAAGATAGAGCCAAAATAAATGTATTTTTGGCAATTTTGTTCTCGTGCATCGTCACCGACGCACTCTCTTCGAGGGTCTCATGGCACTTTAGGAGGTATTGCCTAATGACCGATACATGTTGAAGCATAATTATCTCCGCGGATGTGATGTAAGTATCGCTAGCCATGACTTTTATGACCAGCGCCTGTTGCAGACTGTTTTTTTTTTTTTTTGATCACAGCAATGCCGTATGGGCGGGTGAATATTAATTTTGAAACAAATGCTTTTTATTTTTCCTATCCAAACCATCCTTCCTAAAGCGCTGGCTGGCCACCATGCGTATCCTTAAACCTGGTCTTGTTGGCTAGATCCCAGGATGGGTGATGCCTTATGGTTGGCTAGATCCCGTGGTGGTGATGCCTTATGGTTGGCTAGATCCCAGTATGGGTGATGCCTTATGGTTGGCTAGATCCCGTGGTGGTGATGCCTTATGGTTGGCTAGATCCCAGGATGGGTGATGCCTTGTGGTTGGCTAGATCCCTTGGTGGGTGACGCCTTAACAGCGCAAGGGACGCGCTGGAGTCAGTATGGCCGTATGGGCGCATATCGCCCTCTATCGGCAATATTTGTAAATTGTTGATGTATGTGTTATCAATTATAGTTGTAAACGTGTTTGAAATATTTGCAACTAATATTTAAATAATTATTTGTAGTAACAACACTGCTATTTATCATGCTATGATATTTAAAAGACACTTTTTGAATGTATTTCTAGATATATTTGATTTAGTTGTTTAAATATTTATATAGTTGATTAAATTAAAATCGATTAGAATTAATGTAATTATTTGTAACCATATTTAGTTGTTTTTACACAATAAATATTGCAATTTATTTCTAGTTACAGCGCCGTCTGTTGAACAATATATGAGAACAATATTTCCTTTAATTACATTAATGTAAATTGTGTAAAATTGACTATTTGGAATTATGTTAAATGCATTAGAATATTTATCATTATTATTTAGCTATATGCCGATAGTTATTAATAGTTGTTTTATTTGTTTGTTATAAAAAGTAATTGTAGTTGCTAAGACTAGACCGTTTCATTGTAAAGCGGAGGTTATAAAAACATTGTAAGATTAGAATAGAGGACAGTTTTACTTCACTCACTTCTCCGGCAAGAACTCCTAATAAATACAGTGATTACATACTCGGTATTTTACTATCATCGTCCAAATTCCTGGCGCAACGCGGACATATACGTCCCACTACTGGGCTCAAGCCTCCTCCACAACGGAAGGGAAATCGACCTACTATACCACGCTGGTCAGACGTGTTGGCATAAGGTTTCGTTTTTGAGTTTTCCTTCTCTTGCATAGATGTTATATGCGTATTATATCCCTTAGTCGTGTTTTACGACATCCACGGACAAGAGAGGGGGTGGTGAAATGTATTCTTACTCCGTCACACACACGGAAATGTGTGGTGACGGATGTAAATGTATTTTTTTTTCATATGTGGTATATTACAACATATGAAAAAAAAATACAAATTGAGTTGACCCCAAATAATAGGGGATATGCATCATTTTTTTTTTTTATCTTTTCTACTAGTTATTACATTACTAGAAATAAATATAACACATCCAAAATATAAACAATTACTCTAAAAAAAAATTTAAAATCGCTATAATTTTTGGGCGATATAAACGAGGCTACTTCGGCGCGCATATTCTGTGACGTCAAAGTTGCTAGGGCTGTCAACTAGGCCTGTTGATATTTTTAAAAATATCGTTTTTCGACATATCGATATTTTACACATTTAAAAATATCGATATATCAAAAAACTAATTTTTTTAAAAATATCGACAGCCCTAATCAGAAGACTCGGGAGGACTATGATGTCAGTTTTGAACAAACAATGCGTTGCGTTTTAGAAATTTTGGGCGCGAATTTCAAAAAAGGCACTTTTTGTTAATTAAATGTAATTATTAAATAATGATACAATTAAATAATAATTGTATAGGTACGTTTTTTAAGCAATAAAGATTACAAATAAAAATAATTTGTTCATTTTGGAGTTTCGTGCATATTCCCTATTGAAATTAGAGAATAGTTATGACGATGATGATTAAGATACAATAATACGAATTATAACAGGTAAAACCTTCAAAAAGAAACTCTCACACATTTACAAAAACCCCATCATCATTATTAGTATAAAAACAATAAGAAGCACAACAGCCACCACAGTTCTTCAGTAGAGCTCGCGAGCAAAGTGCTCTCCAATTAAAACGTGTACTTAGACTTGCCACCTCAACCTGATATCTTAAAAAGATATAGTGCGCGTGCTTAAATTTCTTTAAACTCCTCAACGTAATAACTATGAATAAAAAGGATTAGATTACTTTCTTAATCGTGATTTGTGGACGAACAGTAAATAAACTTAAACTATTACACCTTCCTATCTCAAAGATCGTTTCGTGTACCTCCATAAAACGCATGAAAGATGTCTAAGATCATCTGAAAACTTAAAATTAAAAATCCCAGTACATTCCACAACCTTTTACGCAAACTCCTTCACTGTTTCAGCCGTACGTTTGCGGAATGAACTGCCGCTTGAAATACGTCAAGCCAAAACTTTATCTGCATTTAAGCTATTGTTAAAAACGCATTATCTCAGACTTTAACGTTTTTCCTACAACTTGCTACGTCAACTTTACTACTCTGACTTCTTGTATAAATACTGTAATTTACCTATTTCCTGTCTATGTTATATTGTAGTCTATTTAATTGTTATTTTATATTGATATATTTTTAATTATATGTATTTTCATTGTATGTATACGTTTATGTATATTTGTATGTGTATATGTGTATTAGTATTTATATTAACTACTACACCATAATCTACCACTCTCTCTCTGTACAATAATTTCTCCATACAAAGGTTGCCTGGAAGAAATCGCTGTTAGCGATAAGGCCGCCCAATGTACTGACTATTGTTATTATAAGTTTCTACTTTTATATATAATATGGTGTACAATAAAGTATAAATAAATAAATAAATAAAATATTACTCATATCGTCGATTTTGTTTATCTTTTATCATGCAAATTAGAATAAATTAAAAAATTCGTAGCAGTAATCT
Organism: Lymantria dispar; assembly: GCA_032191425.1. Lineage (NCBI taxonomy): Eukaryota > Metazoa > Arthropoda > Insecta > Lepidoptera > Erebidae > Lymantria > Lymantria dispar. The sequence continues at coordinate 33,133,464 of CM063442.1, forward strand.
CTATATAGCACTCTATTCCTCTCCTTACCAAGCTATGGCTACTAGGAAACTAATCTATATCAATAAACAATATTGAAGTGTCTGTTTGTAATATCAAAATAGTGCCCTTCATCATGCTTATACGATACCCGTATCTAAAAACCTGTTAAAAATTTTTGTCTATCTGTCTATTTATTTCAAGTAATCCTCAAAACGGTTGGACCGATTTGATAATATTTTACTGCCAGATAGTAGTCTATATAAGGAGTAACTTGGGCATCTTTGTCCAAGTATTCTCATGGGAACGGAAACTACGCGGATGAAACCGTACAAATTTGATAGAAATAAATAAAGAAAAGAAGATATTTACCTTAACAACACTAGTAGTGCTTATTCAATTCATTTAAATCTGCCAATTTTTGAAGAAACTTTTTCCGTCATGTAAATTAATGAGATTTCTCAACTCAAATAGTTCTCAAAGAATACAATATGTTACACCACATGCCACAGTAGTTCTGTATTAGTCACGTAAACATCATAACAATACTGCAATAATCTATATTGCCCAAACAATAATCCTACTCACATAGGTAATAATAGCGTAATGGTAACCAATTTACAAAGTTTATATCATAATAACGCCTTAAGTAACTACTATATTACGTATTTACAATCCTAAAACTTTTCTATGTAATCAGCAACTTACTAATACTTTAATATTTACTTAACAGCTTAACTTAGATCCAAGGCCGGATTATCATAAGGCGGATTAGGCAACTGCCTAGGGGCCCCGAGCAAGCACCAAGAAAAAAATGCAATTCATTTCATTGAATCTTTTTTTGAATTCTCATTTTCTTGCCTACTTCATCATGAGATTTGGATCATCACTTAACTACAACTATAACTAATTTATTAAAATAATTTCAATAAAAAATGAAAGTAAAAAGAAATGAGTCAGGCATGTGAGGTCAAGCTATAGCATCAAGTGTCAAGGTAATAAGGTATGTTGTTGCCACTAGCGAATGAAGTAAGAGAAAATATATATTAAAAAAAAAGTAAGAAAAGGGTATAGGAAAGGAGCCCTGTGAATTGCATTGCCCAGGAGCCCCGAGAATTGTATTGCCCAGGAGCCCCGAGAATTGTATTGCCTAGGGGCCCCTTATAGGGTTAATCCACCGCGGGAGGAAAGACCGACGTCCTCCCCGAGGGGGGGGATGTCGGTCGATGAGAGGGTACCCCAAGTAGGGGGTATTCCGTCGGGCCGACCACTGATGACAAGTAACTCTGCTCCCGTGGTCGGTCCAACGACGAAGGCGACGTGGTGTTCGGGTGGGTTGCGGGTGTTGCATGCTTAAGCTCCTCTGTCGCCCCGGACAGAGTGGTGTGGAAGCGCGCCGATCGCAGCCCACCCCAAAAAAAAGAAAAAAAATAGGGTTAATCCAGCCCTGCTTAGATCAACAACCAACCACATCCTGCTACTGCCATCTAATCAACGATTACATTTCTAAGGGGGAATTAATATCACTTTGACGACCGACAATGACGCTTAACCGTTTTTTTTACAGCCTGGCCATACAACCTCCAAACCGTCCGGGTCGACGAAAGGGCTGGGACTCTAAAATATATAACATTTCTCCTTCACTTATTAAATAAGCCCTAGTACTTATTCCTTGAAGTCGGGAGGCATTAAACCTATATTTTGATCTTATTCTTCTTATTTATGGAGGCGTTTTTGAAGATTTTCTTTTTCGTCGGGTCTACCTTTGCTGTCGGGTCGACCGCAAAAGTCAAGAAGAACTCTGCACCAGTGGTCGGCCCAACGATGAAGGCAACGTGCTATATGGGTGGGTTACGGGTGTGCGTGCTTACGCCTGAATGGAGAGGCGAGGAGTGCGCCAACCGTAACCCACCCCCACAGAAAAAAGGTTTCTTTTTTCTCTTCAATAAAAGAGGAAGTTCCCTATTCGATTTTTTTTTATGTTTGTTACCTCAGAACTTGCGATTAGGTGAACAGGTTTTGATGATTCTTTGTTTGAATGTTGGTGCTTTCCATATGGTCCGATCCCATTTTAACTTGGTCCATTTATTTGTATTAATTTTAAAATTATTTTTATTTTCTCTTCTTTGTATATTTGGAAAGAAAGTGTTTGCTGAAAACGCACACAACGCTAAACGTTCCCCTGTGGTTATCTTTTACTATAAAAATTGCTGCAAAATAATTGTTACTCATCTTTTACCTGCCCTTATCCCACGCTAAGTGGGGTCGGCACAACATGTACTTACCTTCCATTACCTCCTATCGGCCGTCATATCTGCACTCACCCTTTTCATACGCATGTCCTCATTCACACAGTCTATCCATCTCTTTTTGGGTCGCCCACGCTTCTTTCGTCCATCCACATTCATATCGATAACCCGCCTTGTCACATGGCTTTCATCCCTCCTCACCACATGTCCATACCAAGACAACCTCGCGCTCCTAATCTTCTCTATCACTGGTGCTACTTTCAGGCTTCCCCTAATATACTCATTTCTTATCTTATCTAATCTTGTGATCCCACACATCCATCTTAGCATACGCATCTCTGTGGCATGCAATCTTCTCTCATCCGTCTTTTTCAATGCCCAACATTCAGATCCATAGAGCAACAGGTCTGATGACACTCTTGTATATTTTCCCCTTAAGTTTAAGGGGCATCCGTGCATCGCAAATTGTTCCCGAGACCTGTCACCACTTTATCCATCCTGCATTCATTCTACGATTTACCTCCCGGTCGATGTTGCCGTCGTCTTGGAGAAGGGAGCCTAAGTACTTAAAGTCGGAGCAAACTGGTAGAGGTATCCCGTCTAGGCCAATGTGAGAGAATTGGGAAGAGTCACCAAAGCTGCAGAACAGATGTTCAGTCTTGGTGCGGCTGATCCTAAGGCCTACTCTCTCCAACCTCTCCCGCCATTTCTCCAGTCTACTCTGTACTCTAGCTGCCTCCTTTCCAACGAGGACAATGTCATCTGCAAACACCATACACCACGGTGCTTCCTCCTGTATGTCTGATGTCAGAGCATCCATCACCAGGAGGAACAAATAAGGGCTTATGGCCGAACCCTGGTGCAAGCCTACAGTGACACTGAACTCATCAGTGACACCGGCTTCGCACCGGACATTCGTACGCGCTTCTGCATACATAGCTTTCACTAATCTTACATACTTCCCCGGCACTCTTCGTTCTTTCAAAGCCCACCACAGAACTTCCCTAGGAACTCGATCGTACGCCTTCTCTAGGTCAATAAATACCATGTGCAGGTTTTTACGCGCACTTTGGTATTTCTCCATGAGTTGGTGTAAAGCAAAAATTGCATCCGTGGTTCTTGGTCCTGGCCTAAAGCCAAACTGGTTCTGGGTTATTCCACTTTCCTCTCTCATTCTTTTCTCTATCACTTTCTCCCAAATCTTCATGCTATGTGACATGAGCTTTATTCCTCGGTAGTTGTTACATTCTTGTACGTCACCCTTATTTTTAAAGATAGGCACCAGGGAACTGGTACGCCATTCATTCGGGATCGACTCTTCATATAACAACTTATTAAAGAATAAAGTCTGCCACTTCCATCCATCTGCTTGTAAAACCTTCCATACTTCTACAGGTATACTGTCTGGGCCAACCGCTTTACCTCTTTTCATACTTTGGACAGCCATTCTTACTTCGTCTAAGCTTACTTCTTGTACCAAACCCAGATTGGTCGGTAGGTCGACTACCTTTCCACTCCAGACATTCTCTTCATTCATTAATGTTTGAAAATAACTCTTCCACCGGCCTTTTATTTCTTCATCGCTGGTCAGAACTCTTCCATTATCATCTTTTATACATTTAACGTGCACGATATCTCTAGCATTTTTTTCTCTCGCTTTCACCAGGCGGTACAGTTCCTTTTGTCCCTTGGAGCTCTCAAGACTTCGGTATAATCTGTCTTGGGCCTTAGCTCTAGCGATCGCTACACCTTTCTTACTCTTCTTCTTGCATTCCATATAGGCTAATCTTTTCTGCTCCTTCAATACCGGGTTATCGTCATTTACGCCTTTCCATTCTTTGAATGCATTCTTCTTTTCTTTCAAAACCTTTTGGACACACTCATCCCACCACCACATATCTTTAGCAATCACTCTTTTACCTTTCGTCTCACCCAGCACATCCTTCGCCACTTCCCTCACATATGAGGCCATCTCGTTCCAGCATTCATTTACCGAGTTATCCTTCATTCTATTTTGCATCTCACTCATTTTATCAACCACTCTCTTCCGGAATTCATGCGCACAATCCTCTTTCTCAATCATAAACCACTTAATTTTTGGTGGGGGCTTAGGTTTAAACCCAGCTATCGGTCCTGTGATTTTAATCTCCAGTAACAATAGGCGATGCTGGGAAGTTAGAGGCTCACCTGGGATTACTTTGCAGTCTACAACTGCGCATATGTTCGTTCTTCGAAGGAGGAAGTAGTCAATCTGGGTTCGGTGGTTCCCACTTTGATATGTTATCAAATGTTCATCTCGCTTTTGGAAAAGATATTAACAATAGCCAAATCGAACGCTGATGCAGCCTGCAGCAGTGTTACACCCTCTGGATTCCTCCTGCCTAAGCCCCAACCCCCATGCACCCTCTCATTTCATTCTTCCCACATGACCATTAAAATCACCCCCTATGTACACATTCTCACATTGTGGGATATTCAATAATATTGAGTCAAAATCCTCCCAAAACTTACTTTTCACTACATCATCGCATCTAACCTGTGGCGCATACACACTTATAATGTTCAATATTAATTTTTCCCACACCATTTTCACTACTATAATTCTATCATTCACTCTTTTTACATCCGTCACACATTTTTTCAGATCCTTATCCAACACCACTTCCACTCCATTTCTCTTACCATCACTTCCAGAATAGAAAAATTTGTAACCCATTCCGATCTCTCTAGCTCTCGTACCCTTCCATCTTGTCTCTTGCACACAGGCTACATTCACTCTTCTTCTTTCTAGGACATTCGCAAGCTCACTTCCTCTTCCAGTCATCGTTCCTATATTCCAGCTTATCACCCTCATTCTTACTTCACGTACTCGCGTCTTACGTCGCACCCGTCCCTGATGCGACAACCCTTGTCCATTTGCCGTAGGCACCAGGTGCTGCGCCTTTTTTTTTTTTTTTTTTTTTTTTTTTTTGGGTGGGCTATGGTAAGCGCACGCGCGGTCCTGTCCGTCCGGGGCGATGAAAGGACGGCGCGCGGGCCCATAACCCACCCGTACCCACGTCACCTCGTTGTTGGGCCGACCACCGGAGCAGATGTCACTTGTCGTCAGTGGTCGGCCCGACGGAATACCCTTTCGGGTAACCTCTCGACCTGGGACGTCGGTCGCCGTCGCGCGGTTAGCCTCTCTGCGGGTGATGGACAATTCCCCGGTCCGATCACCCGCGGCCTCGGCTAGGGCGGCATTAGGCGCAGATACTCGCGCCTGCGCCGCCCGAGTCGCCGGCGGCGGAACGTGTCGCCGAATAGAAGCTCTACTCGCACACGATCCGCCGCCTCCTTCCGTGAGATAACGGCCTCACAGAAGGCGGCGACCGCGTCCCAGTTCCTGACGCTGACGAGCATCTCCCTGGCGATGGTCGGCAGCGCCAGGTCGGCACCGATAATTGCGACGAGTTCACGGCGATCCTCCTCCCATGCAGCACACTCCTCGAGCGTGTGCTGCGCCGTGTCCTCGTCGCAACTGCAGTGGTGGCAGGACGGTGTGCTCTCCCTCCTGACATGCTCCAGGTGCTGCGCCTGCGCGTCGCTTTCGGGGAACGCCCTAACATTATCACACATTCCATTTGCTCTTACGTCCATGTTGTCTATAGTTCCGGCTATTTGTTTTATGACCGGCTGCCTGCCTGACGTCAACCCTCCTCAGGAATTTTCGTTAATGGGAAAGGGGATGCGAATATGGGGGATGTATATGGTGGGAACTGGGTTAGGGGACACTACTGCCCTGAGATATAGGATAAGAATATGACAGGAGCGGCTGGAGCAGTCCGGGATCGCGTGCCCGTAGCGACACTAACCAGTTAACGGACAGTCAACTGGTAGTGACACCCTCTGAACTAAATGAACTAAATGAAAGCAAATTAATTAATTTTAATATATTTAATTATGTATTTATGATGTTACGAGTACATACATACACGTACACAGTGGTGACGAAGTAAGAATATAATTCACAAACATATTTCTTGTAGAATCATTTCAACTCGTATATGTCACATTATTGGGCTTAAGTCTCCTCCATAATAGGAGGGAAATTGACATATCCTACCACGCTGGTCAGACGGTATAAAGCTTTATCTCGAGTGTTATCTGCTTTCGTGCATTAGTCATCTTATGTGTTCAACCACGGAACAAAACGGGATGGTGGCGATTGTATTCTTACTTCAATACCACACACACAAATAATTGTTACTATGTGACAATAAATTTTCGTGTGGTGACGGAGTAAGAATCACCACCCGCTTTCTTGCCCGTTGATATCGTAAAAGAAGACAAAGAAATATAATGTATAACATCTATGCAAGAGAAGGAAAACTCGAAACAAAATCCTATACCAACATGTCAGACTAGCGTGGTATAGTAGGTCAATTTCTTTCTTTTAGTGGATGAGGCCTGAGCCCAGCAGTGGGACATATATGGGCTGTGATAATGATGATGACAATAAATGCTATTCTATTCTATAAGGCTTGTGATGAGTGTATTGTCTTATACAGACTAAAATAAATGAGAATAACTATTTTTATTCTTAAAATTTTAACATACAATAATCTATACCAATAAATAAAATCGGAGTGTCTGTTTGTAATGTCAAAATAATAGGCTTTTTTCATGCTCACACGGTTATTTGCACTATACATATGCCTAAAATACACTTTATATTTTTTTTTGTCAGTCTGTCTGTCTGTCTGTCTATTTGTTCCGGGTAATCTTCAAAACGGCTAGACCGATTTCAAAAATTTTTTCACCAATGGAAAGCTATAATATCAGGGAGTAAACTAGGCTATATTTTATCCCGATATGCCTACGGGAACGGGAACTACGCAGGAAAGACTGAAACCGAAGCGAGGGCGGGTTGCTAGTAATCTTTATATATTTACTAACTGACCCGCCGTACTTCGTACCGCCATAATTTTTTTTGTAAATATTTTTTTAAAATTTCCGAAAATATAGTCTCTAATGGAAGAAGAAGAACCATTACGGTTTTGTCGGGAAAGATTCAATCATCTTAGTCGCATTGTTAATGATGATTCAAAGAGAATACAAATTACTGATAATGGATTTCTGATAAAATTATAATTATCAAATTTTCAACCATACTATGATTAACATAGACAAAATTACGTTTAGCTGTCATTTGCGTTTTGTTATTACATATCAAAAGTGTTTTTGTTATACCACGTTTGCTAATGACTTGTATTCTCTTTGACGTTTTATGTCACGTCACACGGGAACGCGATCGAACGGGATAAAAAGTATCCTATGTCCGTCTCCTGGTTCTAAGCTACCTACCAATTTTCAGCCAAATCAGTGCAGCTGTTCTTGAGTAATTAATAGTGTAACTAACACGACTTCCTTTTATATATATCTACTAGCAATCCGCCCTCGCTTCGCTTCTAGGTTATAGTCGTTTTACCCGCGTAGTTCCCGTTCCCGTGGGAATACTGGGATAAAATATAGCCTAGTTTACGCCCTGATATTATAGCTTTCCATTGGTGAAAGAATTTTGGAAATCGGTCCAGCCGTTTTGAAGATTACCCGGAACAAACAGACAGACAGACAGACAAAAAATTTTTAATTGCTATTTTAGGCATAGGTGTCGTGCAAATAATCGTGTGAGCATGAAAAAAGCCTATTATTTTGACATTACAAACAGACACTCCAATTTTATTTATTGGTATAGATAGATTTCTTGTGTTCATGTGTATGTCACTGAATTCCTCCTGCTGGACCGATGTTGATGAAATTTTTTGTGTGTGTTCTAGGGGATTCTAGAATGGTTTATATACACAATTGGACTCGGTAGGTGGCACTGCTGTTGATTTCAAGGACAATTCCTTTTATTTTATTTGATCGGAACAACGTCTGTTGGGTCAGCTGGTATAATGAAAAAATATCAAAAATTACAAAAAGAGAATAATAAGAACACCGAGATTCGATCTCACGTTGTTTGATTGCGACTGGACAACTTCCCAACTGAGCTATTGTGACTCTTGACAGCGACGGCAAAATTGGAATTCTTATTCAGAGAATGTCAATAACATTTTATGTCATTCTATTGATTAGCTAAAAACACCGACAAAACAACATTTTCAATAAATAAAACCTAGCTATATCGATTTTTTGGCCCTGACATCTCTAGTATGCCATATTTCATCAAAATCGTTGTTCCTTTCAAATAAAATAAAAGGAATTCTCCTTTAAATCGACAGCAGCGCCACCTATCGGGTCCAATTGTGAATCTAAACCATTTTCGAATCCCCTTGAACATACACAAAAAATATCATCAACATCAGTCCAGCAGGAGGAGTTCGGAACGGAAACTACGCAGGAAAGACGACTGAAACCGAAGCGAGGGCGGGTTGCTAGTTCGAAATAAAACACTATATCAACCCATCTGACCAGCTTGGTATAGTAGATCAATTTCCTTCCCATAGTGGGGGACGTCCAAGCCCAACGGTGGGCCGTGTATGTGTAGATGATGTTAATGATGATTTATGTTAAGCTTATTTTATTGTATTAACTCATTTTATTTAAAACTAGCAACCCGCCCTCGCTTCGCTTCGGTTTCAGTCGTCTTTCCTGCGTAGTTCCCGTTCCCGTGGGAATACCAGGATAAAATATAACCTAGGTTACTCTCTGATATTATAGCTTTCCATTGGTGAAAGAATTTTTGAAATCGGTCCAGCCGTTTTGAATATTACCCAGAACAAACAGACAGACAGAGAGACAGACAGACAAAAAAAATATAAAGTGTATTTTAGGCATACGTATAGTGCAATTAACCGTGTGAGCATGAAAAAAGCATATTATTTTGATATTACAAACAGACACTCCAATTTTATTTATTGGTATAGATTTTCTTTCTCTTGCACATATATGAAGTGGACGAGAGCCAGTGATAGATATAAATCCAGAAGGACGGTAATATAGAAGACCAATTTCCTTCTTATTGTGGAGGAGGCCCGTGCCAAACAATAAGATATAAGTACATGACCTTTATACCCACCTTTCCGTGTGGCGACGGAGTAATAATACAATTCACCTCTCTCTTTCCTATCTGTATATGTCGTAAAAGACAACTAAGGGATAAAATATGCATGTAACGTCTATGCAAGATTAGGAAAACTCGAAATATAGCCAGTACATCTGACCAGCGTGATATAGTAAGTCAATTTCTCTCTCATTGTGGAGGAGCCTCGAGCCCAATAGTGGGACGTATGGCAACTATGATGATGATACCAAGCTAGTCAGGTGTATTGATATAGTGTTTTATTTCGAATTTTCCTTCTCTTGCATAATTGTTATATGCACAAGATATCTCTTAGTCGCCTTTTACGACACACACGGGCGAGAGAGTAGGTGGGGAATTATACTCCATCTAAATATTACTACATAAATTCAATCAAGAATTTACAAAAAACTACAACAGGATTCCCTTAGTAACCTGAAATTCATTTTATGATATTACTAAATAATTTTGCCGTTACCATTTGAGTATATTCCATATCCTCTGACCCAGATACCGAGTACGAATACTAGGTATTCAAGCATATCAAGTATTAAAGCTAGGGTTGTACCAAGCGAGACGATTGCATTGTTTAATAATTGAGACCACGTACCGCCTCGGTGCGAGGTATGTGCAGCCCAAGTGATAAACGAGAGAGCATCAAATTTATTACGTCGTAAATAGTTTATCTTGACGAATTTACTATATAGTGTTTAAAGTTGTATTGCTGTCAGTTGAAATAGACTAGCTTGTATTTTATTTCGTGTGGTGACGGAGTAATAATATATTTTACTAGCTCTCATCTTGCTCGTTAGTTTAAAAAAAACCATTAAGAGATATAATATGTAGATAACACCCATGCAAGAAAAGCAAGCTAAATAAATATGGATATATATGGATAGTAGATCGATCGCTCTTATAATATGAATAAAGCTCGACCCCAGCAGTCAAGCTATGATGATGATCGAAGATCATATAGAAAATGAGCTATATCTATATGTATATATAAAAGAAAGTCGTGTTAGTTACACTATTTATAACTCATTTTACAACTCAACGGCTGTACCGATTTACCTGAAAATTGGCATGGAGGTAGCTTAGAACCAGGAGACGGACATAGGATACTTTTTATCCCGTTCGACCTGGTTCCCGTGGGATTTGACATAAAAAGTCAAAGAGAATACAAGTTACTATAAAACGTGGTATAACAAAAACGCATCTATCATGTAATAAACAAAACGCAAATGACAGCTATAGACAGACTAAATTTTTAGAAATCTAGAAAATATTTACGAAAAAAATTATGGCAGTACGAAGTTTGCCGGGTTGGCTAGTTTTAAATATGGTAACTTATGAATGTTGTTTTCAATTTTGAGCTCAACAGAAAGTATTTTCTTTTAATAACATTTCTAGAATATATTTTGATAATCGAATATTATTATTTACTACTGACTAATGTTTCAACATTTCTATTGCATGGATTTTTTTGTATTATTAATTTTATATGTTACATAATTACAAATTAATTTATTGAGTATTGTTTTATGGGCAAACAAACGATAGCTCTAATACTTAGTGGAATAAGCACACATACATTGTTCGATTTCTACGTATAAAGAAATCTGTAGTAACAAATTGAAATCTTAACCTTAATAAGGCCTCATATCTCACTACACATATTATGTACTCTGGTATATCTAAATTCTAGCCAGCACCAACCACTGTTTTATGGGTGGGCTAGGGTCTGGACACCGGCAGTTCGTTCCATCCGAAGCATCAACAGGCGCAGCCTCATAATCCACCATAATTTCTTCCCATCGCCATTGAACCGACCACTGGTACCTAATCCTCCAACCGGAATGCCCAAGCACCAACCATCAGAGATAATCGCTCTTTTCTGTTACTTGTATCATGCCCAACAATTTCACTAGTTCCCGCACAATTCTATCGAAGAAATCCCTTCATAAAGTAGAGATGTTACGGTTATTATATCCACAACCTATTTGCTATTTCTATGAAGGTAAAATTTCTTTAATAATACATACAATTGCTCTGCTAAATCTCTCGGCTATGATAGCGAGTTTGAAATAAATGATTTTAAATATTCTGTATTATTTTTATATTTATAATCTCGCTGAACTGTTAACTTGGCTGCTGATTGTGAGATTGCCAGTTTGAATGTTGAATAAAGCAAAAACTTTTTTGTGTTTTTTGTAGTTTTCCTCGCTGTTGGAGGCTTTTCTGTGGCATATTCTAAACAACAACTTATTTTTTTTAATTATACATCATCTCAGCCCACGTCCATCCCACTGTTGGGCTCAGAACTCCTTCTCTTCTTCATATTTAAGGTCAATAAATCATCATTTATAATGTGAAATGAAAAATTTTGCTGCTAAATATGATTATATTACATCTCTGCTTAATCAGTCGGAGATAAATACGGGATATGTTAAAATAAATTATTTCTATACATTACTAGTCGATAGTGTTTTTTTGGGCAGAATATGTTTAGCACATAAGCCGTAATATCCAAGGCGACGAAAGGGCGGCGCGCGATAATAGGCAGAACTGCCATTACTCAAGAAATGATTAGTTAGTTGTTACTAGTTGATAGTTTCAATAAAAAAAAATGTACAGGTGTACTTCATAAATTCTATAGACATGCTATGCTCTTATCCTAAATATTTGTGATCGACGCAATATGTTCTCTTTTTCCTCACAATGCTTTTAGATACATCTCTACATTTATTCTCACGTCATGCTGAACCCAATCCATCCATATTTTTGGTATTTCCTTAACTATTTTAAAGAATTTATCTTTGACATAAAAATGCCCTCACAAAATTACTTTCATCTTGGATTTAATGTGTGTACGTTTATTATATGTTTGTAAAAACCCTCGCAATACAAGGATTATTAACTTAATACAGGATGTATTTTAGAAAAAAAAACTAGTCTCGTCATCATACGTCCACACAATACCAGACATTTAAACTTTCTCTTATCATCATCATCATCTCGGCACATTATATGCCACAGCCGGGTTCGAGCCCGCACAATAGGAAGGAAATAGACCTACTATACCACGCTGGTCGGACGGTTATGCAAGGTTTTATTTCGAACTTACCTCCTCTTGATATTTTACGCATATTATATCCCTTAATCGTCTTTTACGATGTCACGAACAAGTATTGTATTCTTACTCCGTCACCATAGGGAAAATTGTAATAATATAAAAATCTTATATGTTATACATATTAAATTAGATATATTTTTTTTTTTGTTTTTTTTTTTTTGTGTGACTTAGTTGTTAGCCTCAGATGGCTGTGACAACTTTACGATTATATTAGTATAATATACTCCGTACTGGTTTAAATATCGATTTCCAGGCCCCAATGTTATGAATTCTAATCCTATGAAAGTTTTTGTACGATCAACTAATGATCATTTTGAGTATAAAAATTAGTTTTTTGTTAACTATGTGTTTTTAAAATCCCTTGCAATACAAGGAGTTATTTTTTATTTAGGGTTGTTATCTTTAAAAAAAAATATTAATTTATTAGAGTTAATAATAACTTTATTCAAAAAATCACTACTTCACTTTTATCTTATTCACTACAATACAATACTATTTGGTTCCTTATATTATTATTTATCGTTATATACAACTAATAACGTTTCTCAAACATGATTTCAAATAGTATAATTAAATATGAAGCAATTCTAATTAAGATTCGACGTCCTTGGTAAAATAATATTAAAATTATGAGCTATATAAAAATGTATTACAGTTATAGGTAGAAGTGTCACGCTTTCACATGATCAAAGTATATCAAGAGCTTCAGGAGTAAGAAATAAACAGAACAATATAAAGCTACGAATAGTGACATTTTACACGCCCAATTAATTCTAAAAGGAGACATGAAAAACCAATATTTATATTTACATAAACAAAAGACAAGGATTTTACTGTGTTAGTCAACAATAAAGAAAATAGAAACAAAGTGAAGAACACAAAATAAATGTCGATTTTATAACACAAATATTTTCTCCAAAGTGATTCAATAAAAGAAGTAAGCGTCCAAAAAAAAAATATTTTCTCTATTCAAAGCCAACGATTGTGTTCTATGTTTCAAATATACGTCAGTTGGGAAAACATCGCCTTTCAACAACTGTCGCACAATCGATCCTACCCATTTCCCTGAACAATCTCGACAAATTGACCAACATGTTTGTATCGTTGTTCCTACACAACCATAAGTTCAAAATATTCTCCGTTGGTGAACATGTGTTTGAGAAATAATAATAATAAGAACAAACTTTCAATTTATCTGCCAACAAACGCCAATCGTTTCCTTTCACCGTTTGAGAATCAAGAAGTTTACACAGTATCACCCTATCTGACTTAGTCAATACATTAGTTCTGTAATTATTGTCAACGTTAAAGTAATTCCTAAAACTGTTATTCTTATAAACAAAGTCGTACCTACCCTCTTTTTTTGATAACGATGAATAATTGAACGGGTTTTCTAATATGTTAACAGTTTCTACGCTCGAACAACTGAGCCTTTTACTGACATTAGAATTTAAATCATTAGTCTTCAAATTGAAATTGACAGAGTTTGATTGCTTTTGTTTTTGATAAACTGAAAGATTCAGTTCTAAACAATTTATTGAATCTGTTTGTTGTAATACAAATATATAATTTAAAGCTTTCGCAGTCATATTCCAAAGTTGTGAGTAAGACAGCTCTTGATAATTACCACCTGAATGTATTTTCCAACCTACACCTACATCTCTAATATTAATACATAAATCTGAACAGTTCTCTTGAAAATAGATAGTTTTTGGATCACAGAGTAACGAACCACCAGATCGCTTTTCATTTTCATAGCAATCATAGAAAGCATACGGTGTATCGTAAAAAACATAAATTTTTAAAGTAAAATAGCTGTCTTCCATTCTTTTAGATATGAACAAAGCAAGTTTGAATAACTTAGCATCTAGACCACTAAAACTTCTGCCTACTAGTACAAAGTCGCTTAGAAATTCGCTCACAATGTAAACTTTCGAAGGGTCGACTTGGGCGAACAACGGGGAGCCGGGTGTTTCTTGGCCCAAAGTCAAAACTTTCCGCCACTCCCTTGTGTTGATTTCTTCGGGCTTTTGAAGAATTGATAGAAGCCAGCTGGTGTTTTTCAATGATGCGCAATGCGGAAAGGATAAAACTACACCCTTAAAAAAGTGAAAGTTTTTGGGACCACAACGTATAACGGGACTAAGTTGCGTTTCACCTGATCAACAAAATACTATATATTATTAACCAATCACAAAAAAAGTATTCTATCTATTAATATCAAATTGTGATTCATACCACCCCCTCTTTTGTCCGTGGGTGTCGTAAAAGACGGCTAAGGGATTAAATACAAATATAACATCTATGCAAGAGAAGGAAAACTCGTAATAAAACCCTATACCAACACGTTTGACAAACGTGGTACAGTAGATCAATTACCCTCCTATTGTGGAGGAGGCTCGAGCCCAACAGTGGGACGTATATTAGCTGATGATGAATGATGAATATGATTCAAATTAATTAACATTATCAATTTGTTTGCCGTGTGTTAATGGAGTAGAATACAACTCACCACCCCCTTTTCTGCCTGGTAAATGTTGTAATAGACGACTAAGGGATATAATATGCAGATAACACCGACGAAAGAGAAGGAAAACTCGAAATGAAACCCTATCCCAATACGTATGAGCAGCATGGTAGGGTTTGAAAAAAAATTCTTCTGTCTTCTTATAAGAAGGAAAACTTGAAATAAAACTTTATACCACCAAATCTGATCGAAGTAGGTCATTTTGCCTGCTATTGTGAAGGAGGTTCAAGCCCAGCAATGGGACGTGTATGAACTGAAATGATGATGATGAATAAGATTAATACAAAGCAAAAACAATTACTAAACACATCATCATCATCGTCACAGCTAGTCCCACTGTTGGGCTCGAGCCTCCTCCACAATAGAAAGGAAATGAACCTTACTATACCATGCTAGTCATAGGTTGAATAGAAATTTGTTTCCAGTTTTCCTTCTCTGGCATAAATGTTATATGCATATCTCTTAGTCGTCTTTTACGACATCCACAGGCAAGAAGGGGTGTGGTGAATTGTATTCTTACTCCGTCACGACACGGCCTAAAACACAATTGATTCAATAATCTATATTTATAAGATATTCCGAGAAAACCAATTATAAGCCAACCTCTAAAGTAGCACGATGTATATAAAGCAGGCCAACCAATAGGTCAGAATAGCCTGACATTTAAGATTTAGGTCAAAACTCGACTCAATATAAACTTAGTTTATTGTCGTTACTTGAAGCCAAGTTTAATGTTAAAAATAACTCTTCCATTTATTTATTATCAGCATCCGTTTCCGGAACCAAGTTAGAGCTTTATCTAGTTTTTAATTTTAAATTATTCAGTCAATCTTAATGAAGTGTTTAAAAATGTACATCATTTCAGCTTATATACGTCCCACTGCTGGGCTCAAGCCTCTTCCACAATAGGAAGGAAATTGACCTACTATACCACGCTGGTCAGACAGATTGGTATAGTTTTGTTTCGCGTTTTTCTTCTCTGGCATAGATGTTATATGCGTATTATATCCCTAAACGGTCTTTTACGAAATTCACGGGCAAGATAGGGAGTGGTGAATTGTATTCTTACACCGTCACCACACGGAAGCCCATATATGTCTCACTATTAGGCGGACCTCCTCCATAATGTTGAACCACTATACCACGCTGGTTAGACGTTAGCATAAGCATTACCTTCTCTTCATCAACATCAGTTCAGCTCATATATCCTACTGCTGGGATCGAGCCTCTTCCACAATAGGAAGAAAATTGACCTACTATACCAAGCTGGTCAGACGGGTTGGTTGGATTTTATTTCGAGTTTTCCTTCTCTTGCATAGACGTCATATGCACATGATATCCTTCGATCGTTGTTTACGACATCCACGGGCAAGATAGGGAGTGGCGAATTGTATTCTTATTCCGTCGCCACACGGAAGCCCATATATGTCTCACTATTAGGCGGACCTCCTCCATAATGTTGAACCACTATACCACGCTGGTTAGACGTGTTAGCATAAGCATTACCTTCTCTTCATCAACATCAGTTCAGCACATATATCCTACTGCTGGGATCGAGCCTCTTCCACAATAGGAAGAAAATTGACCTACTATACCAAGCTGGTCAGACGGGTTGGTTGGATTTTATTTCGAGTTTTCCTTCTCTTGCATAGACGTCATATGCACATGATATCCCTCGATCGTTGTTTACGACATCCACGGGCAAGATAGGGAGTGGCGAATTGTATTCTTATTCCGTCGCCACATGGACAACGGTTACCTTCTCTTACTTCTATTATCTGTATACATCCCTTAGTCGTCTTCTACGACACCCAGGGTAAAAGAGGGGGTCCTCAACTGTATTCTTACTCCATCACCAAACCATAGACATTATTTAACTAATATTAATACAATGTTTAGTAATTATAATTTTCTGAGGCCATTCACCTGTCCGTGTGGTGACGGAGTAAGAATACAATTCACCACTCCCTATCTTGCCCGTGGATGTCGTATAAGACGACTATGGGATATAATGTGCACATAACATCTGTGCAAGAGAAGGAAAACTCGAAATGAAACCCTATACCAACATGTCTGACCAGCATGGTATAGTAGGTCAAATTCCCTCCCATTGTGGAGGAGGCCCGAGCCCAACAGTGGGACGTATGTGGGCTGCGATGATGATGATGATGAGGCCATTCAACCTATTTCAATGAAATAATAAATATGTATGGTTGCAACCGGCATGAAATGTAATATATATTTTTGTTTTCACACGTGAAAAGAAGAGATGGTGAGTATTGTATTCTTACCTATATACAATAGAATTATTTGATTGCTATGTTAGCCTGTCCATACTCGCAGCCTTCTGCGAGGCAGTGATCTCGCAGAAGGAGGCGGCGGATCGCCTGCGCGAGGAGCGCAGCCTTGATGAGGCGATCCGTCACCGGCGACTTGGGCGGCGTAGGCGTGAATACCTGGGCCTCATGCCACCCTAGCCAAGGTCGCGAGTGACGTGGAATTTGTCCGTCACCCGCCGAGAGGCCGACCGCGTGAGGAAAGACCGACGTCCTCCCCAAGAGGGGGACGTCGGTTGATGAGAGGGTACCCGAAATAGGGGATATTCCGTCGGGACGACCACTGACGTCAAGTCACCCTGCTCCGGTGGTCGGTCCAACGACGAAGGCGACGTGCATCGTGGGTGGGTTGCGGGTGTGCGTACTTACGCCCCTCTGTCGCCCCGGACGGAGTGGTGCGAGGAGCGCGCCGACTGCAATCCACCCCAAAAAAAAAAGCCAGTCCATACTTATACATCACTAGCTGAATAAACGTCGCTCTGTTCAAGTAAAAAAAAATAGTAAAAAGAATTCTTCTTGAAATAGATCGCAGCGCCACCTACCGGGTCCAATTGTGAATTTAAACAATTCTCGAATACCCTTGAATACACACAAAAAATTTCGTCGACATCGATCCAGCCGTTTAGGAGTTCAGTGACATACACCCGTACACAAGAAATATATATACAGATATCACGAACGCTTTACAAATAAAATTAAACTAAAAACGAATAAGATTTTGAAATAAAAATACCTATTGCTAAAAGAAAAAAACTAACTATTCTATTCAACACAACAACGATCCAATAACAGCTTAAGTCCAATGTAATCGAAATCGGATCTGAAAATCTAAGCCGAAAAGTCTATATAAAATTGGATTTACCTTCTTGTAATAGTGGCCTATTCCAGTCGTCGTCTGCGACCTCAATTGTGAATAACTCTTCACCTTTATCCACAACTCCATCGGGAACAAACAGGCTTATACCACATTTATTTAAGACCAACCAAGCCCCATCTGACGACACTATTTTTGATGTAGCTATATCCAAATGCTTTGTGAACAATTTTGAATCTACAGAAGCATTATTTTTGAGTGATGGAGACATTTCTACACTTTCATTTCCATACGACGAACCGGCTAAAATAAATTAGTTTCATCAGAAACGGCTTCAATTTATAATTAATTAAAGCTTATAAAAGCCGTGTAAAGCAAAGAGGTATGCGATTACAATTATTTTTATCTAATCTATACTAATAAAAAAATTAAAGTGTCTGTTTGTAATGTCCAAATACATAGTTGGCTTTATTCATGCTCACGCGGTTATTTGCACTATACTTATGCCTAAGAATCAGTTCAAACATTTTCTCTTTATCTATATATCTGGTTGTTTCAGATAATCTTCTAAAAGGTTAGACCGATATTGATAATATTCTAATCCAGGTAGTTACTGATATAAGAAATAATTTAGGCGATATGTATTACGCGGATGAAACCCCGTGAATTTGCTAATTCCACGTGTGTTCTGTTTAAAACTCTGAAACCGTTAAAAACACGAACAGGGGATCAATTGAAATTCAGTTTTGTTTGTACTAATTGTCCATTCAGGATTAATGTAAACAGTGACATCATTCGGGAGGCAGTCATATCGTACAACAAACTACAGTGGCTTCGCAATTCTTCAATTTTAATAGAAGTCACAGTCGGATCGCATGGTCAGTCAAAAAATTATTAACATACGCTATGATCATCAATTTATACCGTTCAATTGAATTTAAAAAAAATAAATTAAATGAAAATAAAAAATCTATTACATCTTCTTTTTTTTTTGTTTTCTTAAACAATTGACGAATATGCTAATAAAATTCCTAATGAAAAGAGTGTGTAAGGAATGGTGCAAATTATATTTATGTTCGAAATTGTGAATCTACAACACGACTCTGAAAATAAACTGCAAAGAAGTTAATGACTGAATGCCGTTTGCAATCGTTCTAAAACATGAAGATATTATTATTACATAAAATTTTCAATTTTCAATTAATGATGATTACGATCTTGATCAACATATTAAGAAGTAGTTTGATTGTAATCGTATGCCGCTTTTATGCATGTATTAGTGAACTCACAGCTCAAAAAGCAACTGGAATCAGATCTATCTGACTCAACGCTGTCCTTGCAAGCGTAATTCCTTTCACTGCCATATCTTTCTGTTCTTACCTCTTGATCTATAGGTGTTATGTAGCTGTAATAAATAATACCAAAGTCATATATTCTTAATATTGAAGATAATATATTGATAATACCTAAAACTTTTTGTCATGGAGTGAATATAAACTCAACATTTTTTTTTTTGGAGTGGGCTGCGGTCGGCGCGCTCCTCGCACCACTCCGTCCGGGGTGACAGAGGGGCGTAAGCACGCAACACCCGCAACCCACCAGAAAATCACGTCGCCTTCGTCGTTGGGTCGACCACCAGAGCAGGGTTACTTGACATCAATGGTCGGCCCGACGGAATACCCCCTACTTGGGGTACCCTCCCATCCCGAGGGGGGGACGTCGATCTTTCCTCACGCGGTCGGCCTCTCGGCGGGTGACGGACTAATTCCCCGGTCACGTCACCCGCAGCCTCGGCTAGGGCGGCATGAGGTGCAGGTATTCGCGCCTACGCCGCCCCAGTCGCCGGCGGCGGATCGCCTCATCGTGGCTGCGCTCCGCGCGCAGGCGATCTGCCGCCTCCTTCCGCGAGATCACTGTCTCGCAGAAGGCTGCGACCGCGTCCCAATTCCCGCCGCTGTCGACCATCGCCCTAGCGATAGCCGGCAGCGTCAGGTCGGCACCGATGGTTGCGACGAGTTCACAGCGCTGCACTGCCCAAGCCGCGTAGGCCTCGAGCGTATGGCGCGCCGTGTCCTCGTCGCAATCGCAGTGGTGGCAGGACGGTGTACTCTCCCTCCCAACGACATTGTGCAGGTATTTGGCGAAGCATATAAACTCAACATTAACGGAGCTAAATGCAAGTCATTTCAACTTTTATGCACGACCCCATAACACGCCTTATTCTCTCACCTTTACCATTGGGCCCACCACCGGTAGCGAGACCTTGACGTCCGTGGCCAACCTAGCGGGATATGCTTTCAGGTACTCTACATTGGAGGAGCCTCACTGCAGGTGACGGACTATTCGCCAGGCCGGCCACCCGCAAGCTAGGGCGACATCAACTAGCGCCTGTGCCGCTCAAGTCACTAACGGCAGATCTGGTCGCCGTAGAGGAGTTCCACCCGCGTATGATACACCGCGTCCTTCTACGAGACTACTGCCTCGCAGCCTTACGCGGGCCGCGTTCCAGTTCCTAACGCTATCGGCCATCTCTCTAGCGATGGTCAGCAGCTTCAGGTGGGCACCGATGATTGCGACGAGTTCACGGCGCTGCTTTGCCCACGCAACACACACCTCGAGTGTGTGCTGCGCCGTATCTTCGTCGCAATCGCAGTGGTGACAGGACGGTGTACTTTCTCTCCTTAGGTACATCCTTGTACCACCACACGGATTATAAGATTATAAGTAATGCTTGATACATAAAAATAACTCAAATGATGATAATACAGTTAAAATATTTTTATTATCTAAACTGTTATCTCACAGTTAGTGTATTTGATAATAAGAATATACCATATTAAATATAGTAGCCTATTTGTTTTCTGAGTTTAATAGTCTAAGACGAACGAAGTGTAAGTACTAGTATTTTAAAATAAGGTACTTTCCAAATATTATATACAGCATTTAATTCTAAATAAAATAAATTTAATTACATACCTATTAGCTAACTGTGGTACTTCATATAAATGCTCATGTCTTGTTGAGGTGCTCGTGTGCCTATGTGTCCGTCTAGAGTCTATTGTTTGAAACTCTTCATGTATAGTTAGATCCGGCTGATTAGTTAAAGTCCTTTTTATTACACTACCGAAGTAATTGGCGCCTGTTTAACCAAAAGAATCTTAAAAATTATGAAGGAAAACCTATCTTTATTGGACTACAGGGCCGCTAAGAAATTTTGGTAACATTCGAAGTTATTTTATTTTAACAACGAAGACATCACTTAATTTGCTTTTAATTTAAAATGAATGTTTAACGTCTATTTAGAAATTAAATTAAGGTTCTCGAATGGGAACTACGAAACATAATCATCATCGTCATTATCGCAGCCCACATACGTTCCACTGTTGGGCCCGGACCTCCTCCACAATGGGTGAGCATTTGACCCACTATATCATGCTGATCAAACATGTTGGTATAGGGTTTCATTTCGAGATTTCCTTGCACTGCTCTTGTTATGTACATATACCCCATAGTCTTCTTTTACGATATCCACGGCCAAGATAGGGAGTAGAGAATTGTATCTTACTCCGCCACCATACGGAAATTCGAAACGTAATTATCGTGTCATTTTTTATACAAGCCTATAGTCACTAGAAGATTTTGGTGGGCTGATGGATAGTATTACTAAAATAGTTTAGAAAAAATGTATTAAGATATTAATTTCTTACCAGCAGGTGGTTTGACATATGGTGACGTTTCGTTCATTTTAACTTTTATGTATTTAATGCCCAACATAACGAAAACTATTAATATAAAGAAAGCTACTGTTAAGGCTATAAATATATGCCAATATGAAGCACCTGCAAGAAAAGTTGGGTATTAAAGTATATTATTATGATACGTATATTTTGTGCAGGTACATGTAATTAAGGTAAGGTCAATCTTCAACTTCGGTCTAGTAATACCAGTTCGGGGTAGTAGCACACTTTTTTTTTTTTTTTTTTTTTTTTTTTGTTTCGCTGTGGAAAATGCATTTATGCATCCCCCCCGTATGAGTCGCAGGGGGGTATGTAGGACTCGCCGACGATGGCTCGTCGGAATACCTACTAAAAACCAGCAGCGGCCCACTTCCTCGTCTATTTTGGGGTGCCAAAGGGTCGCCATTTGGGCATGCGACTTTGGCATCCCGACGGTCGGCCTTGCGGCCACGTCCCGTGTAGGGATTATCACGATGGAGGATCCATCAGGCGGGCGTACTCCCTCCGCCGTCTCCCTAATCGCCGTCTGCGAATTTGATTGGCGTGGGCGTTGGCTTCTCGTGCTCGTTCTGCGGCCTCCTTCTGCGCTATCACGGCTTCGCAAAAGGAGGCGGTCGCCGACCAGCAGTCGTCACTGCTGAGCATCTTTCTAATTACAGCCGGCAGTGACAGATCTCCTCCAATGGTCGCCACTAGGTCGTGCCGCTGCGCACTCCAAGTGGGGCATTCTCCCAGAGTGTGGTCCGCATTATCAATAGGTGCACCACACTCATGGCATCCAGGGGCCTCTTCTCGTCTCGCAATCTGATACAGGTACTTACCGAAGCACCCGTGCCCGGTAAGCACCTGTGTCAGCCTAAACGATAGGTTGCCGTGTTTTCTATTTATCCAGCGGTAGAGGTGCGGACTCACCGCGGCTACGGTTCCTCGCCCTGCTACGGAGGATTCTAGGTCCCCTCTCCACCGCCGGACAAGAGCTGCGTGGGCCACATTCTTTATCCTGTGCCTCTCCCTTTCGGACATCCTTTCACCCCGTGTTCGTGCTGCGACGTAGGCTTGATATACTTCCGCCTGCAGCTTTGCTTGTAACTCCCAAGGCGGATCACCTGCCAGCAATGTGGCTGCCGTCCATGACACCGTACGGTAGCCCCTAATAGCTCTCACCGCTATAATTCTTTGAGGTCTTCGTAGAAGAGCCTTGTTACAGTCGGTGAGTGAGTCAGCCCATATAGGAGCACCATAGAGTGCCATAGACCGCAAAATACCGGCGTATAATCGCCGACAAGATGAGCGTGGCCCTCCAGAATTGGGCAAAAGCCTACCCAGCGCCGCAGCTGTGTTCACGAGTTTTGGAGAAAGCTGGGTAAGATGTGGTCCGAAACCCCATCTTCCGTCCAGGAGCAGGCCCAGATATTTCATGCTAGCCCGTACAGGCACGGCAACTCCTAGCACCCTGATACATGCACCTCGCGGAGGACCTCGCCGATGACCATGAAATAGGAGGGCCTCTGTCTTGTGCAGGGAGACCTTCAGGCCCAGCATACCGATTCGTTCTACGACGAGGGCCGTTCCGACCTCCGCCAAACGGGCTGCTTCTTGGAATCCTGTTCTTCTCGCGGTTACAAGAGTGTCGTCTGCATAGCAAATCATTGCCATTCCAGGGAGGAGGGCACCCCTAAGCAGCCAGTCAAATCCGATGTTCCACAATACCGGGCCAAGGACCGATCCTTGAGGAACACCGCACTCCATCCGATGGCGAAACAGACGTCCATTTGTACCTTCCCAAAGCACGTATCTGTTTTGAAGATAAGCCTCTAGCAGCCTGCGGAGATAAAGGGGCACGTTGTGATATCGGAGTGCCTCCCTGAGCGTCCCGAACGGGAGGCTGTTGAAGGCATTCGCAATGTCAATCGATACTGCCAAAACAACCTCGCCGTTAGATATCGCCTCCGTCGTTAAGTTCTTCAAAGCAGCTAGCGCATCTATTGTCGACCGGCCGACCCGGAAGCCGTATTGTGCATCCGACAAGCCCGGACCTTCTATCTCGAGATGCCGAACAAGGCGGTCAGCTAATATTTTCTCAAACAGCTTAGCCGTCTCGTTCAGCAGTACGAGCGGTCTATACGCAGAGGGAGAATCGCTTGGTCGACCTGGCTTATGTAACAAGCAGAGTCTACCAACCTTCCATGACTCCGGGAATCGACCGCATGTCATACATTGATCGAGGAGTTCCCGGAGCCCTCCCTTCAAATATTCCGCGGTGGTAGCAAGTATCAGCCCCGGGATACCATCAGGACCGGGTGCTTTTCTTTTGCCTCGGAGACGAGAGAGAGCCCTCTCAATTTCTCCATCAGTGATAGGTGGGATCTCGTCACTCTCCTCCGTCATCAGTGGCAAAGTCATAACTGGGGCGACTTGATCTGTAGGATGTGGAAACAGATCCCTGACAAGCTTCGACAGGAGATCCTGGTCCATAGTCTCAGTGACAGGAGCACCGTAAGCTCGCAGCTTGTTCCGTGCCATTAAATACGGTCGTCCCCAGGGATTCCTATCAAGAGCTTCTAGAAGCTCCTGGCGAGCTCTGTCTTTGGCCTCTCTGATGGCCAGCTGTAAATCTTCTTCTTCTTTTTCTTTCGTCGATAGTCTATTCGCAGTTGGCCCTCTAGGATAGCACTACTATTTTGTCGGCGGCTTCTTACGTAAGCTCGGCGGGCCTGGTTGCAGTTCGCTCTAAGCTCTGAGATCTCCAGCGACCACCAGTATACTTGGTGTCGAGCCGGCCTCCGCTGGGCCCTCGGCATCGCCGCATCACATATTGCAGTTAAGCTATTACGTATATCGTCTGCAAGCCTCTCCACATCGCTGCTTTCGTGCCTTATTGAGCTCCAGCGCTGTACAATGGCAGCCTCCTGAGCTATTGCCCGATCTAGCTTACTAAGAACCCACCTGGGCGGCTTACCAGTGCGCTGTCGAGGCACCGGTGTTCCGGAAGAGGTGGAAACCCTAAATCGAATGTATCTGTGATCCGACAGGGTTTCCACCGCCTCCTCAACCCTCCAGTCATTCACCCTGCTAGCGACATCGAGGGTGGCGAAGGTTAAGTCTACCACGGACCCCCCACGGTGCCGCACGCAGGTGTGGATTTCCTCCTTGTTGAGAAGCAACAAACCAGAGAGTAGGGACCACACTTGTACTGCTCGTCCCCGGGCATTAGTCGCAGGGTTGCCCCAAGCCCGAGATTTCGCATTAAAATCACCGAAGGCAATGGTGGGCCTCGGTGACTGTCTGCAGACCGCAGAATTGACGCAATCTAGGAAGACCTCGAATTCCGCTAGGCTACGGTTAGGGGAGAAATATACTCCCACAATAACGAATTCTCGCCATTCCACCACAACATAACCATCACCCCTCTCGAGGGCTGACAGTGGAGGACCGATACCCCTTCTAGACACTATTGCAACTTTATCGTCTAGATCTCCCACCCAATTAGGTTGCGAAGGAATGAAGTAAGGCTCACAGGCTACCGCAAGATCTATACCCCACTCCGCCATAGATTGCAGTAATAGGTCTTGACCTCCGGCGGAGTGGTTTACATTTCCCTGTAGAAATATGCTTGGTCCACTCATTATGAGGACATTACGCTATTATCATCCCTAGCCTGACGGTCTTTTACATTCTGGGTGACCCGAGGTACTAGAGTCACCGTTCCTCTTATAGAAGGAGGATTACATATCTTGCCCCCCATTACATGCTCCGAAGGAAGGCCCGCGTCAGCACAGACTGCACAGCGAGGTGGTTTATCGCAGTTCGCTGATCTATGTTCGACGCCACCGCACCGAAAACATAGTTTAGAGCGATCGACAGTGCTTGTGCACGTAGCACACTGCCGCAGAAAATCCATTTCCTCCGGTGAGCGAGAGAGCCAAGGGCCCAACTTTCTGAGCGTGTCTGCGTGTGATTGGTTTTGGTGTTTAGCGCTGGTTTTGGTGTTGAGGCTGTTTGCTCGTTTGGCAACAACAGCAACAAAAATATCTGTATATTATTATTAAACATATTTATAATTAATTTGTAACCTACTTTTCTTAGTATCTCGTAAAAAAATACACGTTAAACATGATTTTTTTTTGTATTTCAGGTTTTATTCACACTTTAGGGCCTGTGCATAACACATTTTTTAAACGCGCCGTCGACGCGCGTTTGTAGCGATACGCATGCAAGTCAGACGCAGCCTGTAGACCTTTACACACCTGTATAAATTCAAATACGCGTTTGAATCGATATAGATGCGCGTGTAGTGATACAGACGCGCTACAAACGCGCGTGTGTATCGATACAAACAAAATTTCTCGATTGCTACTAGCGTAGATTCACACTTCCCTCGCTGCGTGGGAAACCCAGCCTGTAGGGAAGGCGCGTGCGCTAGCGGTCGCATCGGTATCGCGCATTTGAATCGATACAAACGCGCGTTAGCATCGATGCGTCGACGGCGCGTTTAATAAACGTGGTGTGCACAGGCCCTTAATTAATCATCAATCCATCTTGAATAGCATAAATTAGTGTTAAAGTCTACGACTGTTTAGAAATGTTTGACGAATACTATGCGTGAAATTGAAAAAAAAAAAAACAAAATATGTCAGTTATTTTCATCAGAACTTATCGTCACCTAAAAACAGATTGGAAACTCAAAGCCCTGACTGACATAAAAAGTTACACTTTTAAATCTGTTAATAATTATCTGTATTTGTATCGGCAAGATGTTGGTTATTTTTTTATTATGCTTTTTATATATTTTTTTTAATAAACATTTGTGAATTTAGAAAAAGAGATTTGATAGAAATGTTGTTGTTAAATAATTACGTTAGAAGTTACTCATAAATATATTTTTACAGTGAAAGAAAATTAGCTTCATTAATAAAAAGCACAGATATTTTAGCGCTGACCGTATTCAATTGAATTCTATGCAGCTTTGATTTATAAGGCTTTCCTCTAATGCTGTAGAAAATATTTATTACCATCGGGTATACCAGATTTTGAAGTCCTCACACATAGTGGACACTGTAACACTTGATAATCAGGACCGTGGCAAACAGCAATACTAAGACATCTTCTTCTCCTGGTACGTAGGCAGTCGGAATCACAATGTGACCATTCCGACCATTGTGTCCAACGACCTAAAATTTAATGCTTATTAATACTTTATCATCATCGCAGTCGATATACGTCCCACTATTAGGCTCGCGCCTTCTCCTCTGTGAGAGATAGACTAAAAGAATAATAATACCACGCTGGTCAGATAGATTTGTAATTAGTTTATTTCGAGTTTTTCTTTTCTTGCATAGATACTATATGCATATTATATCCCTTAGTCGTCTTTTACGATACCTACGGGCAAGAGAAAGGATGGTGATTTGGATTCTGAATCCATCATCATCATCATCATCATCGCAGCCCACATACGTCTCACTGTTGGGCTCAGGCCTCCTCCACAATTCGCGCGACGGCGACCGACATCCCGGGTCAGGGACGTCGAGAGGTGAGGGTACCCGAAACATTATTCCGTCGGGCCGACCATTGACGACAAGTCACCCTGCTCCGGTGGTCGGCCCAACGACGAAGGCGACGTGGGTACGGGTGGGTTATGGGCCCGCGCGCCGTCCTTTCGTCGCCCCAGACGGAATGGACCGCGTGTGCGCTTCCGATAGCCCACCCATAAAAAAGGCCTCCTCTACAATGGGAGAGCATTTGACCTACTACACCATGCTGGTCAGACATGTTGGTATAGGGTTTCATTTCGAGTTTTCCAAGAGATGTTATGTGCATATTATAACCCATAGTCGTCTTTTACGACTTCCACAGGCAAGATAGGGAGAAGTAAATTGTATTCTCCGTCACCACACGGAAAGTCGTTATCCATAAAAAATAAGATTTTTCTAAATACCGTCTTAAAACATCACACTGATGAAATTATTATAATTAAACTACTATTATTATGATTAAAACTCGACAACAATATTAATATTAAAATAAATATGAGCTCTGTATATCCAAGAAGAAATAATTACAGCTTACCCAGTAAAATGTCCGGTGTTTCATCACCCAATTCATCTAGGTCATCTAACAAAACAGAAAAATTAATTGTTAGCCATATTGAACAAGAAACACAATAATGTTTTTTGATGTTTACGTGAGGTTTAATCTTGAATGTTAAAATTGGGTGTAAAATATAGTTTGTTTTTTTTTTTATTAGGGACAAACGCTTAGAATACCTAATAAAGTATAGAAGGTAAATCCACGCACAAAAAATTAAGCATTTAAAGTGGAGCCTAATGGAGCTTACGCCGGACCGTTCCGTAGTGTACAAGGTAACTTGTACTGCACGTACGTACGCAACTCTTAAAAAATTAATAGGTAGTTATGACAGTTTGTGCATTTAAATGGCGTCACAACACGTTTGAAAAACATGAAAAGTGTATTAACATTACTTTTAAAAGTATTTCGACGGTTTATGTTAATAAAAGCAAAATTTGATTTCATAATTTGTATAGTGGTGTGCGTGTGTGTGTAATCGCGTGCGCACATGTAGTATTTTTGGTTTCATGATTTTGATCGCTTAAGTACCGATACTACCCTTCTATACGTTTTTATTCTAAGCATTTATAGATAATTACATAATACAGGTATAGACACATGAATAAGAATAATGCCTTTCAATAACTAAAAAATCACTCCAATTAATGACATTTTTTTAGTTATTATACGGATTTTATCATGCCCTTAGTCCGCCCGTGACCGTGAACGCTGTAAAGTGTTAGAAACATCGAACAACCAAAAATCAAATAGATACAAACACGATAAAATCCCTAAACATTATTTTATTTACAAAGAAAAACAGTAACATTTTTGATGAGAATATATTATTATTTGCGAGTGATTTTTAGGCTATTTAAAAGAATCGTTCTTAGTCATGTGTCTATCTGTATTATGTAAATATCTATATACGTTAGGGCTACCTATGTCCCTATTTAAAAAAATCAATTTTGTTAAACTTAATTTTAATATTCATGTTTAAATATCTCACCGATAATACCCGCAAATTTTTGATGCTGATTATGGATAAGACAAAAGAATGTTAATTCGGAACAGTCATTTTATAATTAGTTAGGAAATTATTTCATTTTTTTTTTAGGTTAAGTTTATTTGGTAGTACTCTGCTCATTTTACTTTATAAAGTTTCTCTTCTTTTTATTTATCTTACTAATCAGCCTGTACACTACATTGCATGGGTGATTGTTTAATTTAATAGAATTTAAAAAAAAATCACTACGTTCAAAACGGCAAATTCATAAGTAAACACTTAATATAAGTATCTTAAGTATTCGGTAAAACAGATTTTTAATAGTTGACTACATAAATTAACTGTTAAAAATTAGTAACAAACACAAAATATCCAAACTTCTTTTTGCCTTTTTTAAAAAAGAATCATTTCTTAACAAAGAAAGTGACACAGCTGACGTTTAATGTTGATTTAACTACTTGTTGTTGAAAAAGTTTAATATGAGTTTTGTTTAGTTTCCACTTACATGTCCAACATCTTTATGTTACACTTTAGTACTTGCCTAGCTCGCAGTCTTGACAATCATGAGATTTTTGTACATTAGGCCCAACACATGGCTGTCCTCCATTCAAAGGTCTAGGCGCGGTGCAAGATCTTTCGCGTTTTCTTCCTAAGGGACTATTCCTTCTTCCGTCGTCGCAATAGCAGTCAATCCACGCAGACCATGTGCTCCAACCACCATTAACTAAGAAAAAAAACTGTTAGAATATTATAAGACTATCGTTTTAAATATTTTAATTTATGTTCTTTGATAAGATAACTATATAAAAAAATAGTTGCGCAGATATTCAAGGAAAAATATTTACATACCGAATACTGTTAGAAGTGCCGGTTCGGACATCCTCTTACCAGCTAAATTCTCAGCGACACACGTGTAATTTGCCATATCCTGTAAATCATTACATAGTTCTAAACCTAGTTGATAACTGACTTGCAATATTTGTTTAAACATATTTTGTTAGATACTTGGCAAATAAAATAAATCGTAAAGCGTTTTAATCCATAAACATGTAACTATTAATTTCATACAAAACTAACATAAGTGGAGCTCGATCTTTAGAATATTTAATTATGAATTGAGGGCTCCTCTAATTTCTTCATCATAAGTTGAAGAGATGATATTTGTATGAAACTGCCTAAATAGGTGAAAAATTCTGTAAGCTCTGAAAATCCCAGTAAGAAGAAGGTTAGAGAACGACTTGAGCCTAACTAAATATAGAAAACTGATGAACGTGAATTCGCAGATAAGTCTGATCAGAATATCCTTGTATCTAAAAACGCGGCAGGTTAACGACAAATAAAGAAGCAAGGCAAAGAGAATGAGAAAAACACAAGTTTAGTATTTTACGGTATTCTGTTTGGGGCATGGTGCAAGGAATGAATAAGAATATCTTTGAAACAAATAAATGCTATCGAACTAGAACTTGGTCCGGGTAGCCCTTTTTTTGACAGGCTAGATTTACGTCCATCCCATCCGAGGTGACGAGTAGACGGCGCGCCCTATTACCCGCCGTACTCTGTCCTTTTCGGGCATTTGGCCAATCACTGACAGCAAATCCTTGATGTCTGTGGGCAGTCTTATATAACCTTCCGGGTAAACAGATACCCCCGAAAGTCACCCTCACGTGGCTAGACCCCCGGTCAAGTCAGGTAGGCCTGCGCATATGGCAGTACAGAGGTTATTTATGGCAGCATATGAGGTTGCAACTTACCCCGCACGTGACCGAACTAAAGCCTGCCCCAGAAACAGTATTATAATATAAATAAACTTACCAGTAACGTAGCTTGCTTAATAAACAAATCACCTTCCTTAGATATTTGAACATTGTCATCAGTAACTACTGGAGCTCCATTTTTGAGCCAATATATTTGTACGAATGGTGCAGCTGGCGGTGGTTCACAACGAAACGTCACTGATGTATATTGCTTTACAACTTGGGATTCAGGAGCTACCGAGAAATGCTTCTTAATATCTAAGGAATAATAAAAATATATTTATTTGTTAAGTTTGTTCAGAGTGATATTTTATTGGCTAATAAATTTACTAGTGTAAAGAAAAGACCAAGAGAAGATCCACATGCGATCGTCTGTGTGATGGAGGCGTCAGACTATAATTCATCAGCCCTCTTGTCTGTGGATGTCATAAAAGACGACTAATGCAATTAACATTAATGCATGATTATGAAATCTCGACATAAAACCCAATACCAATACGTCTGACAGGCGTAGTGGTAGGTAGGTAAGTTTCTCTCCCATTACGGTGAAGACCCGAGCCCAGCAGTAGGATTTATGTGGGCTGTAATGATGATAATGAGATATGTGATAACGTGTCAAGCCAAGTTCAAACAAAGATAAATAGCGAGCCCCACCGTGTGTATTATATTTACATAAATAAATGCCCCATATAACGACATGTCGGCATTTCTTTTTTTTTTTTTTTGGTGGGCTATGGTATGCGCACGCGCAGTCCAATCCATCCGGGGCGATGAAAGGACGGCGCGCGGGCCCATAACCCACCCGTACCCACGTCACCTCGTTGTTGGGCCGACCACCGGAGCAGATGTGACTTGTCGTCAGTGGTCGGCCCGACGGAATACCCTTTCGGGTAACGTCACCTCTCGACGTCCTGGGACGTCGGTCGCCGTCGCGCGGTCAGCCTCTCTGCGGGTGACGGACAATTCCCGGTCCGATCATCCGCGGCCTCGGCTAGGGCGGCATTAGGCACAGATACTCGCGCCTACGCCGCCCGAGTCGCCGGCAGCGGAACGTGTCGCCGAATAGGAGCTCTACTCGTACACGATCCGCCGCCTCCTTCCGTGAGATTACGGCCTCACAGAAAGCGGCGACCGCGTCCCAGTTCCTGACGCTGTCGAGCATCTCCCTGGCGATGGTCGGCAGCGTCAGGTCGGCACCGATAATCGCGACGAGTTCACGGCGCTCCCCCTCCCACGCAGCACACACCTCGAGCGTGTGCTGCGCCGTGTCCTCGTCGCAGTTGCAGTGGTGGCAGGACGGTGTGCTCTCCCTCCTGACAATCTTGTGCAGGTACTTCGCGAAGCAACCGTGCCCCGTAAGCACCTGTACCAGTCGGAAGGAAAGCACCCCGTGCGTCCGCTCCAACCACTCCATCAGCACCGGCCGGAGGGCCTCGACGGTCCTGACACCGTACCGAGGACTCTCCAGCCGGACTGCCCAACGGGCAATGACTTCCCGGCGGGCGTCGACCCGCCGACGTGTCGGCATAGATACTCTATGCGAATTTCGAACTTTCCTTCTTTTGCATTGATATATGCATACTGTATATCTCTGTCGTATCTTACGACACCCATAGGCATGATAGGTACTATTATACTAGATACATGATACGTAATATTAATATGAAACTATATAATATGTAATACCATTATAATGAAAATTAATAATTTAATGAATCTATGCATATTACAATAAAATATTCTAAAGAATTCATATGTGTTTGCTATCATAATACCAAAGTCTTACGATTAAAAAAAAAATTGGAAAACTATTTTAAAAGACAACATTATAAGGACATCGTTATCATAATCATCATCACAACTCATAGACATACCACTTCTGGGTTAGAGCCTCCACCATGATAAGAATCAAATTAACCAACTATACCACACTGACCAGACGGGTTGGCATAGGGTTTTATTTCTAGTCTTCCTTCTCTTGCATAGATTTTATCTGCATATTATATCCCTTAGTCGTCTTTTACGACACCTACGGGTAAGAGAGGGGGTGGTGAATTGTACTCTTACTCTGTCACTACACAGAAATACTTTACCAATAACATAAATACGAAATAAATATGAACTGTTACATTAAAACCATTTTTCATTGTTGTTATTTTTTGTAATTGTATTGTGGTCGATTTTCTAACTTATTGGACAAATAACTTACTATAACTTCCTATCTGACCTCCATAATATAAAAGAATAATCATATTCTAGAATAAAAACTGATTTCTAGATATTTGAGGATACTGAATGGGGAATCATAGTTATTTAGTCATTTGACTGCACATATGGCGTAGTGGTTATGATACCGACGTACTGTGCCAGTATCGTGGTTTCGATTGCCACGTAGGACAAGACTGTGCGAGCTATAAAATGTAGTTCTGGGTATGGATATAATTTATTTATTTATTTTTTTATTTATTTACTAGCAACCCGCCCTCGCTTCGCTTCGGTTATAGGTTACAGTCGTTTTACCCGCGTAGTTCCCGTTCCCGTGCGAATACCGCGATTAAATATAGCCTAGTTTACGCCCTGATATTATAGCTTTCCATTGGTGAAAGAATTTTTGAAATCGGTCCAGCCGTTTTGAAGATTACCCGGAACAAACAGACAGACAGACAAAATTTTTTTAATTGCTATTTTAGGCATAGGTGTCGTGCAAATAATCGTGTGAGCATGAAAAAAGCCTATTATTTTGACATTACAAACAGACACTCCAATTTTATTTATTGGTATTGATTACTTGGAAAACCAACAGCTGTACAAAATAGTAATGAAAACCAGAGTAAGTAACATAAAGCCAATAACAGGTTTTCACGGATAGCAGTGGTAAACACCTACAGTAAGTCAGATAACAATTTGTAACATATTAATGAACAATAACACAGAGTATGACAGAAAAGGGAAAACAATGATAATTAATTATTAAAAAAGTTAAGATTTAGCTGTCTCCGTGCCACCTCGCTCCCAGTATTGAAAGGGTCAAAAGAAAACTTTTTACATAATTTGTTAAAATCTTTGCTCGCTCGCACAATATATGAATTCTGCCTATAATTAGAGGACGATAATGGAATACCTATTGGTGGGTTGAACCTAGTCGATCTCTGAGGTACATTTAAATACAGCTTGTGTAAAATGCCCTGTAATATAAGGATTATTTCCTTGGTACAGCTAGTTTTCTTTTCAAAGAGGCTGACCGCGTGAAGTCCTGGTAACACTGTTGTTGTTCATGGGGCGTCGTCAGAAACGGTACCCGAAAAAGGAACCTGCTGTGCTAGCCACCGAAGTTAAGGAATCGGTACCAGTGACCAGTCCGATAGCGACGGGCAGGGAATACGGTGGTTTATAGAGTTGCACGTCGCCCTTTTGTTGCCCCGGATGGAAAAAAAATAAAGTAACAAAATGGTGTTGCCTAAAAAAACAGCTGACAATTGAAAGTGCTTTTAGAAATACACATTTTAAATAATTTCTAGATCATTTTTACACCCCGCACTAGGGAATAAGTGCTTGTGTCGCGGGGACTTCACTAAAGAACAATTAACAACCCCTCCCGCCCAGTGAGAATAATAATTTGTGTATCGCATAAAGTATTATTCTGCGCGGAAATCGAACCTATGATACTTCGAATGAAAGGTCGATACTTAAACCACTAAGGCACATATGCATTGTAAAAAACAGTAATACCCCTACTTATGCTACCCCGTTTTATGCGAATTCAAAGATACGCGGTTTTCTCTTCGAACACTCAAGCCTTAGATTTACGTTTTTATTCATAACATTTCAATTATTTTTTATATAATATTTTGACCATATTCTTTTAAATTATTGTCTTCTTTGAACTACACTGACGGACTCATAAACTGCATCAAAGTGAAAAACGACTTTGAAATAAATATTTTAACCAAGTATGCAAACTTTCTACACAGATAAAACGTCTAGATTGGTTCTTTAACTTTAAAACAGCGTAGAGTCATATCCTTAAGTTTAAGTTTGTGTACTGGAAAGGACCTTAAAACTTTTTTGAAGAAAATACAGAAATTTAAAGAAAATGGGTTTAATTAAAAAATTGGTTTTAACAATAGACACAAACTTTATGCAAGAGTTTTTTTTTATGTTTTAATAAGGTGTATTACCTCCACGTGCCCTTATTACGGATTCCAATCGGTTCCGCATAAATTTGATTAGGGTTATTAAAAAATGTTGCGGAATATTGTCCCATTCTTCTGAAAGTGCTGTTCTTAGTTGTGCCACTGTCGTAGGCACAGGATTTCTCGCATATACAGCTCTTTTTAAATTGTCCCAAAGATGATCAATGGGATTAAGATCCGGGCTGCGTGCTGGCCAATTCATTATACGTATCCCAACCTCTTCGCAATATTGTCGAACTTGTGCAGCAGCGTGCGGCCGGGCTTTATCCTGCATTAAAGTAAAATTTTCGCCTATAAATCCCATGTAAGACACCACGTGATCTTCTAAGATCTCTGTTATGTAGCGATGTGCAGTCAAACCCCCTCTACTACCGTTTTGATGGACCATGTCTATGAACACAAGTTCTGTTCGCCCGTTCATCGATATGCCACCCCAGACCATGCACGAACCGCCTCCAAAAGGAACACGCTTCTCAATGCAACTTTGAGCATATCGCTCCCCACGTCGACGATAGACTGTTCTGCGACCATCTGCACCATATAAACGTGTCCTACACTCATCTGTGAACAATACGGAGGCCCATTGCTCATCTGTCCAATTTAGGTGATCACGCGCAAATCTTAAGCGAGCTTGTCTGTGAGCTACAGACAACTTTGGACCATTTGCTGGTCTAAAAGGGGTAATATCCGCTTCCTTTAACCTTCTTCTTATTGTTCGTGCACTAACGTTTACTCCACGCACTTCATTAAGCTCTGTTTTGATGTTAACTGACGTGAGGAAACGATTTCGCAGGGAAGTTGTAACAATAAATCGGTCATCACGACCGGTGGTTGCTCGAGTTCTGCCTGTACCACGTCTCCTTTTGTAAGAACCTGTCTCCACAAACCTTCTGTATATTCTAGAAACCGTAGACTGGTTTAAATTTAAATTTCTACCAATCGTTCGTTGATCCAAGCCCTCCCGCATCAATGTTACAATTTGAGCAGCTTGTTCGGACGAAGTATCCATATTATGATTCAGAAACTCTCGATGAGTTAAAAACATAACCCAACAATTCTGCTGGTAACAATAATTCAATTGACAAAAGAATAAAAAATCAATAAGAATCGATTTTAAAACTTTGCTATAAATAACACGCAAATCTGATACTACGAGTTTTTCTTTTCCCGGATAATATTCATTTGTTTTACTGCAGTTCTATTTTTAAATATTGCTTTTTCTTTAAGATTAAGGGCCAGTCTCTCCATATTTATACAATTTAATCTAAAAAGTTTGCATACTTATTAAAAAAATC
This sequence comes from Lymantria dispar, assembly GCA_032191425.1. NCBI lineage: Eukaryota > Metazoa > Arthropoda > Insecta > Lepidoptera > Erebidae > Lymantria > Lymantria dispar. The sequence goes on from CM063442.1 coordinate 33,169,620, forward strand.
ATTTCAAAGTAATCCTGAAGTTTGATGCAGTTTATGAGTCCGTCAGTATAGTTTCAAAAAACCAATTTTTCGTACATTTAATATAGGTATAATTAAAGCCCGACTTACGCGAATTCGACTTACGTGACTTATTACTGTACTCTCAAATAGTAGTATGAATAAAATTACACTCAGGCATCCGTTACAATTAGTGTTGCCCAAAAAAGTCTTGGTCTTGCGGTCTTGGTCGGTCTCGCATTTCTCGCAAGACCAAGACCGCATAATTTTTGCAAGACCAAGACTGAGCCTGCAAGAGTCTCGCGTATTGCATTTAAGTCAAATCACCATTTCAGCTTATATATGTCCAACTGTTGAGCTCGTGTCTTCTACATAATTGAAGGGCAAATCACCATTTCAGCTTATATATGTCCAACTGTTGAGCTCGTGTCTTCTACATAATTGAAGGGCAATTCACCTACTATACCATGGGGATCGGCCGTGTTGGTACAGAATTTCATGTCAAGTTTTCCGTCTCTTGTACCGATGTTATATACCTATATATTATAGCCCTTAGTCGTCTTTTACGACACTCACGGATAAAATAGGGGGTGATGAAACGTATTCTTACTCCATCACTACACGGCAAGTCAAATCAGTCTTGAGATATCCATCTATTGGCCAATCGATTCCCAATGTTAGTGTTGGCTTTTCAGAGTTACTCTTTGGAAAGCCTTAAAGACAAAAATACCATAACCGTCACCCTGTCAGTTAATCTTGATAAGTTTCACACGAGAGTGCTCTTGCCCATTATATTTATATATCCATTTATTAATTAGCCCAATGACATCCACTATTGGACATAGAAATATGCCTACAATTAATCTACATAAATAACACCCAAACTCGCAAAAAGAAATTATTATGCGTAGATCGGTATGCATACATTAAGATTGTAATATAATAATGTGAAAGAGAAGTAACACTACTAGAAATAAAATCCTATACCAACATGTCTGACCAGCGTGGTATAGTAGGTCAATTTTCCTTCTACTGAGAGGCAGATTAAGCCCAGCAGTGGCACTTTTATGAACTGAGTCGATGACGACAAATGTCATACATTTGGTGACCTTCTTCATAGGTATATTATTAAAAACTATTATTATCTATACTACTACTTATCATAAATCGGGAGAAATTGTTTATTTGAACGCCCTAATTTTAGAAAATATTCCAAAAGAATGTTATTTTGTCAGATAGTCTGTTTATCCAGAAAAGTTTTAGGCTCTTATACATAACACTGCGACATACATATTGGTAAATTGGTCCGGAGCAGTGTCTATAAAGGCTAACAAATCGGACAAAATTTTAAAGTTGTTATTCGTTCTCCGTAGTAGCAGTTGTTACAGCAACTACTTAGATAACAAAAATTGTAATTAACGTAGGTATGTTATGGATATTATAAATGGTGATATTGTTTTTAATGCCATGGGCGATATAGTTATTTTAACCGAAATAATAGCATTACATGGATAGGTAAGTCAAGCAAGCGAAGCTGTTGGAACAGCTAGTATTAAATATATCTAGAGGTAGGTAGGTAGGTAGAATTATAGGTATTAAAATAGTTATTAACACATTCCTTTTTATAGCACAACTACGGGTTGAGAGCCCTCAGCGTTCACCCACCAGTCCGGGTAAAGTTGTCACAGCCATCTGAGGCTAACAACTAAGTCACACACACAAAAAAAAAAAATATAGCACAACTATTAGGTATGGCGGATATTGTTAACTTGAAGGGGAATATAAACAAAAATATTTAAATGATGATGATATAAAAATGACATAAAATTTATTGTATCAACTGCCCCGTGTGGTGACGTTTTAAGAAAACAGGGTCGAAATTCCTCCCTTTGCCATAGAAGTAGTAACGCTGTCTAATATAACACCAGGGGAATAGGAGGGTAATTTTCTCCAGTGGTAAGGGTTATATTCAATAGTGTACTAAAGGTTAGCAGATGGATAGATAGGATAGGATGATATTTGATTAATTTAGTTGGGATTTTCCTTGCCATGATAAATGACTGTTACGTTATTCCAACTGCAAGACTTGCAAGACGTTGCGAGACTGTTGCTGCAATACCAAGACCAAGACTCGAGTGCGCAATACCAAGACCAAGACGAGACCAGATGTGATGTTGCAAGACCAAGACTAGTCTAAGTCTCATTTTGGTCTTGCATTTGGGCAACACTAGTTAGTTCGCTTTTATGCGTTTGTTGAGGTATTTCATAAATATTTTTTCTTAAAACCACTTACAAGCTAATTCTATAGTAGCAGGCTGACTCCGAATACGTCCTCGGCTAGTCCACGCAAAGCAGGAACACTGGTACTTATCACTGCCGAAGTACTCTTCAATGTTCTCCCTTGTCACTTTACACTCGATTTCTATTATTCGGACCCCCGTTTGTGGATCCACAAACTCTAAAGTCGGTGTTTGTACTTGAACACCATTGCATTTGAAATGTACCTTTTATGGGAACAATAAAGAATGTTTAGTGTACATTAACTAACATACATATCGTTGTATTAATATGTAAGAGTTAAATATAAGTAACCTTGTAAATAAAACTATTTTACGGCTTTTATCGCGTTTGTATTTGATTTTTGATTGCTCGACGTTTCGAATACTCTTTGTAATAACGATGACTTGTTGGACATGAGACATCTTAGTTCACCCGTCACCGTGAATGCTGTAGTGTTCGAAACGAAAAATAGTTATGTTGTAATACTCGCGTAAATATAAGTTATCTTTTATTAAATAATATAATTGGAAAGTAAATGACGGGCTAGTTTTAACTTACACTTTAGAAATATGTATTGGAAATTGAATTTATGTGTATTTACATGCGACCCACCCCCGCTGTGCTTAGATTCCAAATACTTTAGCCCCGCATTTTAAATCTGCAATATTTCCTAAGATATGTTCTCGGATTCGAGTGCCGGGTCGGATAAAATTTTACAGTTTTCTCAGAGGCAAATTGCCTAAGTTACTCTTTATATAGACAGCTGGTACTAAAATATCAAAATCGGTTTAGCCGTTTTGAAGTTTTCCCGGAACAGAGAGACAGAACAAAAATCTTTTAACTGGTTTTTAGGCATAGATATGGTACATGTAACCAGGTGAAAGTGAAAACGCCTACTATTTTGACATTAGAAACATACACTTCAATTTTATTTATTTGTATACATTTGTATATGTATGGACAACATAGACAACATATAGACAGCAATGCTAATTTTATGTTTTATTTAATTTTCATTATAGCATCGTTCAACGTTTAAATGACATTGGTTCATTCTTTCACTCATCAGCCTATAGACGTACACTGTTAAACATAGGCCTCCCCTAGAAAATGCCCCTCGGAACGCTCTTGTTCCACTTGTATTCAACGGTTCCCTGTAACTTTCGAGATGTCATCAGTCCACCTAGTAGGTGGTTGTCCTACACTGTAAAAATACTTTTAAAAAATATGGTAAAGTCTTACTTCTAGCGCGTTCGCAACACGACATTTCAAATTTGCTGGTTTATTTTTAACAACATATGTATTTTCAGGCTCCAATAAAAATATCGGCAAATTATCTTTAGTTGTATGCAAAGGTATTTTATCATCTAAAGAAGAAGCATCTTGGTTATCGGTACTCGCTGTAACTATGTCTGGTGAATCTTTGTAATTAGAAGATTCTTTCGCTTCGTAATCATAATCCGGGTAAGTATCCTCGCCTTCTTCGTCATCTTCGTTCTCATCATGGTTCGGGAATACCGGTGGTAAGAAATAATCTCTGTCGTGATTAGCTTGGTGATTTATTAATTCTGAAGGTTTATCATCTATTACATCTGTATTAACCGTATCATCAGATCGGCGACGGGTGCCTAAAATGTTATAGTTTTTATTACTTCTCGGTACTTTTACTAAATATCTTATATTAAAGTCGTTTGAAGATACGCCATTTAAAAGTATTTCAACTTTTAAATTGATAATTCTATACAAAAAAAAACAGACTTCAACCGTTTTCTCATAAATACCATAGTCAGAAATGGACCAAATTGAAATGGGACTACACGGGAAGTACCGGCTTTCAAGTAAAAAACAATCATCAATATCGATTTACCCGGTCGAAAGGTCCGAGGTAACAAACATAAAAAAATACAGTCGAGAGTAGAACTTCCTTTTTGAAGTCGGTTCAAAACTAATAGGTTCAAAAGTAAACATCATTGTCATTTCATATCGTATATGTTAATTTTGTGTAATGGCTGACCCCCATTATCATCGGTGGTGAAATAGTTCTAATGAATAATAATTTCAAGTATTTGACCATTATATAATGTAATGGAGATTTTAGAATGTTTAAACAAGAAAACATTACATCTCAATGAATATATATTATTATACAGTTAATTTACATTATAAATACCTTATAATTTTTAAGTATTTCTTTTATAATGTTCCGTTTTATATGATCTATCCTCAAAAATTAACTCATTAATAATTTCTTAAAGCTGAAACTTGATTGGTGACCGCGTTATTAATTTTATTTCCCTTCTACATTAGCTTACTGTGTGTTTCTTTAAACATACCTAATAAATAAATAAATTATGAAGTTATAATAACTCACTTTTTGCCGCGTTTTGTCCTTTCACATAAAACACCAGTGGCAGTTGCAATATAATCACGCATGTCCAAAACTTCACATCCATTTATAAACTTATACGTTTGGCGTTTATTTAAAAAAACATGAGAATTTTGGCGAACATCCTGTTCCATAACTGCTTTAAGCCAAATCACATATTATTGTGTTGCACAGAAATACTGAAAAAAATGTAAACTATTTAGAAAATATCAAAAGGAAATATAAAGCGTCACTAAAAATGTAATATTTTGTTTAATTTATTCGAAGAACTAAAAACTTTTGATGGAAAAAATACACATCAAACAAATTTAAATCAATCACTGTATGTAAATTTAACTTAATTGCTTGAAAAGCTACTTTGATTTATTTTATTTAAAACCTACATAGTAAAATATTAAAATCGTAAAAGTTTACGGTCTCACGGTAACATTCGGATATGTGTTAGCTGCACGAGAAATTATTTTCAACTGGGAATTAGGGGATGAATGAGAACGGCTTCCACCCTATATACGCTTACTGCGCATGCCTGGAAGGTTTTAAAGTTTTTATCAGGGCAAAATGTATAACTAATTACAGTTTTGTAAAATAGGGGTATAAAAAGCCACTAAACTGACCAAGTGATCTGTTAATTAAGATAAGAGACGATGATGATTTACAGTCTCTTATAAAAGTACCACCTAAGTTTTTTTTTATAAGGACTGTAGATATAGCAGGTACTCTGTTTTCGGCAATCGCGATAGGTGCAAAATCTGGAATGAACTACCTGCTGCTGTGCTCAAGTGCTGTGATACGTTCTTCTTTAAACGAGGTTTAAGAAGAGCTCTTTTTTCACGGTACAGAGAAATCTAGCTGTGCTCCTGGTATTACAACGGTCCTTGAACGATAATGTCATTAACCGTCAGGTGTAATTGTTCATTTACCAGCATAGGTAATAAAAAGTCTCTTGACAAATATCGCAGTATTTACAAAGTAGATTTATGAGTTTATGTTATATTTAATTCTTTACATTATTAATATTAAGATCTACTATAAAGTACCTGCGTTTAGTTCAACTTTTGGGCAAACTAAATGGTATGGCTTCCATTACACATATGATCATTAAATAGGCTCTCATTACCCCATGTGGCTGGTAATGAGAGCGACTGACTTTATTTGTTAAATCGTTATTGTACATTAATACAAGGCTGTAAATTGATTACAACTGTGATTATAAGAAAGTATATTTTACTTTAATAATGAATGTAGAAATGTATAATCAAAAATTCTGAGAATATTGACTATATATATGAGTTTGCGGGTGATCGGACCGGGGAATTGTCCGTCACCTGCAGAGAGGCTGACCGCGCGATGGCGACCGAAGTCCCAGGACGTCCTGAGGTGACGTTACCCGAAAGGGTATTCCGTCGGGCCGACCACTGACGACAAGCCACATCTGCTCCGGTGGTCGGCCTAAGAACAAGGTGACGTGAGTACGGGTGGGTTATGGGCCCGCGCGCCGTCCTTTCATCGCCCCGGACGGATTGGACCGCGTGTGCGCTTACCATGCCCACCCATAAAAAAAAAATATATGAGTTTATTTTTAATTTTCCCTTAGTAGGCTCCCATTACCCTGGTCTCACCTACCCGTCGACGTTGCAGTCTTAAACCATCATGACATAGGTAAAAGATCATAACAAAGCACATTCAATTGTGAAGCATTTTGGGTCACTGGTACATATATGTATGAATTTATCGAAGACATTTTTTATCGTTATCACTAATATTTTCATAAAAGTCAGTCAATAATTAGAATACAGTTACATACCAACCTATGTAATGGGTTGTTGTTATATTACAGTTATGTACGTAATATTCTTATAAACTTTGACAAATATATGTTACGCCACTAATAGTGCAAATATTAGCATGGTTAAAAATATTTATTTGTTAATTTCTTTAGATTTTTTTTCGAAAATTAATTTAATTAAAATTACTTGCGGCCTCTTACTGACTGGCTCCTCGTTTTCAATGTGTTCTAATCATAAATGTATGTAAAAATGTGAATTTGATTAACTACGCGATGAACGTAGAGATTTTGTAGCCGGATCATAGACTATTAGGGCTAACTGTATTCGTAGTCGCAATCACACACCTCTAAAATGAAGATATGAGTGATACATAAAGGCTTCGCTTGAAGGTTTTTGTAATTAAGTCACAAAATTTCTAAAAACTTTATAACAAAGATTTGTAGATACGATATAAAAAAAAGTAAATTAGGAAGAGGAAGGCATATGGGCATAAGGCATATAGGCCTTCCTCTTCCTAATTCAGCATCATGTTGTAATTTTTGACTCAATCTAAGTTTATAAGCTAGTATCTAAATAAAGTTAGTCTAAAGGGTAAAATAAGTCAGATACGACAAGATTACATAATCTAGCATGTCCTTCGGGCTGAAAGCTCCTAAATAAATCTATACCAATAAATAAAATTGGAGTGTCTGTTTGTAATGTCAAAATAATAGGCTTTTTTATGCTCACACGGTTATTTGCACGACACTTATGCCTAAAATACAGATAAAAAAAAATTTGTCTGTCTGTCTGTTTGTTCCGGGTAATCTTCAAAACGGCTGGACCGATTTCAAAAATTCTTTCACCAATGGAAAGCTATAATATCAGCGCGTAAACTAGACTATATTTTATCCTGGTATTCCCACGGGAACGGGCACTACGCGGGTAAAACGACTAAAACCGAAGCGAAGCGAGGGCGGGTTGCTAGTAAAGAATAAAAAGATAACCGGTGACGTCTGGTGGTGTTTCCTGCACATTAAGCATTTTGATTAAACTATACAAGTTTATAGTTATAATACCTACTTAAGGTATTATAATAAAAATCTTAACATAGCAATTTTTATAGTAATAAATAACTTCGGTTTAATATGTAATGTCTTAAATTTATTAGTGGTAGATACATGTTTCTTACATACAGACTCACACCTCTTTCCCATAGGGGTTGACACCACTTCTCTCCACTTGCTACGATCTTGACATACGACTTTTGCCTCCTCTTCATTCATCAATCTCCTTATGCATGCTCTTCAGTCTAAGATACTTATAATCTGCCCTTTCTCCAGAACGTCCTCGATTTAAACGGGTAACATCCGCCTTGCTCTTTCCCTTTCAATACATCCGTTCACATTCGTCCTATAAATGCTCTTTGATGGTCTTCTTTCATTCATTCTCTCTGCATGACCAGACCAACTTAACACACCTTTCTTAATCCTTGTCACTACGTCTACTTTCATACCACAACGTTCTCTAATCACTGTTCCTAATTCTATTACTATATTTCACATCAATCATGCTCCTCAGCCCTCTCATTTCCACAGCAATTATTCTACTTTCGTGCTTCTTCTGCCATACCCAGCTCTCACCTCCATACATTAGGGTTGGTACAAGCACGACCCCGTGCATAGGAAGGCGAGCCTTCATAGACAGACTCTGGCTACCGATAAAGGTGCGCAAATTTACCATATTTCCCTTACACACTCTTCTTTCAGTATCATTTTCAAATTTACCATCTCTCGTTAAAGTAGATCCCATATACATATACAAACTCTCACACTTGTTCAAATATTTCCCCTTCTATACGTATCCTACACTCTGTCACACTTTCATCCCTTTCAAATATCATAACTTTCCTCTTCTTTACATTAATCTTCCAAAAGCGTCATGCATTGTTGTTACCATCTCTTGCATCTCATCCATTAACGAAGCAAGTATTACTTGATCATCAGCGCAGAGAAGACATTTGATAAGTAACCCATCCATTCTCAGCACATATTCGTTCTCTTTTAAATCAGTCAAGCAATTGTCTTCGAGTGATGCTACCATAGGTGGGCACAGTTAATCTAAAACTTAACTTTGTTAACCACTAATTCAGTAATTAAAATGTTAACTTCTTTAACACAAGTTAAAGTTAACTGTTAAAAGTTAACCATTTAAAACTTTACTGCTTTCAGGCTGAAAGAAATAGATTCTACAGCATGTAGTGGAATTATGTTGTCATGCATCTTTCCACACTAACTTGGGTACGCTACTGTCAGTAGCCGCGATACTAAATGATTCAACAACACTTTACAACGCTTTTTAATGTAATAACCAAGTGGAAGTGAGAACATATCACTTCTGCTACTATCATAATCTACAATAGAATTCACAGCAATAGAAGACGGCTCGAGATCAGTTTCCTTTTTCGCGGGGCGGGGTGGGGAGCGGCGATCGCTTGACAGGGTGACGCTCGCCGTGATGTCATAATCCGTTGGACAGTCCGATTGGACAAGCCTCGGTACGGTGTTCGGACCGTCGAGGCTTTCCGGCCGGTACTGATGGAGTAAATGGGTCGGCGGCACGGGTGCTTTCCTTCCGACTAGTGCAGGTATTGACGCGGCATGGTAGCTTCACCAAGTACCTGCACACAGTCGTGAGGAAGGAGAGAACACCGTCCTGCCACCATTGCGATTGCAACGAGAACACGGCATAGTACACGCTCGAAGTGTGTCGCGCGGAGAACAGAGCAGCCAGCGCCATGAATTCATTGCAATCATCAGTGCCGACCTGAAGCTGCCGACTATTGCTAGGGCGATGCTCGACAGCGTCAGGAATTGGGACGCGTTTGCCGCTTTCCGTGTAGCAGTTATGGAACGGAAAGAAGAGGCGGATCGTACGCGGGAGAACCTCTTCTACGACATGATCCGCCACCGGCGACTTAGACAGCGCAGGCGTCGTGGCGTGGCGTGGCGCGTAATTCAAACAAACAAAATGACAGCATGTCAACAAACGACTACTGTAGCGGACTAAAGTTAACGGAAGTTCAGCTTAATGGAAGTTAACAAGAGCGTTAACACTTTTTGAAGTTAACTTAAAAGTTAATCCGTTAACCAGAGTGTTAACTTCGTTAATTAACGGATTAACGTGCCCACCTTTGGATGCTACGCATCCTTGTCTAACACCCTTTTAGATGCTAAACCATTCAGTGTACTCCCTCGATTCTGACACAGACACTGGAGTTCTCATAGAGAGACTGCATCTAACCAGTGTTGCCAACTTTATTTTTTTGAAGATCGTACCACGGACTAAAAAAGATAGTATTTTGCCAAGAATTCAAGAAATATAATAATAGTACGCAATAGAATTTCATTAAAATTGCCGTAAATGAATTAAAAAATGTCATGTAATTATTATTCATAAAATTTTCAATTAATGTTTATCTTGCATTAAGATATAATTATTAAATTGTATTTTTTTAGGTTAAAAAAAATGTAGGTATATTCTGAATCTTGATTAAAAACAACTTCAACTGAGATGAAACTGTTATGATTTCATCTGAGTTGTCTGTAGGTGTTTTTTCATAGAGATATATTAAATACAGGGTGTATCAGGTTATGGGGCAACTGGTCAAAAGGGAGCTAGACAATGGTGGTAAGAACCCATGAAAAAAATTTGAACGAATACGATTCGTTAAGGAATTAGAGACATGTAAAGTTTTCAATTTTGTCATCGCTTTTTTGTGTAAATCTGATTGAAATGTATAAAGTCAATGATAGGTACTTAATACGCAATACTTAATACTTTGTTAAATGTTCATTAGAAATTGAATAAATCAATGGTTACATTTACTTAAGCAAGACAAACTTCGCTTTAAAACAGCTGATCGGCTTATGACTGTTGATCGCTCGCCGTTGTACCTACGATGTCATTGAAACATTTGCGCAATTCTAGGTATGAATGAATGAAATTATACTGACGAAGCTTTACATGCCTACATTTATTCTGTCTATACATGCCTACATAATACGTAACATTTAAGGCATAGACTCTTAGACACATTTTTTTGAAATCACTATAACCTTTATGTTATATTGTTTTTTGTGTAATGTACATTCTAATTATGATCTATGACTGATAAACTACAACATACTCGAACAGTTGCCCCATAATCTGATACATCCTGTATACGGTTTATTTATGCGGTTAAAAGTTGTCCTGGTTTCATCTTATTTCTACAACATTAAAAATATCTAAATCATTTACTAAAAATAACACATATAAGATTTCATTCAAAAGGTCGTATATTTTGCGTACGATTTCGATTACACGATCGTACATCGTACAAGAATCAAAAAAGTCGTATAAATACGATTTAAATCGTATGGTTGGCAACACTGCATCTAACATAAATGACATTAACTGTCAATCTCTAATTACTCTATATTATAAACTTTAATAACCTGAAATACGGTATTTTAACGTGAAAGTCAAAATTTCATATAGCGCTTTTATATATTTTCATTATTTTAGTGTTTTAAAGTGTTCTATTGAATAATTTTGTTGATATTTTATGAAATATACCTAATAAATATAAAAAAGCTTTGGTTGTCAGCACCAAATCAATCGAAACGACTGACTAAAATACTAAGAATAAAGACGTGAATAATCAACATTATAACTCGACACTCGCACCAATAGCTCACTTTATTGTACAGACCGTTCACCGTAAGTTGTCCCCTGCTAAAATAGGGCGTCATGTTGGCACTATTGTTTGTCAATCTGTCGCAGTGTTCTCGAACCCACAGATTTTTCGGTATTTCTACCGATATGGGCCGCGCCCTACCTAAGTCCCCCCCGTATCTTAATAATACATCCCGACATGTGTCCTAAAAAAAAAAAGCTCATCAAAATTTGTCCGGAGGATGTTATTTCGTCGTAAGTTCCGCTGTATCTTAATAATACGTCCCGACATATATCCAAAAAAAAAGAAAAGAAAAATGCTCATCAAAATTTGTCCGGAGGAATTATTTCCTCGTAAGTCCCGCTGTATCTTAATAATACATCGCGACATTGTCTTTTGATCGACATTATAAAATATCGATTTCAATATCAATATTTTACAAATATCGCTCATCCCTAAACCTAAGGTAAAAATAAATAGACGAATTTGATTTTACATTATTTTTATTTACCGATTTTAGTTACAAATATACCGATTTTTGAGGGCAGCTCTACCGATTTTGCGCTTTGACTTTCGAGACCACATCTGTCGTTGTCTGATTGTCGTAGTGTGAAGTGCTTCCCTCGTTTTTTTAATATTTTCTAAATTAATCATGTCAAAGCCATTCAGAAGCAGTGCAAGAGATATTGTGTTGAAGGTGCGTGCCTTTTGTGAGCGAGAAAAGGCAAACCAAGCCCCGTTAATTCCACTCAATCAAGCGATCTCGCGTCTCCGCCATGACAGATTAGTAAAATAGGGATACCAGCTTCAGATATAATTCCTTAAGAATTTGTAATAAGAATTAATTTAATAACGTAAAGAATTAAAATAAAAAAATACATATCTTAGTTATTTTCCTTTATCTCGTTATGATATTGCCCTTATTGGTGTTTATATTAATATTTAATTTTATAAAAGAATACAAATTTTATGTTTCAGGCGTGTCGGAGGAAACAGTAGAATATCTAAAGAAAGTGAAGTAGCTGCGTCTACGTCTCAAAAACTCAAGTCACCTGGAAAACATCGTCATAAACGTAAATCGGTGGATCTCGATGATTTTGATTTATGCGCTTAAGTAATAAAATCCATGAAATTTATATTGTGAGAAAAATTGTTTCTACATTGAATAAATTGCTCGTGGAAATTAAGAATGATATAAACTATGATGGAAGTCTAACGACTTTATGGAAAATTTTAAATCGAATTGGATTTAAGTATAAGAAATGTGGTTCAAAGCGGCAAATTTTGATGGAAAGACACGATATAGTTGCATGGAGACGCAAATATATCGATACTATGAGGCAAAGTCGTACAGACGGTCGGCCCATAGTTTTCTTAGATGAAACATACATTCACACATCATATGCTGTGAAAAAATGTTGGCAAAAAAGTGACGAGGACGGTCTTTTAACGAATGATTCTGCTGGAACGCGATGGGTCATTGTTAATGCAGGTGGAGAAATAGGGTTCATGCCTAATACTCAATTGATTTTTAAATCACAGAGTAAATCAGGGGACTATCATAACGATATGAATAGAACGAATTTTATGAAATGGCTTTCAGAAAAACTTATACCCAATTTGCCTCTGAACTCCTTAGTCGTCATGGATAATGCTCCCTATCATATCAAGTGGATAACGCTCCATATCAAGTGAATAAAGCACCTACTATGAGTTCCTCAAATCTGCAAATGCAAAATTGGATTACAGATAGAGGATAATCTTATTTACCAACAATGTTGAAAGCAGAACTTTATCAAATTATAAAAGAGCACAAAGAAGCGCCGCTTTATGAGGCTGACCAACTATTGATGAGTCATGGTCATAAAGTGGTTAGGTTGCCCCCCTACCACTGTGACTTATTTATTTATTTATTTATTTTAGGATTACCAACGAAAAATACACAAACATACAATGTAGTAAAAAAAATCACATGGATCATGTTTTGTGCTCTTTCAGTTACAGGTAACCACAACTGATCAAATGTTACTTAAACTTTTTAAAACAAAATATCTATTATTCTACTTTTTTAAAAAGAAAAACAAAAATTGATAAGAAACAATACACAACTTGCAAAATATATATACATACACAGATACACATATATATATATATATATATATATACATAATATATATATGTACTTATATACGCACACACAGATAAAATAAATATATATACTTACACATAGACATACACATATACATCGTTTGTATAAAAAATATTCATTAATTCTAGTCTTAAAATGACGTAAACTATCACCACAAATGTCTAAATCCAAAGAAGTGGAAAGGTCGTTGTACAATTTGCACATTCTGTTTAGAGGCGAGTTGAGGCCTATATTAGTTTTAAATGAACGTAAACTGAACAGTTTGTAGACTCTCGAGCGAGGAAGTTTACTTGGGGCACAGATATTAATTCTAGACAGTAATTCAGAACTATCAATCATATCATTAAATAATTTATAGATAAACAAAAGATCATGTAACTTGCGTCTGTCACTGAGGGAAATTAGTTTATAATGTTCAAGGCGAGCGTTATATGAGTTAAGTGTGTGATGTGTTTTCATATTATATGCTAGATGATTAAGAAATCTGCGTTGAATACGTTCTATTCTGTTTTTGTGAACATCATAAAAAGGTGACCAAACTTGCGAGCAATATTCTAATCCGCTACGAACTAAGCTGTTGAATAAAATAATCTTTGTTTTGGAACATCTAAAATTCTTTCCGTTTCTTACAATGAAGCCACTTATTTTAGAAGCTTTTAATATTATTTTATTTAGATGTGGATTAAATGTTAGTTTACTGTCAATTGATACTCCCAAATCTTCTACACATTCTACTTGAAAAAGTGTATGATTTTCTATGTTATACGATGTTTTAAATCTAGTTTTCTTTCTACTAAATGATATGTAGTTACATTTCTCAACATTTAAATACATATTATAAAGATGACACCACATTGTTAGTCTATCAAGATCGTCCTGAATCAGTCTCGCATCGTTAACACTTTCAAAAGGTCTTAAGAGTTTGAGGTCATCAGCAAATAAATACACTTTTGAGTGATGGAAGCATTCCGATATGGAGTTAATAAGGATGAGAAATAAAATAGGGCCTAAATGCGAGCCCTGAGGCACTCCAGAAGTAGCAGTGAAATCTTGAGATTTAACACCATTTACTACTACATAGGACTTACGTCCAGTAAGGTACGATTTAAACCAAGTTAATATAGATCCTCCAACACCAATCTTGGCCAGTTGCAACAACAATATAGAATGGTCAACTTTGTCAAATGCTTTGCTGAAGTCAGTATAAATAGCATCTACCTGAATGCCCCTATCTAAATGGTAAGATATAGTATCGATAAAAGCTACCAGACTGGTAGTCGTAGACCTTTTATGAATAAAACCATGTTGATGTTCAGTAATACACATTTTCATTAAATTGTTAATATAAGGGCATATTAATGATTCAAATATTTTAGGTATTATAGATAAAATAGATATTGGTCTATAGTTCTTAATATCATTTTTAGACCCGTTTTTGTATACGGGAACAATTTTAGCTATTCTCCAATATTTAGGAAATTCACCCGTTCGAAGTGACTCATTGAATATCAACTTTAAGGGAGTATATAGTTGCATTGCACATTTTCTTAAGAAAATAGGAGGCAGCCTATCTGGACTAGGGCCTTTGCTATCGTCTAACTTTTCCAATTTATTTCGGACAGCTAATTCAGAAAAATCTAAGGTAGTAAAAGAGACTAAACCACTATAAGTAAGATTATTTGAGTTAGTTGTCTGTGAATCAGCAGAAATATTATATATTGAAGAAAAATGTTTTGCAAATAAATTACTAATATTAAATTCATCAAAAGCCTCTTCCCCATTCAAATGCATATTAGTTGGTATACTAATTTAACAATTTCGTTGTGTTTAATAAATAACCAAAGTACTTTGGGTTTCTAGTAATATTTTTTTCAAGTCGATCACAATAAATAGTAAAACACTGCCGTATTAGTTGTTTGGTTCTGTTTTTTAATAAATGTAAATTGATCTCGTCCATGGGATTTTTATATTTTTAAAACGTATTCTAATTTTGTTCTTTTCTTTGAGACTGTTGATTAGGTCTCTCGAATACCAAATAGGCCCTTTTTCATTTTTTTGTTTAGTCATGGGTACATATACATTTATGATAGCCTGTAAAATTTCATTAAAATTTGTTACCATCTCGTCTACATTTTTGCAAGTTGAAAATAAGTCAATCCAATTAGTTTTATCTAATTCATTTGTGATTATATCATAGTCTGCTTTGTAAAAATTGCGTCTAGACAGTAGATTCGATCTGAAAGTGTTGTTAGATGTTAATCTGAGAGTAAATTCGATTGGAGGGTGGTATTTATCAATTGGAGTTAAAGTGTCATCAGATTCCGAGACAAGTAAATTCAATTCAGATGAAAGTACCAAGTCTAATATGCTAGATTTATATTTTTTAACAAAATTATACTGTGAAAGACCGTTAAAAGACATGAATTCAGACATCAAATAATAATATGGGCATCCAGTATTAAATAAATGTATAGAGCAGTCATGGTCATTAACTATCCATTTTAAATTTGAAAGATTAAAATCACCAATTACTAGAAAGTGTTCATAACATGACAGGTTAACGCTCATGGACTCCACAAACTGCTCGAAGTCAGATAGGCTGACCGGAGGTAGTATATATACTGCACATATACAAAATGTAACAATGTTATTGTTAATTTTAATATTAATAGTAATACATAGTTTCAATTTTACTGGTATTTATAAAATCAATTAATCTGTTTGAGATGATTTTTTTATTTACTGCTATCATTATACCACCTCCTGTCCTTTTTGACTGAACTCGTGTTAGATCACGATCTTGTCTGTATACAACATATCGATTATCAAATAATTCTGAATCAGTAATATTATTTTGGAGCCATGTTTCGGTGATAATTATAATATCATAAGTGTTTAATAATACATTAGTAGCAAAAATATTTGTTTTAGTATTTAAGCCTCTACAATTTTGATAGTTTTTTTTTTTTTTTTTGTGTTTTAGTAATAGTTTATTTGTGCGAATTTAGCAAAAATACGACTACATATTCTACACGTTAAAAATATAAATAAATTTTTAGGTAAGGTTCTTTACTGAATCCAAGTCTTTGGTCACAATTGAAGGTGAAGACTCGGTTTTTATAACCAACACACGGCCTCTACTTAAATGCAATAGACTTTATATGGAGTCTTTTAAAAAGAGAGCAATAATGTCGGCCAAGAAGCTGGGCATATAGTGAAGTTAACTTCACTTCTTCTGTTAACAGAAGAAGCTTTTTCATCTATAACCCCTCAGGATTGGCAAAAACAGTGTGAACACGTAAAAAATTTAAAAGACAAATTTTATGAACATGATGGCTGCATGGATAATATTACTGATAAATTCATAATTGAACTAGGCAATGACAGCAGCACCGATTCGGATACAACAGGTGATGATAGTGAAAGTGACAGTGATATGTCTGGAATCGTACCTTTCGACCATAATTACTGTCAGAAAAAATGAAATCAATAAATCATTTAAAATTTAAATTGTTTCATCATTTACAATCTTCCTAGTCTTATAACTGTATATTATTTAAAAATAAGCAACTAAAACATTAATATGTGGTATAATAATGTGTTGGTAATGGGGCGAAAAAGTTACATATATTGTTGGCAACACCGTAGACAATGCTGCCAATTGTTAAGGCAGGGGACTTCTTATGGTGAACGGTTTGTAGCTTATTGCCACTACATAAGAAGAAGAGGAAGAAACCTGAAATACAACTAGCTTGCATCATCTATCGACAACCTGGCTAACTAAAACATTTATATTCTTAGCGTAAAACGATAGAAGGCGCTGTTTTTTTTAGGGATAATCGAAATACATCGATGGTGATTATTCAGTATTCACCATCGATGTATATAGATTACACACCATTCTGTGGCATTTGAAACTCTATTTGCTTTTTATTTAAAGTTCAATATTGTTGTTCACGACGTTCACGTTTCAGCATAAACTTAGTAGCGCCATCTCATTCTGGTATTTATAATTCAAGTGAAAGAGCAGACGCAGTACTAAAGTGAAGCATACTACTATGAGGCTCGACGCTTTCTCTCTCACTCACTCTATAGAGTTTTGAAGCATGTTTCGTACTCTCTCTCGCTTGTCACTACCACGACAGAAAATTTGAAGTATATTTGGAAATGCTGAGCCGCTCTTACACGTTGATGTCATTGATGCGACAAATGTACTACCTTTTTTATGTTACTCAACACTACAGACAATTCAATTTTATTTTTTTTCAGTGTTCCTACTTTTTACGGTTTTTGATTTAATTTACATAATTAACAAAATATATCGTTTTGATAGGATTTTCGATATTTAATATTTTGTATCGATATATTGACTCAAATATATCGTTAAAAATATCGATATATCGACTTTAAAGTATCGATATATGAATACTTTTTCAACACCCTAACTGTAATTAGGACTGTTGATATTTTTAAAAATATCGCTTTTTCGATATATTGATATTTTAAATATATCAATATCGGAGTTCGATATATCGATAACAAATATCGATGTTTAGATATTTCGATACTTTTCCGCATGGCCACTTTTTAGCTTCGTTCTTTGCAGTTTCCCGTGATGAGCGATATACGGTGAGCGACGATAATTTATCATCATTTCGTGCCGTCATTTTTTCAATAGATTAAGTTTACGATGATTTTATAAAATACATACTTTACAAAAAACGATAAAACAACAAATTTATTCAAATATATATCGCTCCTCGATTCGACTCTTTTCAGTATCGATCTATCGATATATCACCCAAAGGAATATCGGTAATAAGTATCGATATTTTTAAATAATAGTATCGATATTTCGATATTTTATCAACAGCCCTAACTGTAATATCGAATAGGGATAGCGATCTTTCTGAAAATTATCGATTCCTGAATCGATTTGAATCGTCGTCCAAAGAATCGATTCATAAAAATTGAGGTCCGAAGGATCGATTTCCGATTAATCGATCTTATTTTAGAATTTTGTTCCAATTGAATACGAGATATATTTCTAATGTGTAGGTAATCTAGAGAGTAATGTCTTACAGTAATATAGACATGAATCGATTGGAACCGGAACACTAGTATCGATGAATCGCTTTTAAAAAGTATTGGGTATCGTTCTCCTGGCAAGATTGTGATGAGCTGTTTTTTTTTTTGGGAAATCTGAAAGTGTTATTTATCTTATAGTATAAAACGCTAACATTCGATTCTGAATATTAGTATCGAATGGGCAAAACAAATCGAATGACGATTTTCTAGCATGAAGTATCGATTCACCGAATTGAATCAGTGCTTCGTATCGATTTATAAAATCGATTTTAGGGCCTGAAAATCGATTCTTTGATTAATCTATCTCAGATCGAGGAATTGGTTATGTCGATAGAAGGCTGGGCCATCTCTAAGGTTGATAAACGCCTAGCGGTTAGGCTAGGGGTGACCACTTTGAAAAAACATCGATCTTTTTTATTTGATACATCGCAACTATACATCGATGTCTTTCGATGTATCGAATGAAAGCATCGATGTTTTTAAACATCGGGTATTTTCTAAAATTTTAAGTATCGATACTTCAAAGTACCGAGTACTTCCTAGAATCTATGTTGTGATGGGCTCTTTTTTTAGGAATTTGTTGACGTTTTCACAATGAGTAAGTGAAAGTAATTCCTGGTCAATTTATCACTACGTGGTCAAACATATCTATGACTAATTCGATGTTTTTTTTTAAAACATCGATGCATCGAGTATTTTGAAAGCTTTTCAAAACATTGAATCGATTTGATGTTTTTCATGGCAAACATCGATGTTTTCGATGCATCGATCATCGATGTGTATCGAATATCCCTAGCCTAGGCTAGGCCAGTGTTGCCAACCATACGATTTAAATCGTATTTATACGACCTTTTTGGTTCTTGTACGATGTACGATCGAGTAATCGAAATCGTACACAAAATATACGACCTTTTGAATGGAATCTTATGTGTTATTTTTAGTAAATAATTTAGATTTTTTAAAGTTGTAGAAATAAGATGAAGCCAGGACAACTTTTAACCGCATATATAAACCGTATATTTAATATATCTCTATGGAAAAGACACCTATAGACAACTCAGATGAAATTATAACAGTTTCATCTCAGATTCTCAGTTGAAGTTGCTTTTAATCAAGGTTCAGAATATACCTAACATTTTTTTAACCTAAAAAAATATTCAATAATTATATCTTAATGCAATATGTTGATACAAGATAAATATTAATTGAAAATTATAATTACATGCCGTTTTTTAATTGATTTACGGCAATTTTAATGAAATTCCATTGCGTACTATTATATTTCTTGAATTATTGGCAAAATACTATCTTTTTTAGTCCATGTACGATCTTCTAGAAAATAAAGTTGGCAACACTGGGCTAGGCTACTATTGGGTTCCTACACTTCCTACTATTTAGAGTTCAAGAATTTATAAATTAACGATTTACGTAGATAAAACATAATAACTGTATTTTCAACACTTTGATTGTGAAAATAACGAGAGATTGAGACATTAAAATTTTCCTCGAAATATACAATCTGCATAGCCATGATTCCTAGTGAGATTTTTGCCGAGGATTTAATGAGTACAGTGATTCGATACGGTTTATACATTGGAGCTGCCTTTCAGCTAGTCTGTCTGCTGGCTTGTGTCACCTTAACCGACGAGCAAAGTGAATCACATCCATATGAAAAGGTAAGTACCTAACATATGTTCAGTCCTATGCTATAAAATGGTTTCCATTTAACGAAATTGCTAAGAAACTTGTTATTGTTTACGAATGGCAATTGTATTTAAATATGCGGGCTTGTGGGGATTGTCCCAGATACAGGAATATGAAAGAGTGGGTATAAGATGTAATCACCAGTATTTTGTGTGCCCCTAATGGAACACGGCCTAATCACAATTCAATGGACCATAAAACTACAATTGTGAGCTGATGCCCATTTTCACCAACTTCTAAAATGAAGGTAACATTTAGTAATATAAATATCACAGTATTGATGTTGTGTAATTTATACTCATATTTATTTATCATTTATATTGCATTGGGTGTTACCTAAAATTTAGACATTCGTCATGTAGGACATTATTGAAAGCTTACAATTGTCTTATAAAAGGTTATTTGCTTTGCTGTTATTAGTAAGTTAATTTCTAAAACAAAATATTACTGTAGGTATTTGCTAAAAACAACACTGCACTAAGGAAGTAATCCCTGTGTTGTGAGGACTTTACAAAAATATAAATAATTGCCACAAATGCATCCAGACACCAACGATTTGTGTAATGCATATTTTTCAAAAAGTATGTAGTACTTGTAGATCAGGACCTTAACATACCATTTGTGCAGTTAAAGCATTGTTTTGAAAGGATCATTTTAGTATTTATGAAACCATGTTTATATAAGTATGTGAAATAAACACTACATCCATTTACATTATTTTGGGTGTATTCAAGCAGATGCATTAAACGTTTCAGGCATACACAGACAGTGATGAATGTAGCTCTGAACAATCTTCACCAGGACATCGAGCAGCTATGTCACGAGCTCGGCGACATGACAAGAAGAAAAGACGATAGATTAAGAAAAATGAATCTTGCAGTACCATATTTTAAAATTGCTACATGTTAGTTTAATCAACTTATATGTTAATACTCAGTAGATGTAGGTCTTATTTTTAGTCATAATCAAAATATCTATGGAAATCTAAATTAGAATCTAGGATATAATGTAATATATAAAGTTTTATTCTGATTCATTGAATTTATACCTCAATGTCTGAAGACAAGTCTTTGCATGTATTTTGCTGTCTTGATTCACATAGCCATGATATTACCATGGTTATGCATACTCAATGTGCAATGGGTTAATAAATTTAAAGGGGAGCCTTCCCTTCATGGAATATCCTTGAGAAGCATTATTTATTAACTGGTTCATACTATTGGCAAGTTGAATGAAATAAAAGCTGATAATAGGTAGGCCACCTCTATTGAAGAGCAATTGAGACCCCTGACATGGCGAAAAGCTAAAGAGTAAGAAGCCATCTATATATACTAAGTGGTTGACCAATAACCTTATAAATTTGTTAAAAAGGACTGAATAGGACGGAGGAAAACAACATCTTATGGTACAAATTGAGAGAGATTATTCAGCAGTCTACAATAAGCCCATATACTTGACACTTACATGTATAGAATTCAACTAATGTTATTGTGAGTAAAATTACATATAATGTAATACTGCTAAAAAAATGCAAACAATTAAATTAGTCTACTTCTTACCACTTGACCTATTGAATTAGAACCATATTTTCTTTTAATGATCGTTTTAGGTCTTACTATTTCAGTTTAAATATAGAAAAGGGATGCCTTTTGACGTTAGTTTCAACATTATTATTACTATTTATTTGTATTATATCATAAGTAATGAAATCTATCTTACAACTTGATTGTATACAACCTATGAATCAAAAAAGCAATGTAAAGCAGACAAGTGTTTCTCACTTTTGATTCAAAATTATTTTTACTGTTTTATACAGAATGTATCAGGTCATGGGGCAACTGGTCAAATGGGAGTTAGGCAATGGTAGTAGGAACCCATGAAAAAAAATTGAAATAAAAATATATACATATATATATAAAATAAAATTCTCAAATTTGTCATTGCTTTTTCGTGTAAATCTGATTGAAATGTGTGAAATGAAATCAGTGATACTTAATCTGCAACATATTCGTACTTTGTTAAATGTTCACTAGAAATTCAATAAATCAATGATTACGTTCGCATAAGCAAAACAAACTTCGCTTTAGATCAGCTGATCGGCCGATTACCGTTGACGAGGCTCCTTTGTACCTACGTACCATTGAAGTGTTTGTGCAATTCATACCAATTTATACTGTCGAAGCTTCACATGCCTACATGTTACGCTGTAGTTAAAAAGAAAGAGTCAGTATGTTACCTCGGCCTGGTCCTAGAGAAAAATTTTCGTTCATTGAACATATTAAAACTGTGGATGAAAAAGCCAAACGAAATTTCTATGCCCTTACCAGAATTTCAACTTCCACCTGGGGCCTTCGTTTTAACACACTTAAAATTATATATACAGCCACATATCTGGGTTGTATCTGTTATGGTGCACCAGCCTGGGCTGATCGTACTACCATAGGCGCGGCTCGGCGTAAGTTACCACAGAGTCAACGATTAGCGCTAATATTTCTGTGTAAGGCATACCGAACAGTTAGCACCGAAGCCTTACCAGTACTTGCAGGTGTACTCCCAGTCGACTTGGAGATACAAAAACGTGCGTCCATGTATTATTCCATTAGGGAAAACATGACTAACAATTTTCTTTTACCACGCGATCATAATAAAATTACTAGACTTTTTGCGCCGCAATCCGTCGTTAACGATAAGCTCCTGACCGAATGGCGAGAAAGATGGGATTCGTCAACAAAAGGTCGCCATCTATATCTATTCTTTCCATCTGTTTGTGAACGTTTGGAGAGAACTTGGCTAGAAATTGACCACTATGTAGCCCAATTCCTCACAGGCCATGGGAATTTTAGAAGTAAATTATTCTATTTTAAACTAGTAGATTCACCATTTTGTCAATGTTCGACCTCAAACTCCGATTTTGAACAAACAGCTCATCACATCCTTTGGGAGTGCATTCTCTGGTGCAACGAGCGGGACCTCATGTTAGATAATATGCATGTCACGTCTGGGGTAATATACTATTCGGATCCTGTAGCAACTCGAGAAAATTTCCGTGCGTTTAGACGCTTTTGCCATACCTATTACTGTAACCAAACCTTAAAGCTCACAAATAGGTCCATTAAGCTTTGTCCAATCCGTGGTGCTGTACCGCTGCGTTTCACGTAGTTGTACAAATTCTTATTTACTGGCTTATTAGCCAAGTTTGCTTCGTGTCTCCCGCTTTGCATAGGAAGGAAGTGGAATCTTTCCAACTCCTCCTGTTTTCCTTTTCTAATTAAATTTGTTGCGGGTCCCAAGACAATTAAAAGCGATTCCCGGGGCTTCCTGAGGGTCAAACCTCAGTGTCTTATATGGAGACCATTGTGGATCCTGGCTTATAGGAGTTACAGTGGTGGGAATGTGTGGTGGGATTAGTCCCATGCCTACATGTACCCTGTACATGCTTACATAATATGTAACATTTAAGGCATAGACTCACAGACACACATTTTTGTAATCACTATAGCTTTTATGTTACGTTGTCTTTTGTGTAATATACATTCTAATTACGATCTATAGTCGTTAAACTACAATGTACTTAAACAGTTGCTCCATAACCTGATACACTCTGTATATAATTTTATTTTAAATAAATATGTACTTGCAAAAACAGAGATTATGAAGTGTTTCTCATATTAAAAATATACTTTTGTCTTTAAATCTTCTCTATTTGTCTTTAATCAATGTGCATTTTGTAATATGTATAGATTAGGAAAAAGGATCTCATGGTTAAAATGAAATAAAAACAATTAAATATTATATAAAGCATTTTATTTGTTATGTGGACTAGAAAACTTACAGCACTAATATTATTGTTCTATTATTGAATAAAAATCTCATATAAAATTACTCAACATTTATACAATTTAAGCATTATATACTTAAGTACAACATTAAGGCACTGATTCACTTTCTATATAACTACATAATATCAAAAAATTGTTTTATATTACACAAAATACTATAGTAAATATGTAGATTTGTAAATAACACATACAATATTTTATGGCACTTAGGTATATAGCACACATACAATTACACTACATAATACACGCATACATAAATCTTTTACTGTTTTCTCAGTTTGGTTAGTATTTTTCTGATTTTTTGTTAGTTTTATTACAATGTTTTTATTCATGTATATTTGTCTGGGTGAAATTTTATAATTGATTTTAAAATTAACTGTCTGATGAGCATGGATTCTTGAAATTTGGACCATGGTTAACTGGTGGCTGGCAAAGCATAGAAATGTCAAAAAAACATGGTACATTTGAAAAAACTTCATAATTACTATTTTTTTTTTATATAA
Organism: Lymantria dispar; assembly: GCA_032191425.1. Classification (NCBI taxonomy): domain Eukaryota; kingdom Metazoa; phylum Arthropoda; class Insecta; order Lepidoptera; family Erebidae; genus Lymantria; species Lymantria dispar. The sequence continues at coordinate 33,194,052 of CM063442.1, forward strand.
ATTCTTCAAATTGCTGAACAGATTTAGAGCATCCTTAGTTTTAAAATGCATCTGCGATGAGCAGATCTATCTTACTGCCGCCAATATTCTTACTTCGTAATATATATATCATTTCTAATATTTTTGAGAGTACTAACAAATAAAGTTAGTTTATTTAAGAAACAGACTTACTCAATATAATACTTTTGTTGTTAACAATGCTTGCAAAATACAATAAAATATCACTGAAAAGCTATGCTCATGTTATCCCCGAAAATTGTTAAATTAATGGCGGAACGGAATTATAATCGAAAACGTATTTTACGAAAAACGAGCTCTTTTTTTAAAGTAAATTGCTTGCCAATCCAGTATTGCAAAAACGCCATCTTACTAAAATAAACGTAATACTTGATTATCTTTCTAATATCAATTAAATGAACCAGACCTTTAGCAATTCGCAAGGATTACATTAGAAATATTACTTTACACGAGATATTTCTTTTCAAAAATAAAATACAATATCTTTCATCAAAATCAAATAAACCAAATAAATATTGCACAAAAATTACTGAAATAAACATATAAAACCTGTATACATATCACTTTGACAGCAAAAAAAGAAACAATTGTAGGTATATAATGCAAAAAACAAAAAAGTGTAAATATCACGAAGGGCAGATTAATGGTATAAATAGCAATGCAGAAAACGTTTTTGTACAAAATTAAATGCAATGATTTAGAAAGCTGATGGTACATTAGCTGGATGTTAAATCAAAGTTATGTGTTTTTAATACTTGAATAAGGTCATGGTTAGTCAAAAATTCTTTGAGCGTGTCCAATTTCTTGAAACATATTGTAACGCAACATGACTTATCATGATCGCAACAAGAATTGTAATCGGGTGGATTTTTATTAGTACATGAAGATTTTGCACCGCAGTTGGATGATTTTGACATACAACCAAATGTTTTGCCTTTAGATTCACTAACATCAGAACGCAAACTATTTGCTGAAGTACTAGATCCTTCAAGGCTACTAGATGCATCATTATCTTTAGATTTAGAACCGCACGAACAATTAAACTTTGACACAATTTCCCGCGGTGTTGCCTCGTCATCACACTGTGATGTATATATTCCCAGATCTTCTAAGTTTGAATTGTGATGTCGTTTATGGTAATGCAAAAATGTATTGTGGTTAGTATCCGTTGCCTGACCACAGCCTACTACACATTTCATAGCAGCGTGATCACATTTACAATCAATACATGAACACTTATCTATACCACAACCTGTATTAGTCACAGGAGCCTCACATTGACCACAGTTTCTACACTCTCCAAGTGACGGATCACATTTGCAATTCATACAAGAACATATTCCAGCGTCTGCTGTTATCTGCTCCAGAGCGTTTCTTTTAGCCATATTGCCAAATATATTTTCAGTTCTCACAACGTACATGTCAGATGCGGGTTCATTATCAAATAATAATGTATCCTCCAAATCTAAATCTGTATTAAAAAGAACTGAGTTTGCTGGATTAATTTCGAAATTCTGCTGTACTCTTGAAGGTGGTGGTGTATTCAATGACCTATCATCGGTAGATAAGAATAAGTTATAGTCTGCATCAAGTTTAGGTGTTTCTAAATTTGTTACTATTTCACTATCATTAAATACTTTATCACCTATATCTAGTATACTTGGTGTGTCTAAGTCAAAAGAGTTGTGAGTTATAAGATTTGCGGTTGGGGCTGCTTCTGTACTTAAATCTATGTAACTTTGCATATGAGTTGGAACAAACGTTGCTAGTGTAAATATACTTTCTGGTGTTTTTTCTTCAATGCATACTGGAGTTTCTGAAATCGAAGCTGCTAAAGCACTTACATCGACCCAAGGCGCTTGATCTTCAATTTCATTGGCAAGAGCAAGTTGCATAGCTTTTGATTTTACTTCTAATTTTGGAATAGCATCCATGGAAGCAGTATTTAAAGATACTGGCGGTTGTAATTCTATGACATTCGCCCATGATTGGACAGAAGGTTTTTTATCGTTTTTGTCCACAGAAAAAGGTGAAAGAGTAAGGCTAGCAAAATCGTAATCCACAGCTAAGTCAGTGTTATTAATATTTTTAGTATTGTTAGTATCATTTGAAAAAAGCAGTTCTGTTATATCGACATTGTTAACTTTTGTTATATCTTCTAGACTACCATCTGTTGAATTAGACTCTGTCGTTATTCTACCAAAGGATTCCAGGAGGCTGTCCCAGTTCATAAAACCTTCGGTGACTTTAGCCACCGGTTGCGCTTCCTGTGATGGTATCTGTATAGCTTGTACAGGTGAAACTTCGTCTTTTATGACTGATTCAGCTTTGATCTGTAAGATGAGAAACGTAATGATCATGTTTTTTGTTTTTAAATATTTTTTATGTGTAAAAATAGTGTGTACTAGATAAAAATCTATTAGATCGTGTTATGGTACAAAAACTAACCGTCCCATCCATCCATCAACCCATTGACGTTCACTATTGGAGATAAGGGCCCCTCCTCACAGCAGGAATAGTATCATTATGGCATTATCTGCTTGCCTTCAACTGGCAGAGGAATTGTCGATTACAGTTGGTGGTATAAGTTTATCAGAAGAATGCTAACCCTCGGCAGCCAACAAATTTGCTACTGATCCTTCAGCCGGGTTTTACAACTCCCAAACGAAAAGTCTAGGCAACACTGTTGTTTGTTGTCAGGGCGTCGATGGGGATGGTACCCGAAAGGGTAATCCGCCGGGCCGGTCACGAATGTCAAATAACCTGTAACAATGGTCGCCCCGGACGGACTGGGCGGGATGTGTCCAAACCATAGCTTATCGCAAAAAAGGTGGATAAAAATAATAGCTTGAAAATCTTTTCGCGTTAACGCCATTTTTTCCATAAATGGCAAAATCGATACTAGATAAAAAACTAACGACAAATAATTTGAACCGCCAATATTTTTTAAACTAAGAATTAGTTATAAAAAATAAATATGTAATTTGGAATAGTAATATACTGAATGCTGTTAATGTATCTATGGAATAACACACGATTTAGTCTTTCTTTTCAGATGATTTGATGAGGGGACGGCATAGAGGAAAAGAAACTTGTTTGGTCTTTACACATTTATTAATATATAGCATAGCGTAGGTACTTGTTTCACTTTGAATAAGTCTTAACCATCATGTTCTTACATCATATACTTATCATATCATCATTGTCACAGTCAAAAAACTGTCATGGCATAATTTTGCATTCACACCGCGACGTAACAATATGTTAACACACCCTCCTATTTTTGAAATTACGTACAGTAGAATCTCGATTATCCGGCCCTCAGTTATACAGATCCGCGATTATCCGGACTACCAATCATCATCATCATCTCAGCCCATATATGTCCCACTGTTGGGCTCGGGCCTCCTCCATAATGGAAGGGTAATTGACCTACTATACCACGCTGGTCAGACGTGTTGATATAGGGTTTTATTTCAAGTTTTCCTTCTCTCGCATAGATGTTATATGCGTTTTATATCCCTTAGTCGTCTCGTACGATCACCCACGGGTAAGATAGGAGGTGGTGAATTGTATTCTTACTCCGTCACCACACGGAAAGGACTACCAATCGCGACCTATGTATTATACACTCATTTGCAAAAAAAACGGGCACCTAAGCAATGAACCATTTCAAATGTTAATATTTCTTTGTTTGATAATTATAGGTAGTTTTATCCACACAATTTGCTAAATTAATAAGAAAATAATCGTTTTCATCAGTATTTCATAAAATTTAGATACAATTTATGGGAAATAATGCTAAACCTCGCTAGTAGTGTATATTCGCTAGTAGTGCATATGCTCATGAAGTAAAAATAAAAAAGTTTTTTTGTTTGTTTTTCTTTAATAAAGTAAAAGCAGATAAATGTTTAGTATCGAGTGTGACCCCCTCTAGCTAAAATCACAGCTTGAATTCGTCTGGGCATGCTAGCGAGTATATCCCGGATACTTGCTTGCGGAATACGTTCCCACTCCGCAGTAATCACATTCTTCAGCTCTCTGATGGTCTGCGGAGCCGGGTATACTGATCTCACACGCCGTTTCAGAACGTCCCAGACATGCTCTATGGGATTGAGGTCGGGACTTCGAGCTGGCCAATCCAAACGACGAATGCCGACCTCTTGCACATACGCATTAACATCGCGGGATCGGTGGGCGCGAGCATTGTCGTCCATAAAAATCGAGTCTTCACCTAGAGCGGCCAATGCGGGTTGTGCATGAGAAATTAGAACTTCCGTTATGTATCGATGCCCAGTCAGTGAGCCGTTTTCAATGAAGACTAACTCTGTACGATCCATTGAATTTATTCCTGCCCAAAACATAACAGAGCCCCCACCATAAGGTGTGATTTCTTCGAAACATGCCTCTGCAAAGCGTTCTCCTTGTCTTCTTAGCACTCGCCGACGTCGATCTTCACCGAACAGAGATATCCTGGCTTCATCAGAGAACAAAACCCTATTCCAATCGTCTTGAGTCCATGATTCACAATTTCTAGCGAACCTAAGCCTGTGAACTCTGTGCTCACGGAGTAATTTGGGGCCGCGGGCCGGGCGGTGACTGCGTATATTGGCAGCGAGAAGCCTCCTCCTGACCGTCCATAAACTAATATGCACATTTCTTACTTCTTGGAGGTTGTTCTTAAGATCCACATACGAAGATTTGCGATTTCTCAATGCGCGACTCACAAGAAAACGATCATCCCGTGGTTGGGTACATGGTTTTCTTCCAGAACCAGGCCTTCTCTCGACGGAACCAGTCTCCTGATATCGCTGCCAGGTCCTTTGGACTGTCGAGCGACTAACATTTAGCCTCCTAGCCACGAAACATTGGCTGCAACCCTCTTCAAGCAGCGCGATAATTTTGGTAGCTTTTACCACTTTATCTACCATTTTTGATACAGCCAAACAGCATTAAATAAAGCTTTGACAGTCAAGGATATGAAATTAATCGATAAAAATTGAATAAAAGTTATGAAAGTCGATGTTAACTTCTGGAACTTCGCGCCAAAAATGTAGGATAAAAAGGGGTTTTCTGTAAAAATGAACATCAAATGAAAAATTGAATTTAGAACGTACTTTTTTAAATACCACAGCATTTTTAAAACCGGCCAGTAACGTGTACAAACGATTGAAACCTTTTTGGTATTGTATCTTTTTAAATATGAATGAAAATCAAAACCGCCCGTTTTTTTTGCAAATGAGTTTATTACCTACAAATCGAATTTATGCAACCATAAACGTGTCTGAAATGGCGAATGAAAGAATACTATCAAAGAGAATTTATAGGGCGAACGAACGGATGTGTTGGAAGCGGAAGACCAAAGCAAACGTTCCACGATCAAATCGGGGACGTTCCGAAGAAAGGCCAGGCTAAAAGTACCCTAAACCAAAGAACATGCGTGAAGAGATTAATGAATGTGAAGGAAGCGAAAGTGGTATGTCAAGATTGCTAGGCAGTGGTCTCTGCCTATCCCTATGGGAAAGAGGCGTGAATTTATGTATGTATAAAATTATGTACATACTATATGCACAAAACCAAAGGAGGTTTTGTCATGCATTCGCTTATCCGAATTCCTAAGCTGCAATTAGTCCGGTTAATCGAGTTCCTAGTGTATATAAGTTTTAAAAACATCAAAACTTACTAACAATTACAGCAAATTTATCGTATAATAATGATTTTAATTTATTTCTTTTTTATTTCTATTTTTTTAACGGATTCATACAATTGTTATATATTCTCTAATTATTCTTGCCCGTGGGTATTGTAAAAGATACCTTAGGGATACAATGTGCATATAACATCTATGCAAGAGAAAGAAAACTCGAAAAAGCCCTGGTAGGTTTCCAATTACAGCGCATAATGCGACTCAGTGGCCCGCAATGCCAAGGTGTGTTTAATTGGAACGTGCATTAGTTTTTAAGTGCACCGACAGAGTACACAACATTGGTTACGGAGAAAAAAACATTCACAGACCTTATCAATCCTTAGCAACCCTCCGATTTATATTCATTTTCACATTCGTCAGGGTTTATTTTCATGCCATTTTGGGTTTTATTTATTTTAACATCCCTTTGAGGCCATAACCTGACGAGGGGAGGGCATGGAGGAAGAGAAATTGTTTATTATTGCTTGCACATTAATTAATTTATAAGACATGCCTAACCGCCCTGTTTTTTATAATTTTATTATAGAATTATTATCTAAGTCACACACAACTGTTTTAAAATATTTTTTTTTTATTTATAGCGTAACAATACGAAATATGTTAACACTATTTACACTGTTAAATACATGAATATATCCACACAACGAAAGGCCATTAGAATGGAAAACACTACACCGGCGAAGTCCGTTAGATGGATTTTATTTCGACTTTATATTTAAGTAATGTCTGCTTACGTCTTTTGCAACTCCATAAAGGTAGTACATTAATCTACATTTATTTATAATTACGATAAAAATAATACCTGATGTTTCAGAGCATGCATTTTAAGACTCGTAGCCGTAGAAAAAACTTGATCGCAGCCTGGTATGGTGCATGCGTAAGGCCGAGCGCCAGAATGCGTGCGACCGTGCGCTTTGAGGTGATGAGATGCTGTGAAGGACTTGCCACAACCCTCTATTCGGCATCTGAACACAAAATAACGCTACGTTTAACATTTATTTTAATTATGGCAGAGATCATTTATTCCGTGTGGTGACGGAGTAAGAATACAATTCACCACTCCCTGCCTGTGGATGTCGTAAAAGACGACTATGGGATATATAACATGTACATAACACCTGTGCAAGAGAAGGCAAACTCGAAATGACACCCTATACCAACATGTCTGACCAGCATGGTATAGTAGGTCAAATCCACTCCCTTTGTGGAGGAGGCCCGAGCCCAACAATGGGATGTATGTGGGCTGCGATGATGAGAGTATTTCACGTTAAACGAACCTATGGATCATGGAGTTAATCGTGTGCTAATTTTGTTTTAAATCCTTTTAAGCTGTCGACATAAAAATATTCAAAGCCGCTCAATGTGTTATGGGGAAGGGCTATGCACAGTATATCTCTGATAAAATCCTCCGGAATACGGAGATCCATAGAAGAACGGGTAGCCTGGCGAATTAGCACGTTAAGATGGTTATTGGGCAGGTCACATCGAACCGACAACCGTTGGTGAAGAAATGTTCTCGAGTAGAGAGTATGAAATGAACTACCCCGCGTAGAACTGGACTGACCACAATTTGAAAATCGTCGAGATCTATTGGATGCAAGTGCCTCTTGACGTCTCAATAGATCCAACTCGTAATATATTTATCGCCCGAGTGCCTTTATCCAATATTAATTTATATTACATGGTGGCAGCGGTAAATCATACTACGTAGACATCTTCGTTCACGTACTTCATTGCACGTAGTAATTGGGTATTTTTACTTGAAAAGTTTTCCGGGAGTTTTGAAAATTGGAAATTTTATAGATTTTGACGTGCTCCAATTTTCAAAACTCCCAGCAAAGGAGAATGCCCATTTTGTTCGAGAGTTAGTTTCAATATGAAAGTCAATGGGCCTTTATAATTTCTTTTTAACGCGCTAGTTGGGTTACTCCGCTGAGATCAATGATCTCAGCGGAGTATCCCAACTAGCGCGTTTACAAATGGACATAGGTAAGACGAAAGTCATGTCAAACGTCCAGTCATTTTAGTACCGGTCCTAGTCGACAGTGCGACTCGAAGTCGTCGATCTAATGACGATAATTCGTTACCTAGGACAAACAGGTAGATTCAATTTCAAGAAAGAGGTTCACCGACAAAACCAACTCGACTGAGCAGCGTTCGAAAAACTTAAGAAGATCTTCTTATTCAACATACCTCAGTAACTGAAAGACTTACCGCTCCCAAAATGTAGATGACAAAACTAAGTTTAAAGTCGCGAAAGCAGACTATGGTATGCACATATTGGGATTTCTCTGCGGGATAGAATCCAAAATACGAAAATCCGTAGAAGAACGGGTATGACCGACATAGCACGAAGAATCAGCATGCTAAAGTGGCATTGACCAGGCCACATTGCTCGACAAACTGACAACCGCTGGGAAAGAAAGGCTTTCTTGTTGCGACTACGTATCGGACAGTAGTATCAGTGTAGGACGAATTAGGTAGACCGACGATCTGGTAAAAATTGCTGGGCGTCGTCGGATGCAAGCGGCACAGGATTACACTTTCTAAAGAAACATAAGGAAGGCCTACATCCATCCTATACGTGGACAGCGATTGGCTGGATTATGATTGAATAAACATGTTGTGTGTTTTGTAATTATTACTGTCGATGCTATTTTCAATAAAATACAATCTGTAAAAACTATTAATAAGGTGAGATGTAGTCATAAATACACATGCCAATTTTTTGACTAAAATAATTCGTCTAATTTCGCCTTCATAATCGATAAGAATGTATCGATATTCGATATATTTTGACATTTTTTTTTGTGGGTGGGCTGCGGTCGGCGCGCCTCCACACCACTCCGTCCGGGGCGACAGAGGGGCTTAAGCACGCAACTCCCGCAACCCACCCGAAAACCACGTCGCCTTCGTCATTGGGCCGACCACCGGAGCAGGGTTACTTGACATCAGTGGTCGGCCCGACGGTATACCCCCTACCTGGGGTACCCTCCCATCGACCGACGTCCCCCCCTCGGGGAGGACGTCGGTCTTTCCTCACGCGGTCGGCCTCTCGGCGGGTGACGGACTAATCGCCGGTCACGTCACCCACGGCCTCGGCTAGGGCGGCACGAGGCGCAGGTAGTTGCGCCTACGCCGCCCCAGTCGCCGGCGGCGGATCTCCTCATCGAGGCTGCGCTCCTCGCGCAGGCGATCCGCCGCCTCCTTCCGCGAGATCACTATCTCGCAGAAGGCTGCGACCGCGTCCCAATTCCCGACGCTGTCGACCATCGCCCTAGCGAAATTATTTTCACTTGACCTGGCAACACACATGTGTCACTCCGATTTTTAAAAATCACAAACCTAAGTTCATTTGTATGACTTTTAATTATTATTTTTAATGCTAGGGTATAAGTTACGCTAAAATTAATTCTGAGATAGTATAAAAATAAGATATGAATTTAGAATAGTATTTGGTTTGGGCCCATTGCCAACGGCAAAGGGCCTGGTTTTGGCCATTCTCCTTTCCAGGTAACCTCTATTTTTTCATCCAAATGACTGTACCAATTCGATTTATAAGACAAAATAAATTCAAAGTGTTCAAACTGAACAACTCGATCAAGAAAAAAATACAGAGATCAATATAGTGAAGAAAACAAGAAATAAAAATTATGTATGTATATCACGGGTTCAATTACCGTACAAGAAATGTGTGCCCTGCCAGAAATGCAATCCTTACTAATATTATAAATGCGAAGGTTGGTTTGTTTGTTTGTTGCGCTTTCACGCTTAAACCACCGAATCAATTTCAAAAATTCTTTAACCAATGGAAAGCTATAATATCAGGGAGTAACATAGACTATACTAGCAACCCGCCCTCGCTTCGCTTCGGTTTTAGTCGTTTTACCTGCGTGGTTCCCGTTCCCGTAGGTATATCGGGATAAAATATAGCCTAGTTTACGCCCTGACATTATAGCTTTCCATTGGTGAAAGAATTTTTGAAATCGGTCAAGCCGTTTTGAAGATTACCCGGAACAAACAGACAGACAGACAAAAAATATTTAATCTGTATTTTAGGCATAGGTGTCGTGCATATAACCGTGTGAGACATTTCTATATTCGCACCGAAACTCATGTCAAAGATAATACAAGTCACAATGAAACGTAGGATAACAAAAACGCATTTGATATGTAACAACAAAACGCAAATGACAGCTAAATGTAATTTTGTCTATAGTTAAGTATGGTTGAAAATTTACTAATTATAATTTTGTCAGAAACCAATAATCAGTAGGTAATTTGTATTCTCTTTGAATCATCATTATCAATGCCGCGACCGAGACGATCGAATCTTTCCCAACAAAGTCGTAATGGTTCTTCCATTAGAGACTATATATTCGGAAATTTAGAAAATATATTTACGAAAAAAATTATGTCGGTACGAAGTTCGCCGGGCCAGCTAGTATTAAATAAAAAAATGGAAATTGCACGTTGTGGTGCTTAGAGTCCTACACAGTCCATTACTTTCTCGCTGTTTTAATACTTATTGTAAATGCATACAAAACTTCGTTTAGATACGATAATCTTTTAAACTAGTACACAAGAGAGTCTTAACAAACACGTGTTCGTTTATCAGATAGAAATGGTCTGGCTTTTCGCCAAAGCACTTTCTACACAGTATTTGGCAGTGATTCTACTAAAGAAATATGAAACTCATAGAGCCCATTTGTGCTGTCTGTCATAGTCTAAAATCGTTTTGACGGACGTTAATTAAACAACGAGAGAAGATTCTTATAATTTTAACGTGTAGCAAACAAAAATATACTGACAATATAATTACGTTATATTATTGCTCGCCTAGAAATAAAATAATGTAGCAAATATTTACAGAATCATTATTTAACCTTTGTAAGTAAGAAACAAATATATGGTAGCCACCAAAAATGTGGCGAACATAATTTATAGGCATCATAAAATTTGCAGAAGCAATAAATAACAGGTTTTGCTCTCATTCTTGTTTTAAAGAAAAAAGCAGCCTATGGCGACCCAAAGTAAATTGGGATCAAGGTTGGAAAGGTGTCCATATTTAGTGGCTTACCACTTAATTAGTATTGATTAGTAATTATGAGAGATGAATAACTATCCGAAATCGGCTTTAATTGAGGCTAAATGCAGTTTTTAACAATTTTAGGATCATAATTATTATTATAACTTTCATTAATTCCGATAGTATTGGAGTCGAATTTCACCACCACCAATAAATATATATAAACTTCCACAGAGCAACAGCCATCTGGTAGTGACTCTAACTGGTGAGTTGAAGGTGCTTTCAGTGTAGTGAGGGTTGTCTGAGGGTGTTTGCATGTGTTGGGTTTTGGTGATGCCTTTAGTTTTACCGAACCTCATTTCATACATTCACATTCCCTTCACTTTCTTCTCGGTAGGCAGCGATCTAGCAAATATCCATGAGTGGCAGCAACACTTACCAACAGGTCACGTCTGACCAGAACGGTATAGTAGACTCAAGGCCTGCAGTTGGTTGTATATGAGATGTGAAAATGATGAGGTGGAAATGCCATTTCCTGATGTAGAGTTTAACAAATATGCTGAGGCACGACTTATCCGCAAGATAAGAATAACAAAAATAAAAAGGAGAAACACTGCACTTAGTACACCGTACACAGTTGAATAATATAAATATTTATTTTTAGAAAAATATAACTCGTGAAAGTTTCTAGGAAATATTTGGTAGTCGATAAAAAGAAATGAGTTACTTGTAAAACTGTAATATTTTTAAACCATGTATGAAAAAGAGATATTTGGCTATGCATACTTCATACTTTACGAGTTACAAAAGTATTCTAGAACCTGTCTCATGATTTAACGATATTCATCATTATCATCGCAGCCCACATACGTCCCACTATTCAGGCCTCCCTCATAATGAGAGAGCATTTAACCTTACCATACCATGCTGGTCAGACATGTTGGTATAGAGTTTCATTTCGAATTTTCCTTCTCTTGCACAGATGATATGTGCATATTATATCCCTTAGTGATATTTTACGACATTCACGGGCAAGATAGGGAGTGGTGAGTTGTATTCTTACTCCATCACCACACGGAATTTACGATATTACTTCACCGCTTTTCAATTTAAAATAACGGCAATTGAAATAAACATTGAAAACTACAACTGTTACATATTAGAGTTCATGAAATAACTTCTAAAACTACAGCGAAGGCTACAGAACAATAATAATGAAATATTTCATCCATCCATCAGCCTACAGACGTCCACTGCTGGACATAGGCCTCCCCACGAGAATGCCACTCGGAACGGTCCTGCGCCACTTGTATCCAACGGTTCCCTGCGACTTTGAGAATGTCGTCAGTCCACCTTGTGGGGGGTCGTCCTACGCTGCGCCGTCCGATTCGTGGTCGCCACTCAAGAACCTTTCTTCCCAAACGGTTGTCGGTTCGACGAGCGATGTGGCAATGAAATATTAATATTTTCTAATGGTCTCCTTCTCTTTCCGTGTGGTGACGGAGTAAGAATACAATTCACCACCCTCTCTCTTTTCATGGGTGTCGTAAAAAACGACTAAGGGATATGTAATGCACACATCTATGCAAGAGAAGGAAAACTCGACACAAAATCCAATGCCAATACGTCTAACCATCACGGTGCAGTGGGTTGATTTTCCTCCTATTATGCAAGAGGCCCAAGCCCAACAGTAGAATTATTACGGGCCGAGATATATGAGAATGTTCTCTAAGTCCTTTTTAAAAATAAAAGTGATATTGTTTAGCGCTTGGAATACAACGCGAATATTTAGAAATCTTTATAGTAATTGTGGCAGAAAGAACAGAAAATTACGGTGTAATATTTAATGTAAGATACATACTTGTATGGTCTTTCTTGGGTGTGTGTACGTATATGTTTCTTCAGATCACTTAGCGTTGTAAAGTATTTGGTGCATTTTGAAGCGCTGCAATTGAACGTGTCACCGCTGTGTAATCGTTGATGAGCGCGTAACCTGAAATTAATAAAACATAGTTTGTAACAATTTTTACTGTGTGGTAGCGGCTTCGAATACTACCAACCCTTGCTTTGCTCGTGGGTATCGTAAAAGACGACTAAGAGCCCTAGATTGACCCGGACCAACTCCATCTGGTACCGTTTGGGTCAACGATTACATTCCCAAGGAGGGTTGACGTCAGGCAGGCGGCCGGTCATAAAAGTCATTGCCGAAACTTTTTGCAATATGTCAAAACAGATGACATATTGCGTCGACCCCAAGTAATTGGGATAAGAGCAAGATGATGATGAGTTTGTAACAATTTTTAACCACGACTCATGTCTTTGCTACGAAGTGTTAGTGTATATGTAATCCTAGAATCATGTAAAGTAAGGTTTCTAAAATCATCTACCGCCCTCAATTCGGGACTCCAGATTTCTAACAAGTAGATGTAATATGCACCAGGACATTGTTCAGGAGATAGGATTGTGGGCCGGCCACGGAGAACGTGGCACTCGGTACCGGTGGTCTGCCCAATGGCGAACGAGAGCAGATACGTCTGTTACCCCGGACGGAACGGACGGCGTGTGCGCTGACCATACCCCAAAAAGAAGGGAATAAGTTTGTACCCGAAGAGTTACATAAATATTGATATGTATGTATGTATTGTAGTGTGAGCGTTACTCTCAAAAGGCACATATCATAGATTAGATAATGAGCCTTATTCTATCTCAATAGGGCAGGGGCAATTAAATCATGGGGCGGCGTAGGCGAAACTACCTGCGCCTCATGCCGCCCTAGCCGAGGCCGCGGGTGACGTGACCGGGGATTAGTCCGTCCCCCGCCGAGGCCGACCGCGTGAGGAAAGACCGACGTCCTCCCCGAGGGGGAGACGTCGGTCGATGGGAGGGTACCCCAATAGGGGGTATTCCGTCGGGCCGACCACTGATGTCAAGTAGCCCTGCTCTGGTGGTCGGCCCAATGACGAAGGCGACGTGGTTTTCGGGTGGGTTGCGGGAGTTGCGTGCTTAAGCCCCTCTGTCGCCCCGGACGGAGTGGTGCGGAGGCGCGCCGACCGCAGCCCACCCACAAAAAAAAGGGGCAATTAAATCATAATCTGCTAGCAAAAAGCTCCGCTTTTGCTGTCGCAAATTTTCCGTAAGATAATAATTGAAAGTGTTAGGTATTCTTAACACTCTCAATTATTACCTTACAATTCATCTATAAATATTTATAATTTATCCAGATATGATTTTTTTAATTTTTTTGTTTTCGTTTAGCCGAGCAACCTTGTGCCTCGAAGTCAATACCGATAAAAACTTGGGCCACCTACTTCGACTCTGGCAACACCCTAAGCTGGGTTTTGTACCCGAGGAATGCTTTTCTCCTCTAGGAGTCAGAGAGAGTCAAAAGCACTCCACTAGGTTTTTGGTAACATTCTAAAGAGTTTGGCCTCCTTTAAAACCATAACCGCATACGCCATACGCGTTACAGTAAGAGTGTAAATTGTCACACCCATGAAAAAAAAAACACTATAACAAATTTTATCGTGTTTTTATTTGATTTTTATTACGCCGAAATTTCGTATACGAGAAACTAAAAATAAAATCCATAAAAATTGTTTTGTTTCATGTGTACTATGCCCGTAAACATTAGTAATCATTATCAGATTCATTTCAATTTAATCTTTTTATAAATACATAAGATTATAAAAGTTTCATCAGTAAACAACCAAACAATTCAAAATTTTTGGCTTAATCACAAAATGTAAACACTGTTTGCCGGTATTATTCTAAAAATATTGGCAACCCTCCAAGAGAATAAATAATCCACACTTGTCTGACTCACCTAGTCTGTTTGAAAATTAGTGATTTATAGATAAGTAAATACATGAGTTATAAAATGGATTGACTTCTTGCTCGTGATGTAAGCATCGTATTTCTCAATAATAATATTTGATTACATAATAATAGTTTCCAGCAATAAGTATCACTAAGTAACATAAAACTAAAGGCCTAAAGGCATTACCAAAACCCACCACACGCAAACACCCTCAGAAAGTTGGGCTTCTGGCTCTCTCGCTTACCGAACGTGGTGCAGTAAGAAATTGCGGCTGTCTCGGATGGACCGACCCGCGACTGTAGACAAGACTTTCGACTTTCCTTTGTGTTTGTTTTAGTTAGTTTTTCACTAACGAAATTTTGCTTTCTTTAGTGATTAAACTTACTAAAACAGAGTTTTTTTTTTGCTACATTATATTTTACCATTACAAGTAGAAACATTTAAAAATGTAACTTCAACACAACATCGACGTCATCTTAACCTATCCTTATAATCCTATCCTATTCTATCTTGGTCTGTTTCTCTTATCCTTGTCCCCTGATAGTATTGTTGCATTTATCAATTCGACTCGTATACTGATCCAAACTAGACAACTTTATAACGTTTGAAATTAATATCTAAAAGTTATATGTATCGAAATAGATTTAAGAAAGTTTATAAACGCTATATTTCTATGTTATGCTTAAAATTATATCAATCATATTAATTGTAAAGCCATATTCGGCACACACGCATTCACCATTTCCAGCGAATTATTAGGATGGAGAAAGTAGTCACGCGACTTCTCCGATTCGCATATGTATAATTATATCGATATAGTCGCGACATTGTCATCACTTAAAATATGTGTGTTATATGCAGTCCATATAAACTGTTGTTTTAAAATTGTTTGTATGTATGTTTTAACGGATGTACCTAATTCACATTTTTATCCAATATACGCATATGTAATACGTGTATTGGATTTGATGAGTCTTTTTTAATCTTTCTGTAAGCTCTAGAATTGGCCTGGGTCACGTATATTTTTATTTGTGACTAGCAACCCGGCCTCGCTTCGCTTCGGTTATAGGTTATAGTCGTTTCACCCGCGTAGTTCCCGTTCCCGTGGGAATACCAGGATAAAATATAGCCTAGTTTACGCCCTGATATTATAGCTTCCCATTGGTGAAAGAATTTGTGAAAATGGTCCAGCCGTTTTGAAGATTACCCGGAACAAACAGACAAAAATTTTTTAATTGCTATGTTAGGCATAGGTGTCTGCAAATAACCGTGTGAGCATGAAAAAAGCCTATTATTTTGACATTACAAACAGACACTCCAATTTTATTTATTGGTATAGACTAACAACCCGCCCTCGCTTCGCTTCGGTTATAGGTTATAGTCGTTTTACCCGCGTAGTTCCCGTTCCCGTGGGAATACCGGGATAAAATATAGCCTAGTTTACGCCCTGATATTATAGCTTTCCATTGGTGAAAGAATTTTTGAAATCGGTCCAGCCGTTTTGAAGATTACCCGGAACAAACAGACAGACAGACAAAAATTTTTTAATTGCTATTTTAGGCATAGGTGTCGTGCAACTAACCGTGTGAGCATGAAAAAAGCCTATTATTTTGACATTACAAACAGACACTCCAATTTTATTTATTGGTATAGATACGCATATGTAATACGTGTATTGGATTTGATGAGTCTTTTTTAATCTTTCTATAAGCTCTAGAATTGAATTGCCCCTTTTTTTTTTTTTTAATGGGTGGGCTATGGTAAGCGCACGCGCGGTCCTGTCCGCCCGGGGCGATGAAAGGACGGCGCGCGGGCCCATAACCCACCCGTACTCACGTCACCTCGTTGTTGGGCCGACCACCGGAGCAGATGTGACTTGTCATCAGTGGTCGGCCCGACGGAATACCCTTTCGGGTAACCTCTCACCTCTCGACGTACTGGGACGTCGGTCGCCGTCGCGCGGTCAGCCTCTCCGCGGGTGACGGACAATTCCCCGGTCCGATCACCCGCGGCCTCGGCTAGGGCGGCATTAGGCGCAGATACTCGCGCCTGCGCCGCCCGAGTCGCCGGCGGCGGAACGTGTCGCCGAATAGGAGCTCTACTCGCACACGATCCGCCGCCTCCTTCCGTGAGATTACGGCCTCACAGAAGGCGGCGACCGCGTCCCAGTTCCTGACGCTGACGAGCATCTCCCTGGCGATGGTCGGCAGCGCCAGGTCGGCACCGATAATTGCGACGAGTTCACGGCGATCCCCCTCCCATGCAGCACACTCCTCGAGCGTGTGCTGCGCCGTGTCCTCGTCACAACTGCAGTGGTGGCAGGACGGTGTGCTCTCCCTCCTGACAATCTTGTGCAGGTACTTCCCGGAGCAACCGTGCCCCGTCAGCACCTGCACCAGTCGGAAGGAAAGCACCCCGTGCGTCCGCTCCAACCACTCCATCAGCACCGGCCGGAGGGCCTCGACGGTCCTGACACCGTACCGAGGACTCTCCAGCCGGACTGCCCAACGGGCAATG
Source organism: Lymantria dispar (assembly GCA_032191425.1). Classification (NCBI taxonomy): domain Eukaryota; kingdom Metazoa; phylum Arthropoda; class Insecta; order Lepidoptera; family Erebidae; genus Lymantria; species Lymantria dispar. The sequence continues at coordinate 33,211,140 of CM063442.1, forward strand.
ACTTCTCGGCGGGCGTTGACCCGCCAGGCGGTGATCTCTTTGATGGAGACCATGCCGCCGCGGGCGCACGTCTCCGACACCCGCCGATAAATGTCGGCGAGCATCTCCGCCTCCAGGTCCCACGGGGGGGTTCCGGCCAGGAGGCACGCTGCCTCCGTCGCCACCGTGCGGTAACCCCGTATGGCCCTGATTGCCATGACCCTCTGTGGTCGCCACAGGAGGGCCCTAAGACGGACGGTCAGGGACCCCGCCCACACCGGTCCGCCGTACAGGGCCATCGACCGGATCACCCCCACGTACAGCTGCCGGCACGTAGCACTGGGTCCACCCACATTCGGCATCAGCCGTGAAAGGGCGGACGCCGCGCCGACAAGCCGGGGAACAAGTCGATGGAGATGCTCCCGGAACCAAAAATGCCCGTCGAGCACCAGGCCCAAGTACTTCATGTGGGCCTGGATGCTGATGGTGACCGACTTCACGGTGATTGAAGCGCCGGCGGGAGGCCCGGCGGTACGGAGGCCATGGAACAAAAGGGCCTCCGTCTTTTCCAGGGCTACCCTCAACCCTGGGGTTGAGTTGTCAACGCTTCGATCCGCCTGACAATCTCCTCGGTGCCGAGAGTTGCCAGGCGTGCCGCCTCCTCTAGCGTCCCACCCCGGGCTGTGACGAGTGTATCGTCGGCGTAGCAAATTACGCCCAGCCCGGGTGGGAGGCTTCCTCTCAACGCCCAGTCGTAGCCGATGTTCCACAGGGTCGGACCCAGAACCGACCCCTGCGGGACACCGCACGTCATGGGCGTTCGCACAACGTCCCCTACTCGGTCAACGTAGAGGACGCTGCGCCCCTCCAAGTAGTCTGCCACCAGCCGCCAGAATTGCCCTAGGTCACGTATTTTTATTTGTGACTAGCAACTCGCCCTCGCTTCGCTTCGGTTTCGGTCGCCTTATACCGGTATATACCGCCTTATATAAGTATTGTGGAGGAAGCTCGAGTACAACAATGAGACGGATATGTGCTGTGATGATGATGATGATGGGGGGTCACCTTACATTACAGTATTATCACAAATGATTAATGATGTTTACGCGAGTATTATACTTTATAAATAAGTTATCTGTAATAACAATGACTTGTTGGACGTCAGACATCTTAGTCCGTCCGTGAACATGAAAGCTGCAAAGTGTTCGAAACGTTGGGTAGTAAAAAATCCAATACAAACGCGTTTTATTAACAACTAGCAACCCGCCCTCGCTTCGCTTCGGTTTCAGTCTTTCCTGCGTAGTTCCCGTTCCCGTGGGAATACCGGGATAAAATATAGCCTAGTTTACTCCCTGACATTATAGCTTTCCATTGGTGATAGAATTTTTTAAATCGGTCCAGCCATTTTGAAGATTACCCGGAACAAACAGACAAACAAACAAAAAAATATAAAGTGATTTTTAGGCATATGTATAGTGCAAATAACCGTGTGAGCATGAAAAAAGCCTATTATTTTGAGATTATAAACAGACACTTCAATTTTATTTATTGGTATAGATACGACTACAGCCCGAGGAACTTTTTTATTAATTCAGTAGTGTACATATATTAATCTATAGAATTTCTTGCATGTTTCGTGTCATTTTGTCCTTCGTGTTTTTCCGTGTGATGATAGAGTGAGAATACAGTTCACCATATCCTTTCTGCCGTGGTTGTCATAAAAGACGAGGCGAAGGGATATAATATGCATATAATATCCATGCACGAGAAGGAAGACTTGAAATAAAACCCTATACCAATCCGTCTGTCCAGCGTGGTATAGGTAAATTTACCTCTTATTGCGGAGCCTAGCGTGATAGAATTGCTCAAGTTCCCTCCTAAATAGAAGAAGACTCAAGGCCAAGGGTAGGATAAATATGACCCGAGTTGATCAAGATCTTTCATATGGTGACAGATTAAGAATACAATTCACGAAATACGATGTGAAAATAATATCAGGTTTGGTAGGATTTTCAAGATTCAAATACAAATTAAACTCATTTATTATTATGCATAAACCCCGCGGGTGCAATTGTGCCTGTAAATACTTTATATTGACCATTTCCATTGTCCATTTTTTTTATATTTCTACTACTTTTAAATAAAATTGCATACAATCTGATAATAGCCCCCGATATTCTGCCAACCACTATATGATATAATTTTTAAATAAAATGCAAGAGATAATGGCATAACCAGATCCCATACGCGGCACTCGACCATAAGTTAACCACTAGAGCAGCCTTTTGTCCTCTCTACCACAACGAAGGGAAGGTAGAGAACCACTCTACATTGAAAAAGAAGTTTATAAAATATAGATTTTTGTATTATAAATATAATTAGCTCACCTATATAATGTATTGAAGGCTTTTTTGCAACCACTGATATTGCAAGCAAATGGTTTAGCTTTTGTGTGTGCACGAATGTGTATTTTCAGACTGTAGGAAGTTAAAAATGCTTTTTCGCACTTTTCTATTGTACATTTGAACCTATATTCACCTGTAACAAAAGAAATACATCTGTTTCAAAATAGTTTTTTATATACTCACGAAATTCCGTTAAGCATGACAAATACGAATCATCATTATTATTAGATGGAGAAAGTAGTTACCCAACTTCTCCATCATGCCCAGCAGTGGTAGGTATTCGTATACGCGCTGCGATGAGACCCATCGCCTCTTCCATAATGGGAAGGCAATTGAGAATATACCACACTGGTCAGACGGGTTGGTATAGGGTTTTATTTTGAACTTGCTTTCTCTTGCAAAATGTCATCTGTATATTAATTATAATATTAAGCCATTAGGCTTAGTCGTCTTTTAGGACACCCACGGGCAAGAAAGGAGAGGTGAATTGTATTTTTACTCCATCACCTCACGGATGGCAATAAATTATCTATGCTTATTTTAACGATAATAAATTTACTTAATTATCACTAATAGACCAATTTATATACGTTTTCGCATTGTTTATATCTGTATACATTCTTTAGTTTGTTTGTTCAATGTGATTACGTTCTTGATAATAAATATGTTAAGTGGAGTGTGAAGGACATTTAACAGTTTTATTGCTTGATATGTAAAGAATATGGATTAATTATATTATTATAAGCTCACAGGTGCTGTGTGGTACCAAATTTTACTAACATTGCTTCGTGGGTGTCGTAAAAGACGTCGCATTGACCTAGGTCTACGTCAGATACCGTCTGGCTGACAATTACATTCCCAAGGAGAGTTAACGTCGGTCAGGTCATAAAACAATGTACGATATAAGAAGAATAATTACTGAGCCGAATCAAAATAATTGGTACAAGAGTAGGATTATGGTGGTCCCTAAATGTAGGCCTCACATCAAAGCTCAAAGTCCCTCAGTGTGCTCGGGATTTCTCTGCGAGATAGAATCCGGAATACGGAAATCCGCAGAAGAACGGGTGTAACCGACATAGCACGAAGAATTAATACGCTGAAGTGGCAATGGGCAGGCCACATCGCTCGACGAACCGACAACCGCTGGGGAAGAAAGGTTCTCGAGTGGCGACCACGTATCGGACGACGCAGTGTAGGACGCCCCCCCACTAGGTGGACCAATAACCTAATGAAAGTTGCTGGGCATCGTTGGATGCAGGCGGCACAGGACCGCACATTGTGGCGTAACATGAGGGAGGCCTACGTCCAACAGTGGACGGCAATAGGCTGAAATGATGATGTTATTAGCTCACAGAAGATATAGTTTAATAACAAAGAATAATGACGAATTTCTGATGTTTACGCGAGTAATACACATTGTAAATAATTAAAACTACTTTACGGATTTAATCGCGTTTGTATTTGATTTTTGATTGATCGACGCTTCGAACACTTTACAGTGTTCATATTCACGGGCGGACTGTCCGCCTGCATAACGATTTTAGCGATTTCATCTGATAATTCTGATATCGTGTCTCTCAATACAACCGTAGAGAAGTAATGGTAGCTGATACGGTGTAGTACGGAGGGGACATGTACTACGAAAGTGGAGTAGGTACTTATTCAATCGACTCCATTTAATTGGAATAAGAGCAATACGATATGTTCCTTTATATATTGTCTCTGACTTTTAGATAACAAGAAAAATATATGCGTAAAATTTAAATTTTACATATACGAGACTAGCCTAAATATTGACAGATCTTTCGTACATGCTAACAACAGGGTTTCGTTCACACAATCCTGTCGCACGTTATTTGTTAGCCTCGCCTCGTTATTTGTTAGCCTACATGTTAGCCTCGGAGATCTTATAGAGTTCAAGAATACGGTATCAATGGTCGGTCCAATGGGGATGAGGGGCATACGGCAGTTTATAGGTTGCGCTACGCGCCATAGCTTGCCCAAAAAAAAGATCTACAGATTTTACAGTTAAATAAAATAATTTATACTCATTAGAACAAAACACGAGTAAATCTATCATATTTGTGGAAGGCATTTCCTTTTTTTGGCAGCTATTTAATGTTATACTGAAAGCTGAGGCAAACATTAATAGATATTTAATTACAATTATTATGGATGTTTCTGTTAACCTCTGGTTATGGGCGTCTTTGACATCAATGGCAATACAGCGAAATATTAGAAATAAAAAATAAAAGTTTTGTTTCGGTTACTTAATACTTGCTTCAGAGTAATGACTGACAATTACAATTGTTGAATCAATAAGGTAAAGAGATTAATCTATATTAAAATGACAGTAATCTAATTCATTACAAAATATAAAATATTAGATGACTTCTTTACAAATAAAGGTAAAGTAATAGGTACTCATATTTCTGAATATCAGATGGAGAAAGTGTAGTAGAAAAAAAGAGAAAATCAACAAATATAAAAATGAATATTTGTCTGTATGTCTTTTATAGAATTGTAAACTATGCATTTGATCTGTGATGATCTTCAGCAGTCTAGTGTATGAGCCCAAGAAGGTGTCTGAGTTGGTACGACCTGACCTGGTGGAACCGGTAGGTGGCGTGGTGATTGATTTCAAGGAGAATTCCTTTTACTATTTTTTTAGATTTGAACAGAACAACGTTGGGTCAGCTAGTTATATTTCTTAACCCTTTTACAAAGCCATATTCCCTTTTAGATGATGGGTTCATTTAGATTTTTGCTATAAACTATTGCATAGTATTACTATTGTGGCACTGAAACGTGGTCTCTAAATGTCCTCATAAAAAAGCTCAAAGTCGCTCAGCGTGCTGTGGAGAGGGCTATGCTCGGTATTTCTCTACGTGATAAAATTCGGAACACGGAAATCCGTAGAAGAACGGGTGTAACCAACATAGCCCGCAGAATTAGCACGTTGAAATGGCAATGGGCAGGCCACATCGCTCGTCGAACCGGCAACCGGTGGGGAAGTAAGGTTCTTGAGTGGCGACCACGAATCGGACGGCGCAGCGTAGGACGACCTCCCACTAGGTGGACTGACGACATTCTCAAAGTTGCAGGGAACCGTTAGCTGCAGGTGGAACAGGACCGTTCCGAGTGGCATTGTAGTGGGGCGGCCTATGTCCAGCAGTTGATGTGTGTAGGCTGATGGATGGATTGTACAGTATTGATGAAATAATGACGAAATTGCATTAATTTCTATAGCATAGTTGTTTTATTGTATTCCTGAATTTGTACAATATCCATCTATACCAATAAATAAAATTGGAGTGTCTGTTTGTAATGTCAAAATAATAGGCTTCTTTTCATGCTCACACGGTTATTTGCACGACACCTATGCCTAAAATACAGATTAAAAAAATTTGTCTGTCTGTTTGTTCCGGGTAATCTTCAAAACGGCTGGACCGATTTCAAAAATTCTTTCACCAATGGAAAGCTATAATATCAGGGAGTAACCTAGGCTATATTTTATACCGGTATTTCCACGGGAACCGGAACTACGCGGGTAAAACGACTAAAACAGAAGCGAGGGTGGGTTGCTAGTCTATACCAATAAATAAAATTGAAGTGTCTGTTTGTAATGTCAAAATAATAGGCTTTCTTCATGCTTACACGGTTATTTGCACGACACCTATGCCTAAAATACAGATTAAAAAATTTTTGTCCGTCTGTCTGTTTGTTCCGGGTAATCTTCAAAACGGCTGGACCGATTTCAAAAATTCTTTCACCAATGGAAAGCTATAATATCAGCGCGTAAACTAGGCTATATTTTATCCTGGTATTCCCACGGGAACGGGAACTATGCGGGTAAAACGACTAAAAGCGAAGTGAGGGCGGGTTACTAGTCCCCAATATAATCACAGCTCATATACATCCCAACTGGAGTCGAGCCTCCTTCACATAAAGAGGGAAATTTACCTACTCTACTAAGTTGATCAAACGCACAGAAAAATGAATAAGATAGAACGGCCATGTGGGCGGGGCAAGCGTGCCACAATTGCGATCAAACGGTCTTAATATTGACGAAATTCGTTTTACCGGCTCTTAGTTGCGCTCATATAGTGACCTTGAACGAAGCTCCGACAATAAAGAGAAATATGCCGTCTTGAGCTGTTACAACGCGTCGAAAACGAAGTCAATTGCGTAGTTATAGTCTAAGAAGGCATTTCTTTTCATCATTAAGTCCATAAACTTATTAATTCAGTGATATTTCGTAATTTTATGAGAGTACTAGCAATCCGCCCTCGCTTCGCTTCGGTTATAGGTTATAGTCGTTTTACCCGCGTAGTGCCCGTTCCCGTGGGAATACCGGGATAAAATATAGCCTAGTTTACGCCCTGATATTATAGCTTTCCATTGGTGAAAGAATTTTTGAAATCGGTCCAGCCGTTTTGAAGATTACCCGGAACAAACAGACAGACAGACAGACAAAAATTTTTTAATTGCTATTTTAGGCATAGGTGTCGTGCAAATAACCGTGTGAGCATGAAAAAAGCTTATTATTTTGACATTACAAACAGACACTCCAATTTTATTTATTGGTATAGATTATGTCGTTTACAACAATCAATTATTAAATCGCAAAAAGAGCCAAACATTATGCATCGTCTGCCATACATGGATATCACCTTTTATTAGTCCAGCAACCGCGCAATGTACTGCGTTCAATGCGATGTCACTGAGAACCGCCTTACCAGCGTGGTAGTATAAGTTTTCATTCAAAACATTGACGTTGATCCACGCGTATCGATAGTGTTGTCCAACATACTATAAGTTATCGATTTCAATAATTACCTATGTGTTAATTTTATCATATAAATAAATGTTTTAACACTTTTAATTTAGTAATCGTTTTATTTAGTTATATTAACAATATTTAAATAGGTATTTAAAAATCAATTATTCTGATATACATTATCTACTTAATTTATCTTGTATATCTATAGTACATTCTTATATATTTTCCCTGTGGTGAAGGAGTAAGAATATAATTCACCACTCCCTATCTTGCCCATGGATGTCGTAAAAGACGACTATGGGATATAATATGCGCATAACATCTGTGCAAGAGAGAGCAAACTTGAAATAAAACCCTATACCAACATGTCTGACCAGAGGTCAAATTCCCTCTCATTGTGGAGGAGGCCCGAGCTCAACAGTGGGACGTATGTGGGCTGCGATGATGATGATCTATTGTACAAACTTCATAGTGCTCATTAGCACTCTTTAGCATTTAATAAAATAGAAATAACAAATAGTAATAAAATATCTATGTTCGGGACCAATCACTAAATATATATATATATGTGTGTTTGTGTGTGTATATACATATTTTAATTTTAGATGCCCATGAAATCCAAGTATTAGAAAACTATGGATTAAGGTAACTGGTAGTTAACTAAATACCAACTAAATCTAGCACAATTTGTTCACAACATTCTGTAGAATACTAAAAATAATGGTAAAGTCATCAAATAGTATTGTATTTCATTTTTATTGGAAAACTAAATGTTTAATTAAGTAGGTATTTAGTTGTCGTACAAAATAATTGTTCTATTCTTAAGATGGAATAATTTATGATAAGAATGAATTTCTTGAGACTGGTTATTCATTACTAGTTATTCATTACTAGTTATTATTACTAAGTACTAATATTTCTGTGATCAAACGGGTTGGTATATGATTTTTTTTTGAGTTCTTTTCTTACAAAGATTTTATATGCATCCGTTTATGACACCTAAAGGCAAAAACAGGGCTTTGTGAATTGTTTCCTTGATCCATCACCACATGGAAATGTACAATAATCATCATCACAGCTCATATACATCCCAATACTGGACTTGAGTGTCTTCCACAGTGGTAGGGAAGCTGACCTACTATCCCGTGCTGGTCAGACGGGTTGGTGTAGGGTTATATTTCAAGCTTTCCTTCCCTTGCATAATATTTATTATCTGCATATCCCTTAGTAGTCTTTTACAACAGCTTCGGGCAAGATAAGAGATGATGAATTGTATTCTTAATCTGTCACCACACATTATTGTAACTTTACAGTACTGTAACTTTATTTATGAATCATACATAGTCGCCTTGAGTCAATATTAAAGGCATATAACAAACTAATCCTGACAAACATGAGTTTGAGGAAAAATAATTCAAAATTGTGTTTGAGGTCTCTAATTGACATATGCAATCAAAAATTTGAAATATAATAATACCGACCGACGAGATTGTGCTCTGTGGGTTACAGATAGGGTTGCCACCTTTTTTCTGTTTCAATAAAGTATATGGGTTAATGAATGAAGAAAAAATAAAGTACTTTGCGTCCAAATAAAGTAAGTTTTTCATTATTCTGCTTTTAACATACTTATAATTATTTTTAGCAAATTTTAATAAATAACTGGCAATCCCAAACAACATCTGTGTACTTTATATTTATTTTATGACAAATGAATTATAATTTTTTAACAGATTCAAAGGCATTTTGTTTAAATTTTGAAAATTTTGCCTCAAGAAATCAATTCGGGCGAAATAAAGTATTATCGCATACTTTATTGTTCACATAAAGTATAGAGTACAATTACCCAAAATAACGTACAATACTTTATAATAAAGCCCCACTACCCATATCTGCCGGCGTTCCTCAGGGGTCACATTTAGGACCTTTACTCTTTTTGTTATACATCAATGATTTAGGCAAAGTTTTATATAACACGAGTCAACTTTTTTATGCTGATGACACAAAATTATTTAGGACAGTTACCAATATTATCGACTGTATAAAGCTACAACAGGATTTAAATTCTCTGGAAATATATTGTAATGAAAACCAGTTGTTTCTTAATATCAGTAAATGTCATATTATCTATACTAATATTATAAAGAGGTAAAATTTGTAAGTTTGTATGTAACGAATAAACTCAAAAAGTACTGGACCGATTTTAAAAATTCTTTCACCATTGGAAAGCTATAATATCAGGGAGTAACATAGGCTATATTTTATCCCGGTATTCCCACGGGAACGGGAACTACGCGCGTAAGGCGACTGAATCCGAAGCGAAGCGAGGGCGGATTGCTAGTAACTTATACTCGTAAAAAATCTCCCATCATTTACGATTACTGCTTAAATGGCCAATCCCTAGGAAGAGTTAGTCTGGTTAGAGATTTAGGAATTTTAATGGATAGCCAGATAACATTTAAGCCTCATATCGATTCCATTATTCAAAGAGCGTTCAGAAATTTGGGATTTATTAATAGGGTGGGTTACCATACCTTTTAAAAAAAGTATCACTCTTAAAGTTCTTTATTACAGTTTTGTTAGATCACTCCTAGATTTTGGTTGTGTTGTTTGGTGTCCGTTTTATAAAGAACATATTGATAAATTAGAGAAGGTCCAGAAAAGGTTTATAAAAATTCTAAATTATCGCGAAAATGTAACACTTGAAACATATGAAGATTCCCTTCTTCATCATAGACTTCTATCTCTTAGTAATCGCCGCATACAATTTGATCTTATTTTTCTATACAAAATTTTAAATAACCTTATTGATTCTGATTTAATTGTTTCTAAGACTAACTTTAACACTAAATTCAGAATACCCGCACGCCCCTCACGTTCTTTTAATGTTTTTGCACCTCTGCTTCCTCATAAAAATTATTGTTTTAACAATTTTTACTTACGTTGTCTAAATAACTATAATGAAAAATTTTCTGATATAGATTTATTTTCGAACTCAATGTATACATTTAAAAAAATAATTTTTGAAAAACTTATGTATAATAGTAACGATTAATTTTTCTGCGTCTTACGTTAATAGATATATTGCTGTTTTTATGGTCATTATGGCCTTGTTTGTCCAATAGCACCTATTAAGTAATTAAGTAACATCTACAACTACTTTTAGGCACTCGTTGTCGATAACTTAATTTTTTTAATAATTTGTAATATTTCTCTTGTATGACTGTATGTGCCAAAATAAATTTAAAAAAAAAGTACGGGTGGCAACCCTAGTTACAGACCCTCAAAAGCCATTATTTAAACCGTAGTGGTTTAATTATTGCTCTCTATACAATTAAATGTAGAGGAAAAATGTAGTCTTATAATTAATAATAATCAATGCTGTACTATGTATATGTGTAAACGAGGTAATAGATATTAGCCCAAGAGATAGTTTTCTGTTTGGTAATAAAGTAAGCACATCATTCACCACCTCCTATCATGCCCGTGGGTGTAGCAAAAGGCGATTATGGAATATGATATTAATATTACAGGAGAAAGAAAACTCTCAATAAGATCCTGTGCTAACACTTCCATGTGATCTTGATCAGAAGACCAGTATGATCTTCATCATTATCATCTCAGCCCATACACGAACCACTGCTGGGCTTGAACCTCTTCCACTATGAGGGGAATTCACTTACTATACTATGCTGGTCAGACATTTCATCCATCCTTCCATAGATATTATATTCATATTATATCCTTTTTCCGTGTGGTGACGTAGTAAGAATACACTTCGCCACCCTCTCTCTTGCCCGTGGATGTCGTAAAAGATGACTAAGGGCTAAAATATGCATATAACATCTATGCAAGAGAAGGAAAACTCGAAATAAAACCATATACCAACCCACCTGATCAGCATGGTATAGTAAGGTCAATGTCCCTCCTGTTGTGGAGGAGGTTCGAGCCCTGCAGTGGGACATATATGAGCTGTGATGATGATATCCCTTAGTCATCTTTTACGACACTCACTGCCGAGAGGGGGGTGGTGAATTGTATTCTTATTCCATCAATCAATCCTGCAATCAACAATCCTGCTACTCTGGCAGAGTCTAAAGCCCAGCAGTGAGATGTATAAGAGTTATGATGGATGGAACAAGGGATAGTTCAAGTATTTGCTGTATGTACAGTGTGGTAGAATAGCCTCACCCTTGTGTGTTTTCATGTGTGTGCGCAGATTTCCCACTGTGCTGTATGTACGTTCACAACCTTCATATTCACATTTGTACCTCGCACTGTTATCCTCCTGCTTCCTCTTGGTTTTATCCATATTAATCTTAGTTTCAACATTCGGTTTTGGCATATCTGAGGTTGTGTCATTGTGACTGAAAAAAATAAACAATAATTTTATATCCACAAAAAGTTAATATACTCAGGTGGGCGTTATTTATCCAAGTGGCAAATAATGCAAGCGAATATTAAATTGAGACTAATTGCATATTCAAAACATTATTCTATATTAAATGAAATACAGAAAATACGTAACTACCTGGTCAGCAGTAACATTGCCAATTTAAAACAGGTTAGTCACTGGTTTAAAATTATTTATTGAGCATAACTGGTTTATTAACTCACAGAATACATTTCAGCAAATTAAATATTTTATGTCATACCTCTCACTCGCCTTTCAGTAGAATATTCATTGGTAAAATAAAATTAGGATATTCACATCACATCGTGATGGTAATGGACCAAAATAGAATGACCAAAAGCGATACATCTAGTAAAGGAACACGTTTAAAATGAAATAAGTGCGAGCGAGATGCAAAACTATTGACAAACAGCTGATTGATATTGAAGCGTAATGTTTATGCGCGTAATTATTATATTAATGAACGTAATGCATTGTACAACTTACTTTAAACCTTCAATGTTATTCTTATTTTCTTCCTTTGAAATCATTAGGCTTTGCAATGTCACACCGTTTTAATCCGAATTAAGTCTTTAATAAACTGCATATTATGTAAGTGCCTACTGTTTGGGGTTTCTTATTTCATTTAAATTAAAGTTTTAAATTGAATTGATTACGAGAGCTTCGTCTAATTTTTTTAAATATTTTAATGGACAGTGAACCAATATCATCAATGAAGCCGCGCGGCCATATTTTGATTATATAGAGTAATATAGATATAGACTATATAGAGCACTACTTTTCTGTGTTGAGTAGTGTTGTACCTCAGAGTAGAGGAAAGTGTTGAACCTAACCATAGTGAAATTATTAAAATCGGAATATGTTGCATTTCATCGTTACAAGTTCACGGTGTCGTAAATAGATGGCAGTAATTTCAAAAATATTTGAGGAGGTTGATGCCATATTACCGTAATGCAAGGCAAAGTAGGCGCTTATAACGACTCTGAGGACTCCCAGCGAAACTCCCGTTATAATGAACACCACTTGTTGTCTGCGCGGGCAGTGCGTCGACCGCACGCCCTTCCAATCACGCGAATGTTTTACCATCACATTCGAACAATATTCCGTGTCTAAAATTGTGTGCGTAAAATAAATAACAATTGCATGCCGTTATTTCATTATATTAGTTCAGTATTATTTACAGTATATTATAAAAAATGTGTTCAAAAAGTTTAAGTATTTATTTTAATTTGGTAAGTAATAAAAAAAATATAAATACTAAGTTTTTACATAAAAGTTATTTTATTCTATGATATTTTACACATAATTAATATTTTTAAATTTTATTTAAACTTTCCAGTGGTAATGACATACCCATAACTTATCAAATAAAGTTTTCTGATCGTTTTAATTTGACAGTAATTTCGTGGATATTATAGGTACGTACGTAAGTACCTAGTCTCATAAAATACCTCTAAATATATATGTATAAATTTACCAAATACATTTCATAAAATTTGCAACGCTGATCTCTAAAAATATTATCATGACCAGATGTGCATCGACATTTCTTTTGGACTAAAGAAATCAATTCAAAACTGAATAATACATTAACAGTCAAGGAGTACATAAAGTCATACATTAGTCATTTATGTATAAATGTTAAAAAAAAACAATTTTTGTAATATTTGAAAAAAAAAATCCTTTGTGTATAGGTATTAACTAGATACATAATAGTACAGTTATGCGGTTATATTAGGTATAACACAGCTTTAAATCTAGCATAAGTCATCTGCTTGAGACACAGTTGACTGACTCATTACCTATGCATTTGGAACGCGCAACCAGGAAGAAGATAAGTTAAAAAGTTTAAACAGTTGGTAAAGTTTGTTTGCATTTTACTGTTACCTATGGCTATCTAGGCGTTTAAATATTGCTTCCCTACCATTACAATTACCACTATATGGTATCATTTCTTGTAGGTTGCTAACCGTGATAGAAAATGTTTATGTTAAAAACTGATTAACATTTACATGCTCTAGCTTCGACTCATTTAAAAATATTTATGAACGCAAATCAGTGGTTGATTTGTATTGTATTAACTTACTTTAGTATATTTTTGAAAAGCAATTAAGTACTGAACTAAGCACAGTACCTAACTGTAAGTAATATAACTGTAAATGTATGAAGCCAATACTCGTTTTAATAGTAAAAGAGTGGTAACACTAAACCTCACTAGAATTGTAGCCGTAGTAGTGTGAAGTTATTATTAATATATCTATAGGCTTTTTAGGCGGGCTGTGGTTTGGGCGCTCTTTCCGTCCGGAGTGACGAAGGGGTAACGCGGCATCTAACCCACTATAATTCCTTTCCTTCATCATTGGACTGACCACTGGTACCGAGTCCTTGACGTCCGTGGCCCACGTATCTATATGCCTAGATTTAAATAATAACACATGTACGATTATCTCTCTAAACAAGCTCATGTGTATATTGCCATAAGCATAACTGTATAACATTTTTCATAATTTTAAGGAAATTCACTTTTGCGGCACTAGTGCCGATGCGTCATTCCGTTCAATTGTAGAAAGTTGCATGCTTAGTCAATACTATGTCAATATAAAATCAGCAAAGCATACTAGTATTCGAATTTTTTTCTGCTCTTCTTTAAAACATATACACTGTACACTTTCTGTAAAGAAGAACCCATTTCTCATAAGCGTCTCAGTTCCAAGAAGTAATTTTCCAAATCTCGGGACTATTGGGATTCACGGCGTCGAAACAATGTAATTAGCAGACAAAAAGCTGGGTGTTCTCAACAGAGCCAAGTGGTACTTCCCACTAACACAACATATTTAATATTGTCTTTCTTCTACAAAGCACGAGATCGTCTATTAATGAAGTACTGCACGCCCCTCTAGGCAGGTGCGCCCAAGTATCGGCTCGATCCATTTGACTTCCTGCAATGACGTACTGTTAGAATTGTTAATGATCCTAATTTTAAAAATGGATGGAGTCATTGAAGCGGCATTGACTCTCTAATTGGGAGTACTCAAGGAGCTGTTTGACTTGGTACCTATATCTCCTTTCATACCACTCGACATCGCAGTGAAATTCAACTATAGCACCTGAAAATAATATCGACCTTGAAGGTACGTTTTCAGCGTTAACTTCTCCCACGCAAGTGTAGGCTCTATACTAAGCCACGCGGACGCTATGACATATCCTTTTTTTAAGTAGTTTTGCTGTGCCGTTTATTACTAATGTCCATGAGGGGCAATTACTATTTGTCATCAGGTGAGCTGCTTGCTCTTCCACCACTAATAGTCATTCCAATATTGTGCACTCAATAATAGCAGGAAAAGTGGTTAACCATCTCAATTGAATTATCATAGGATTTTTTTTCGAGGGTGTATCTCTGTAGTTTTATTATCAGCTTATATCTCTGAGTTGCATCAGCTATGGTCGGGCCATTGCCGACGATTTCGAACAACAGGTTTTTAAAGTCCGCCGTTACAGCCTTGAATTCGATGGCCTGTCTGTTAGATTACTTTGCCACCCCGAGTTAGTTTGTTATCCCTTCAATCGATGCCTCGGCAAGAAGTGCTGTAATATCAAAGGGCCGGATTCACTGCATTGGCGAACTAGGATAGCGCCTGTTCCTTCTGTGAGACAACTGCCTCGTAGAAGGCGGCAATCGCGTATTAGCTTGTGTTCTTACATCGTTTTAATGATACCTACGGATAAAAAAGATGCTGTGAATTTCATTTTTACTCCTTCTCTACACGGCCCTTTTCTGTTAATCGTGGCGATATTTCAGCAAATACAATTTGTAACTATCTATTACGATCACAACTGAGAAAACGAGTCTTGAATTGTCACTCAAGAACGTGTTGTCCATATCAATAGTCCCAAGAGGCCGCTGAACACAGTCACTTTCGCTGCATTTCTTTATTCAAATTTCACTTTTGATCAGTTCCTAGTGACCATTGGGACTTTCAACTATACACAATAATACATTAATCGATATACGGATGCAATATTATGCACTATATTAAAGAAAATTTAGGTAAGATCTCTATATTCATAATCTTTTCATATTCAGATATGTTATTACATTTATATCAAAGTAATTATATTAAATTTATATGTAGTTATTGTATAGAAAAAAAGCGTAAGTACTAAGTACGCATGACAGAAGTGAAACTTCTTTGGTTACATGTGTTTTTTATCAGCATTAAAATAATAATAATTATAAAAAAATAAATAAAAAAATCTCTCGATCTTTTTCACTCGCGTGCTCCCTACTCTCGCCTAAGGCTTCCAATCCCGCATTACCGAAATCTCGGTATTGCGGGATCCCGCGCCATTTTCCAATCCCGCATGATGCGGGATCACGGGTGCGGGATCCGCGAGATTTGCGGGACTGAAAAAAAGCGTGCAAACTTAACTCTCAAACTCAAACGGTAACATATCCTATATAAATTTAGTTTTTAAATGTTTAATTTTTTTTTGGTTCATATTTTAATTTTCTTTGTGTATTTTTTGAATTTCTTTGTTTTGTTTTTTATTCAGTATTTGTCACTGTTTTTTGTGAAGAAAAAAAAACAGTGTAATTTGATTGATCTCATACTAGTAGTAATAACTTACTTAAATAAATATGGAGTTAATAATTCATAGGGTTTTTGTGATAAATAAACGGAGTAATTTGATTAATCTCATACTAATAGTAATACTTTAATAAATGTGTAGTTGGTTGATTAATTCATTCTTTTTTGTTACAAACAAACGTTGTAATTTGATTGATCTCATATTAATAGCAATATGTACGTAACTAAATGTGGAGTTGATTAATTCATTGTTTTATTTGCCTTAAATAAATGTGAATATTTTCGATATGCGGGATCCCGCAAATACCGAGATCCCGCGGGATTGAGAATTCCTAGTCCCGCAAATACCGAGTTTGAATTCAGGCTGCGGGATTGGAAGCCCTACTCTCGCCCCATGGCTGTGCTTCGTGCTATGTTCGCCCTTTCTCACTCTCTCTCAATCGGTCCCAAGCGCTCTCTCTCTCTTCTTCGACAAAAACGCTGCACATCTTCGTGACGCTAAATTACGTTTCATCCGTAAAAAAATTACCCTCTTGTGCGCAAAGAAGTTTCACTTCAAAAATAAGGATTTGAACAGCGAAGTATATTGCTACATAATAAGTAGGTACCTTTGTTACCGATGTCCTGATTTCCTGAATATCTGCACATAACTATTTGAACAAAAAAAAACATTTTACATAAACATGTATTCACGATTAAATTAGGCATTTTAAGCTTATGAGGTCATATTTTAAAATAGAATTGATCAACAGTTAAAATTCAAACTACCTAAATATTGTACCACCTGACACTTACCTGTAAAACGAAGCAAGTTCAATGACATGTTATTCACACATGACCTAGAAATCTGACACTGACACTTTCTTCTTGGAGGGTTTTTTCGATTCATTGCACATCACTATTATACTCATTCATTTCCGATTAAATAAAATTAAATACAATCGAAAAATATCATCATTTGTTTTATAATAAATTGATTGTTTTAAATAATGTGGTAGCTAAATACTAAACTTAAAAGAAGCATGAATATCTCAGTATTTTTTTATTGGTGTAATTAATCATTATTCTTATTTAAATGAATTTACATTATTATTATTATTTGAATTAATTTTCCGTGTGGTGACGGAGTAAGAATATAATTCACCGCTCCCTTTCTTACTTGGATGTCAAATAACCACTAAGGGATATAATATGCATATAACGTCTATGCAATGGAGGGAAAACTCGAAACAAAACCCTATACCAACCCGTCTGACCAGCGTGGTATAGTAGGCCGATTTCCTCCTATTACGAAGAGGCTCGAGCCCAACAGTGGGATGTATATGAGCCGAAATGATGATGAATGATTTATATGAATATAATACATAAACTGCATTGGGCAATTATTTAAATACTAGTTGTGCCCGTGACTCCGTCTGCAGCGAATTTTGTATTAATCATTAAATTTTGCAGGCATTTTTGCTACAATATTTCATGATTAATAGATTATATTCATTAAAATAAAGAGAGACAAACAATATTTACAAAAATCTTCACAATACAGCCTTTCAATTCCCCAAATACTATTTTCTCAAATAAAATTAAATTTTTTGCAATCCAATCTCTCTACTATTTTATTGTAAGTATAGATAAAGTGGATAAAAATACAATGTCTTTGTTTGTGATTTTATATAATAGAAATGGTAAATATATTATTAAAGAACAGTAAAAGGACTGGTTTTGTTTGTCAAAGATGGTCGGCAGCGGGATCTGTGTCATTCGGCCACGGCACACATACCGTTTTGATGGCGACTCACGAACCACCGATGAATTCGTGCGATAACCAATCATATTTAATGTATAGGTTGTATTTTAAATCAGCTCGTATTTAAAACTATAATTATTATAATGGATTGCTTCGTTACTCTGATGATTTTATGTATTAGAGTGCTTTTTTGTCAGGTTCGATTCTTGCACCAAGCGACGTTTTTGTCGTGTCAGAAATTTTAAATACGGTTAATCCGAAATGTCCATCCATCCATCAATCTATCGACGTCCATAGCATGTCATAGTACTCCCCACGAAGTAGGGGTAACGCCACAATTGCGACGCATAGCTAAATATCGCAGTTAATAAAATTTATTCTTAGGAGAATGTTATAAAATTCTGAAAAAAGTCTTTTGATTTAATAATTATCTTATCGCATTCGTAATATTTATGCGCAAGTGAAAAACGAATTCAAGTAAAAAACTAATTTTTAATTAATGGAAAAATTTTTTGACGGTGGTTTATTTACCTACCCATTACGGACCTGAATTTTCCCTAAATTTCGTATTTCATCATCATCATCATCGCAGCCCACATACGTTCCACTGTTGGGCCCGGGCCTCCTCCATAATAGGAGGGAATATAATCTACTATACCGTGCTGGTCAGACATGTTGGTATAGGGTTTCATTTCGAGTTTGCCTTCTCTTGCACAGATCTTAAGTACATATTATATCCCTAAGTCGTCTTTTACGACATCCACGGGTAAGATAGGGAGTGGTGAATTATATTCTTAATCCGTCACCATACGGAAAATTCGTATTTAATATGTTTAAATAATATTTTTTTATGAGGGTTTGAAATGGGCAAGTGTGAATTCCCGTTTTCGGTCGAACTGTTACCCCTCCGAAAAAAAAGTAATATTGGTCCTACAGTTCCGGGAATTTACATATACATAATTAGGATTATTTCCTCTTTAAGACATTTTAGACGTCGAACCCTTTTTTGGAATCTTTAATTGTTTATAACTTTTGAAATTGTTTTCTTAAACGTCTAGACAGCTATCGTACGTATTTTATTTATTTAGGGAAAACGAACAGATGCTCATTTTTATGACTAAATAACAAAGTTAGGTACAAATAAGACAAATAGACGTGTCGGTATAGGGTTTTGCTTCGAGTGATCCTCTTGCGTGGATATTATATTCATATTATATCCCTAAATCGGTTTTTTTGACACCCACGGGCAAAAGAGATGGTGAATTGTATTCTTACTCCGTCACCACAAGGAGAAATTTTGAATGAAATATTCTAATAATAATTTCTAATGTTTACACGTGTATTGACGTAAAACTATAGTGATTTTATCGCAGTTGTATTTGTTATATAATTGCCCAACATTGTAAATATTTTTCAACACTCATGGTCTTGGGAGGACCAAGAGTGATTGATTGGCCATTGATTGATGACCAAATATTATAATTAAAAATAGCGATGTCAGCATCGACAGTGCACTCAATAAAAGTTGAAAATATGAAAAATAGGAATAGGACGTTTCGCCGTGATATCACCTATGATAAGAAAAGATTGTTTCCGTTTTATAAAACTTTATAGCTACTTTTAGATCTTCAATGGCGTTGTAATTTCTTTTTTGTTCTTTTTTGTATCATATAGATTTTTTAAAAGATAACTGTTTCCAAAAATGGATTGGCATAAACAGGTCGCAAGTTTACCTGATTTAGCTCCACTAGACTATTCCTTCTGGCGATACGTTAAGTATGAAGTTACTTAAGAAACTACAACACTATTGAAGTCTTAAAAAAGCTATAGAGCCAATCTCAACGTAAATTCACCATCTAAAATATAAAATGCTATAAGAGAATCGTTATTTAAACGAGTTGAATATACAAAACGATTGTCATTTTAAACTTCAGACTAGCCCCTACTGACCTATCTCAATGTGCAACCTGTATAATATTGAGCAAAAGTAGAGTAGGCCAACTTCTCACCTCGTACAGAAGAGACACTTACACAACTAGAAAGTATCTTTCTTTTACTTCATCTCTGGCTATATACATAACTGTAGGTCTTGTGCACCGCCCACTATTAGAGGAAAATTGACCTGGTATAAAATGCTGTTCAGACCGGTTGACATTTTAATATAAGTTTCCTTTATTTTGGACCGATTTTAAACATATATCGCATCCTTAGAATAATAACGTATAGAAGGATAGTGTCGGTACTTAAACGTTCAAAAACATGAAGTCAAAAATACTACGTGCGCGCAGGCGATTACACACGTACACACGCACACCACTATACAAATTATGAAGTCAAACTTTGTTTTTATTAACATAAATCGTCGAAATACTTTTAAAAGTAATGTTAATATACTTTTTATGGTTTTCAAATGTGTTGTGACACCATTTGAATGCACAAACCGTCATAATTACATATTTATTTTTTAAGAGTTGCGTACGTACGTGCAGTACAGTGGCCTTGTATGGAACGGTTTCGGCGTAAGCTCCATTAGGCTCCAATTAAAATGCTTCATTTTTTGTGCGCGGACTTATCTTATACGTTATTATTCTAAGATCACATCACTTAGTTGTCTTTTACATCACCCAGGAAATAAAGAGAGTGCTGTTTGTATTCTTAATCCATCACCACACGGTTGAAGTGTAAGGTATATGGAGTGTTCAAGGAGAGCCTTTCTGTTAGCAAGTGTACCAAACTGGTATTTTTTATACTTTATATTGTGTTCCAGGCGTTGGTTACGTGTTACGTAGTGGCTGATTGCGGACCAAGACTGAAATATGCATGGGGCGATGCACTACAAGGAACAGATTGTCCAGGTCCAGATGGTACCCCGTATCCAAGGTTAGCATTTTTATTTTCCAGATATTATTGACAATATTTCAACATGCACCAGACGGTTTTAGTCTATAAGGTAACTGGTCAAGCCATGAATGAGAATACCAGGATATTGGTGGTGCTCTAAAGGTTGCAAAAGGTTTACAGCGAGTTATATGGCCCGGTGCTGCCCTACTCTCTTTTTGAATGGCTAAGATTCGGAGCATAGCTTAAAAGGAAAATGGCATTAGTATCACAGGTTCGAGTTTAGGATTCCAGTTAAATGTTAATCTGAATTTCCGTGTGGTGACGGAGTAAGAATATAATTTACCACTCCGTTCCATGCCTCTGGGAGTCGTAAAAGACAACTATGGGATAAAAATATACATAAAACTTCCATGCTCTTGCATACATTATTATTTAAATGAATTATTATTATTATTTAAATCAATTTTCCATGTGGTGACAGAGAATACAATTCACCACTCCCTTTCTTACTCATCGATGTCATAAAAGACCACGAAGGGATATAATATGCATATAACGTCTATGCACGAGACGGAAAACTTGAAATAAAATCCTATACCAACCTGTTTGACCAGCATGGTATAGAACCAGTGGCGTAGCAGGGGGGGGGGGGGGGGGGCGGAGGGGCGGACCGCCCCGGGCGCCACTATTAGAAGGGCGGCAAAATTGGAAGAAAAATATTTTGTGCGGGCACTGGCGGTGAGTCGGACAATTAATTTTTTAAGAAGTTAGCTTTGGCTAGGGCGGTATGAGGCGCAGGTAGTCGCGTCTACGACGCCGCAGTCGCCGGCGCGGTTCGCGTCGACGAGGAGACGCTCCTCGCGTACGCGCTCCGCCGCCTCCTTCCGCGAGACTACTGCCTTGCAGAAGGCTGCGACCGCGTCCCAGTTCCTGACGCTGTCGAGCATCGCCCTGGCGATGGTCGGCAGCGTCAGGTCGGCGCTGATGATTGCGACGAGTTCACGACGCTGCTCTGCTCAGGCGGCACAAATCTCGAGCGTATGCTGCGCCGTGTCCTCGTTGCAATCGCAGTGGTGGCAGGACGGTGTACTCTCCCTCCTAACGACCGTGTACAAGTATTTGGCGAAGCATTCATGCCCCGTCAAAAGCTGCACCAGTCGGAAGAAGAGCACCCCGTGCCGCCGTTTTAACCACTGCATCAGCACCGGCCGGAAGGCTTCCACGGTCCGCACACTGTACCGAGGCCTCTCCCGCCGGACTGCCCAGCCGTACAGGGCCATCGACCGGATGACCCCCGCGTAAAGCCGTCGACACGTAGCGTTCGGTCTGCCCACGTTCGGCATAAGCCACGATAGGGCGGACGCCGCGCCGACGAGCCGTGGAGCGAGCCCGCGGAAATGCTCCCGGAACCACTAATGCCCGTCGAGCACCAGGCCCAAATACTTCGTATGGGTCTGGATGCTGATATCAACCGAATTGACGGTGATCGAGACGCCGATGGGAGGGCCCATGCGGGGCCCATGGAACAAGAGGGCCTCCGTCTTGTCCAGGGCCACCCTCAACCCCAGCGCCCCGATCCGCCTGACGATAGCTTCGGTTCCTAAAGTCGCCAGGCTTGCCGCCTCCTGTAGCGTCCCACCGCAGGCTGTGACAAGCTTGTCGTCGGCGTAACAAATCACGCCCAGCCCGGGCGGGAGGCTCCCCCTCAACGCCCAGTCGTAGCCGATGTCCCACAGGGTGGGTCCGAGGACCGAATAAATGATTTCACTGCACGTAAGTTGCGAAAAGTAGAATTTTAGACTGTTTAGACTTTATTAAACATTACTTTTATAGTGTAAATTATTAATGTTACAGTCATGTTACTTACACATGTACATGGTTTTGAAAAAATATTTTTCACTCAATTCTTTCATTTTGTAACGTTTTTTCTTACCAACACCAACAATTATTATTTTTACGACGTCAAAAGGGCGGCAAATTATGACTCCGCCCCGGGCGACAGTGACTCACGCTACGCCACTGTATAGAACGGTAAATTTTCCTCCTATTATGGAGGCGGCTCGAGCCCAATAGTGGGACGTATATGAGCTAAAATGATGATGATTATTATTTATACTATATTATTAGTGTTTATTGCCAATTTTGCTGTTCTTGCAGAGTTGTTATTTACTTATATTTTATAGTTTTGCATGAAGAGAAAAACGCAGTGGATTATGTATTTACACTGTCATCAATCATTTTGTAATTAGTATTTTAAGTATTATAATAATCATACGCCGCTATAGTTCATCGGTTCAATCCAAAGAGCCGTAAATTGCCATACGCGTGTGGTAAAATGAAGCGTTATGTAGACATGTATGTTTGTAGTTTCACCAGTGTATATGTGAACGCTAACGGTATTATTATTGAGTAGAATTGCGAATAGATGTTGAGATTCTAGAACCTGTATTTACACTCAACGTTATCGCTGATTGCTGGGAAAAGCTAAACCTAGTCCTTTTTTGACAGCCTATGTTTTAACCATAACTACCCCGGATGATGGAAGGGTGGTATGGGACTCTGCAACCTGTCTTTTAGTCCTTTCACGCCAATAGAATGTATTGCTAGAACTGATTTCTTGACTGATATATCTGTATACAAAATTTATTATTATTATTTATCATTATCTGAGCTCATATATGTTCCACTGCTGGGCTCGAACCTACTCCATAATAAGAGAGATATTGACTTACTGTACCACGCTGTTCAGACAGATTGATATAGGGTTTCATTTAGAGTTTACCTTCTCTTAATTATATATCGTTATATGCATATTCCTTAGTCGCCTTTAACGCTACCCGCGGGCAAGATTGTGAATTGTATTCTTACTCTGTCACTCCATGCCAAATTATATTATAATTTATAAGTCAGGACCTTTAAATTGCAGAGATTGGAATCTGTATAATTTAATTTGCACTTATGCCACTTTAACCATGTTAAGGATTTCTTCAAAAAAGTCTTTGTTCTTAATATGTATATGTATAGATTTTAAACAAAGCTTTTTTTGGAAAAACCGCTAACATGGATAAAACTATCTCTTATGCCAGGTAGAGTAAAATATTTCTTTATAATTTTTAGAGTCCTTTATGTAAAGGGTACTTACCATCGGAACACTCTAATAGACAGGTTTTCCCTGTGCCACTGTACGAACCGTGATAGTTAGATAGTTAGAAGTTATGTGTTTTTCCTTAATATCTATTTTTATTGACTGATGATTGTCATAACAACTAATATAATTTTAAATAAAACTACGGATTTTATCGCGTTTGTATTTGATTTTTGATTGCCCGACGTTTCGAACACTTTGCAGCGTTCATGGTCACGGGCGGACTGCCGTGGCGGCCGGCCAACTGGCGGACTGCGGACTGCCGGACTGAAATCAAATACAAACGCGATACAATCCATAAAGTAGTTTTATTTAAAATGTGTAATACTCGCATAAACATCAGAAATCATTAACTAATATAATTGATTGAATTAGGCGATACATAGCTTCAATCCATTTTTAAAATTAAAATAACAAGTAATTTAAAAAATCTAATTGATATTTAAGGAACACACATAAAATAATCGTGATTTTTGGCGTTGTTAGAGATTGGATGATGTTTGGAACCTTTTTTGAGCAAGTAGTAGGTACTTGCACTTGGCCGGTTTCGTTAATGCCTTGAGATGTACAATAAAGGATTCAAAATGGAAATAATGACCATTACACGATGTTAAAAATCTAAGAATTATCTACTGTTTCAATTATGTGAAACTATTCAAATTTTACACTAAAAGCAACACAACCTGTACGGTTGTGTAGGTTATCGTAGCGCGCCGGCTAAACGGGTTAGTACCTAGGTATTTGTTTTTTTTTCTCTTGCAATAATTTTAACTGGTAATCATCATTAAAGCAATGTAAGCCCGTATTTTTTCATTCAGACAACAAGAGAACAGATTTAAATGTCATTGACATTTCGGGTTAGGATGTGTAAATTAAGATGAATCTTAATAACAACGATTAATCTTAATAAGAACGCAAAATTTAAGCATTTCATCGCCAATTACACATCTTAATTGTTAATAACCAATTACAGGTTTAACGTACCTTAAGTTTAATATCTAACTTAGAGATAAGCTGCAACAGTCAAAAACAGATTTTTAATTAATTGCTATGAATATGTATAAGGATTTTGACTAATTTTTATGGTATACTATAAGTAAATTATCGTGATTTTACCGATGTAGTACCTTTTCCCGTAGAAATACGTAGATAAAGTCTATACTTTATCTAATATAAAGTCTAAAGTCTATACTTTATCTAATATAATGGCTATCCATTAGAATGATTTTTTTATAATCGGTTGAGTGTTTTAAGCGTCAAATCGTACAACAAACTAACTTACATTCACATTTATAATTTTCATAGGTACCTACATAGAGGTATGAATATATAATATAGACTATATCGATTTTTGAAAACAACAACATTTATTTTCACTTCGAGCATTTCAAATTTATTAATTAGAACAGAGAGAGCAACACGAGCTATGTGACGTCAATGTCACGATCTCCATATCAATCTGCATCTGCCCTTTTTTGACAGGCTATGGTCTAGATATAGGTACGGCGTCTATTCCGTCCGGGGCGACAAAAGGGCATGCGCCCCCTTAACCCGCTATATTCCTTCCCCATTATCATTGGACTGATCACTGCTAAGTACCGATTCCTTGTCATCCGTGGCTGGTCCGGTTCTGCGGCTGTCTTCCACAACTATCGTATTGCGAGTAATAGAATATGCCCGATAAGAACTACCAAAGATTGTAATTCTTGGATTGTGAATGAATATTTTTTAATTGTTGTGGCTCAATGGTTTTTAATTTTCATGAACATTAAAATATATGGATAATTTATTATTTTAATATTAATCAGATTGTGTATGTATTTTGTGTGTTCTCGGCTGTTGAGAATGACGTCAGAATAGCACAAGCTTTAGTAAGAATGATAGCACTAACTTAGAAAATAAAAATAATATTTTTTGCACTATTTTGCTTATCCCTGTCAACCCAAATAACAGGGTAACATGAGGCACTATACCATTGCAAATCGGCTATTTTCAATTTCATAGGTAAATGTAGATGCAGAGTATAATCCCGTTAAGTGATTTTGCGTCTCGTGAGAAATTTCCCACAGTATATTTATCATTGTTTCACAGGAAATTGTTACAGAGTGCACTTACAGTAATTGCGATATAATGAACATATTATCCCGTGTAACGGAATGTGACCGATAATAATAATTTAATTTCGCGACATCTAGGTGTATGTAGTAATAAACTTTACTTAGTATAGACACGACATCTAGTTATTGATTGTAGTAAACTTTACGATGTACTTTAATTAAAGCTGATTTAATTTTAATTTATAATTTTAAACGTCTTCGAAATCGTAGGCAAGTTTGTAACATAAGCAAATTTTGACTTGTATTTTTTGTCTAACGTACTTATCTAATAAGTAATGTGTGACCGCGCTGTTCTGTTTCGTTTTTGTCGTATAAGATAGCCGAGGGATGAATAGGTCATATCACATCACTACGAGAGAAAACTTAATAATATTACTTTAAGAGAAAGCTGTAAAAACATTATCGTCATCATCATTTTCAACTTATTAAAATCCGTTTTTGAACATAGGTAACTCTTTAAATTGGCGATAATGTTAAAGGTATTGATAGGTAGGGAAGAGATACGTTCTGTTTTGAATGGAACGAGCCGTAGAAAAAAGTTCCGTTTTTGCAAACAGCGCAGCTCTAGTTATTCTATTTTTTTTTGTAAGTATCCCGTTCTGACAAGAGAGAATTGGACAGTTACTCAAGTGTCGCATTTTGACTTAAAAAAGTATGGTCATATTATGTGGCGATCATAATTTTGGTGTTTTGAATTTCTCAGAAAAACACAGCTGCCCTCTTACCTGATGATTGCTTAGCCGATTTTAATTACTCACTCATGACAAAACGAATAAAATTACGTAGAATTAAAAAACGTTTTTGATTCTTAGAATGACGTCATTCCTTAGTAATGTCTACTAAATAGTGCCAAGTGGCAATTACTATACATATTTATGAAGTTATTGACCTAGGTCAGTTTACAGTTCCAAGGTGGCTTTTAAAAATATATTTCGCTTTGGTAGTAGCCATATCCGCGTGGTGACAGAGTAAGAATACACCACGCGCGGCCCACCGTTGCCCCAATTGACCTGACCACTGGTACCGAGTTCACTGTCGTGGCCAGCCTCACCCTTTTAGCTTCTCTTTCGACAGCCCGCCCGGGACGTCAGTCGCCCTCACGTAGTCAGCCTCTCTGCGGGTGATAAACTATTGTCCAGTCCAGTCAGCCGCGGTTTCGGCTAGGGCGGCATCAGCTAGTCCATAATCGACCTAAGTCACATATATACATATATATATTATCATGTTAGCTCATATACATCCCACAGTTCCGTCACCTCACGGATAACTAAATTATATTATTTAATTTCTATTCCTCTGACAGAAAGAGAGAGAGAGGGAGAGAGTGAGTGGGAGAGGGAGAGAGAGACAGAGAGAGATCAACATAAGATATTATCAATACGAAAATCATTTTCAAAATTGATTGAAGCATGTGTATTATCATTTCAGGCATTTAGTTAACAGAGCGCTAAAATCCGGACCATGGGGTGCTTCCTCCCGACAAGGCAGAGTTATTCGTACTGTTGAGCCTGCGATAATGCGGCAAGCTTTATTAGATGCTCATGCAGGCTACTCGGAAGGATCGCGTTTGCAAGTTAACAATAACAGAACAGGTAAATCAAATATTAATGTAAAATTTTCAGTAAGGCGAGGAAAGGTTACGAAATACCTAATCAAGATGACTAACGAAAGTAAGCAGATAATAATACACGAAAATGTAAACATGGTAACGTATAGATTTCTATGTGGTGACGAAGTAAGAATACAATTCACCACTCCCTATCTTGCCCGTGGATATCGTAAAAGACGACTAAGGGATATAACATGCACGTAGCATCTGTGCAAGAGCAGGAAAACTCGAAGTGAAACCCTATACCAACATGTCTGACTAGCATGGTATATAGTAGGTCAAATTCCCTCACATTGTGGAGGAGGCCCGAGCCCAACAGTGGGACGTATGTGGGCTACGATGATGATGATGAACGTATAGATTTAAAATAATGGTATAAGAATCAGTCTTTATGAAGGAGTTTCATGCGTGCGTCTCAATAGTGGAATATTTGTGATTTAAAATTAAGAAAAACATAATATTAGGTATATCTTTCATGATATGCAAATCATTTGAACGTTGTCTTTGACAGTACAAAAAAAAGTCCGGCACTAATTATTTTCTTGACACCCTACACGTAGAGTTGTTGTAAAATAATAGAATTTATTTAAATAAACAAACTATTATATTTACGCTGTGGCTAAAATGCGACTAAATAATTGTGATTATGTGCCAATTAATAATTGAAATTTAGTCGATTCTCATGTTTGATGTTGGGCATGCATGAAAATCCTGCTTGCGGTAGCTCCGTGTGCAGCTCTTCCTTCCTTCCAAGGTAGTTTAGAGGAGTAATGCCTGCTAGATAACTCATGATCGGTCTAGCTATCATCTTTTGCATTATTAAGTATTATATTATATCGTGATTCGAAGAGCTAATATTTAATAAACATATTATACGAATTTATATATAAGAAGTCAGTAAAAAATAGTATAAAAATAATTGACAAACCCATTTAGGTTTTTGCCGGTTCTTCTCATTAGCGATCGCTTGTTGATTTAGTGTGGGTTTAATTAATTATTTAGTCTTAAAATTGGCAATATGTAAATGCTTTCGTGCTTTCTAAATACATATATGAATTTGATTATATTCCTCTTGTGATTGATTAGCTGAATTTAAAGCAATCAGTATTTAAGTTGATATAATATTTCGTACTCTAAAAGCAATAATATACACAAAGTGGCAAGTTAAAAATATAATCATGTATCACCAAGTTTTAGTTACCCGTGGAAGTCGTAAATCCGATAATTAATGTTTTTTTACAAAAAAAAAACCGTCGCCCAAACGCAATGCAGAGTAAACGAAAAGATCGTTAATGTAGACAATATAGATAAATTTTTAGATTTTTGTTGATTTTTCAAAAACCGATAGTCCGATATCGATTTTTTTTTATGGAAGCATATGGGCAGTAGGTACCCTTTCCAACAAAAAAGATTTTTCAAATCGGTTGGCTAGCGATGGAGTTATGCGCGAACAAACAAAAAAAAATACAAACATCGGAATTGAGAACGTACGGTTACGGTTAAAAACGGATAGCCACACAGATAACCATCCCAATTTCCAAGAGTGCGTTTGTTATTTGCCATTGTTGGTGATGCCGTTTATTTAAATGTGGAAATCATTAGATATATACACAGATATATAGATATAAAGTGCGAAGCTTGAGCCTAATTCATAGTGATAGCTGGTCAACGGTTTGGAATATGATTTTGTATCGAGTTTTTCTTATCTTGCAGTGATCTTATATGTCTGTGTCTCTTAGTCATCATTTACAATCACCGATGGAAAAAAAAAACAACATTGAGCCTTGTATACGTAACTGCGTTATTACACGGATGTCCTAAATAAAGATTTGGACTTAAAAACTAATTTTATATTAAAATATAAAATTAGTTTTCAAGTCCAAATCTTTATCATCATTCAGATTTTATCGCTCATTGATGTTGTTCAACGTTCTCATTCCATTTGAGGGCATAGCATAATCGTTACACTTGGCATGCTGATTGGCGATCGAAGTAGTTGTTATAAGTTTCTCGTAATCTGACTCTTGCCCACTTTCCTGGAGATATGCTAATCCAATTTTTATAACTTCCACGGGCAAGTAAGGAGTAATGGTAAATGTAAAAATTAGCTTAATCCTCTCATTTCCGCGACAAATATTTGTACTGTATTGATAGAGGTAAGACCACACTGTTGACAGTTGTTTATCTACAGTCGCGGGCCGGTCCGTCCGGGGTAGTACCACACTCTCGCAGAAAAGCAGTAGCAATTTGTTACTGCGCTTGGTTCGGTGAGCGAGAGCGCCAGAAGGACAAATTTTCTGAGTGTGATTTTAGTGGTGAGGGAAGTTTTGGTGATGCCTTTAGTTTCATCGAACCTCATTACACCCATTCACACTTTCTTTGCGGTAGGCAGCGGCCTAGCAAAGGTCCATGAGCGGCAGCAACACTTATCCAGGTGTACCTACTGTTTGTTCGTTTGCCACGGTTAGCAAGAAAACAGAATTAGTGTATTTTGAATAAATATTATTTGTTTCCTATGAAAATTGATTACAGATCAATATTTAATAGTTTTAATGTCAATTTTAGGTCGTTCTACAAATCTGCCGGGTCTAACGCCAGGTGTACCGAACTCCTGTGGCGGTACCCGGCTCTGCAGGACTAGGTATAATACTACAGCACCCATGTATGGAGTGTCACTTACCTCCGGCCAGCCTGTCACTATAGTGCAGAAGTTTCCTGATCTATTACAGCAAGTCGTTTTTGAGGTTTGCGAGTGAGTATTAAGATTAGTTTGATTTATTTGAAAATAAAAATAAAGTTTGGCTCCTTCATATTGAGAAACAAATTGCCGTCCGGGGCGTAAGAGCCTTCGTCGTTGGACCGACTACCGGAGCAGGGTGACTTGACGTCAGTGGTCGGTCCGACAGAACACCCCTTGAGGAGTACCCTCCCATTATTAAAAAGACCTAGGGTATTATGTTGTAATGGACCTAGGATATGTGTTATTATCAGTGTGGTGACGGTGGTAGAATACCATTCATCACCCCCTATCTTGTCTGTGGGTGTCGTAGGCACTATCCGGAGATCCAGATAACATCGATGCAAGAGAAGTCAAACTCAAAATAAAACCCTATTCCAACACGTCCGGCCAGCGCGGAATAGTCAATTCAAAATTAATTACCCTCTCATTGTGGAGGAGGCCCGATCCAGTGGGACGTATATGGGCTGAGATGATGATGATGATTATCGGACGACACAGTGTAGGACGCCCCCCACTAGGTGGACCGACGACCTGGTGAAAGTTGCTGGGCGTTGTTGGATGCAGGCGGCACAGGACCGCACTTTGTGGCGTAACATGAGGGAGGCCTACAGTGGACGGCGATAGGCTGAAATAATGATGAGTTTAATAGAAATATTCAGAATTTAGTTATACGTCCTGTAGAGTCCCTATAGTCATTTAAGTTTTCCGTGCTGTGAGTGTGACGAAGTAAGAATACAATTAACCCCCACCTCTCTTCCCTGTGGATGTCGTAAAAGATGAATGAGGTGTATAATACGTCTTTTTTTCTAAAAAAAAAAAAAAATATGTTTTTATTAATTTATTTATTTAAGACAACGCCCTGCACTAAGGAAATAACTGGTATTGCGGGGGACTTAACAAACATACAATTAACAGACATAAACCACATCCAGACTCAGAACAACAATTTGTGGATCGCACAAAATGTTGTCCCGCGTGGGATTTGAACCCCCGACACTGGCGCTGTAGGTCGCTATCTTAACCACCACGCCATCTGTGCAGTTAATATGCAGATAATATTAATGCGAAAGAAGGAAATAGAAATGTAACCCTGTGCTAACATGGCTGAACAGCTTGGTATAATAGGACATTTTCCCTCTCACAATAGAAGAGATAAGATCCCGACAGTGGGACGTATATAGGCTAAGATAAAGAATTAAGTAAAATTAGTTTACAATAATAGACAATCATAGGTGTATCTCAAAGATCTTACGAATATATAAAACTTAAGTAATTTATTTTAAAATTATTTTCCATGTGGTGACGGAGTAAGAATACAATTCACCACTCCCTATTCTGCCTGTGGGTGTCGTTAAAGATGACTATCGCGTATAACATGCATATAACATCTTTGCAAGAGAGGGAAAACTCGAAAACAAAACTCTATACCAATCCGTTTGACCATCGTGGTATAGTAGATCAATTTCCCTTCCATTGTGGAGGAGGCTCCGGACTGCAGTGAGCCTGTATGAGCTGTGATGATGATGAACCGGGAAATCAAAGCCGAAATCTAAGTTTATGAGGTTATATATCGACTTTTTCTTCTCTTATCCCTCTTATCAAGCGCTGATTCTAACTTGACGTTTACTTATTTTTTTAGGATTAAAGCACTCTCAGTAATTAATCAACCTTGAATCAATCTTTGCCTTTGAATGTTTTCTCTTTGGAGATGTCTATTCTTTCTGCGTTGAATGAGATTAAACCACCATTACTATTTTTTTAGAAAGCTTACTAATAAATACGAAAATAATGGCAATCCGATGGATGACAGGTTATGAGAAAAAGATGAAACTGGTTGCTATTTATTCATACATTGTTAACGATCTCAATACTTCTTTAAAATATGTGTTTTATCGAATAATTCCTATATTCATTTTTCTTCTGTTTCAGATCCAGTGAATGTTCTCTAGTAAGAGGGACCTGTTCGCAAACTTATGTACCTTATTTATTCTTAGTTCTTCCTTTAGGACCTGTCACCCTCACGGGTCAAGACTATGTACTTGTCGAATCTGGGTGCGTCTGTAGACCAGATCCTGTTCCATAGACATATTAAACTAAAATAAGGCACCTGACAAATAAATAATTAACATGGCAATTTTCTTCAGCCATATTGTTTTTTGTTTCAGTGTTAATGTAATTTACTTTGTTTGAAGTAGGTAAAAAACGCCTTCATTATAAGTAGTAAATATTTATGTATATGAATGCGATGTATAGAGATTTTCTCAGTATAAATAATTAATTTTAAAATGTACGGGCTAGAAGAAGAAGAAATTATAATTGGCATACATTTTAAACAGTGTTGATGTAAACATTTTATAAAGCGCGAAAGCTATTATGTGTCTTCTCACAAAATATGTTTATATTAAACAGAATTATTGTCCATGTAGGTACCGACCACTATGCTTCCCATTTGCGTAAAACTTTCTAGATATATAATCATTTAGTAACGGCATTGTATTTTAATTTTGAATTATGTCCTAAAATAATAGCGGCAAGGTATCTAAAATATATATCAATAAGATAAAAATAAATCCTACTTGTCGGCTTTTGAACATTACTAGGCATACTCTAATTATTATATTTCTTAAAATAAATACAAGCGTTTAATGATATTAAAACTATAACTAGAAATTTAAATTATAATAAATTATTCAGAATATGATTCTATGTGTAAAAAGGTTAAGGATACCTTAACCTTTTTACACATGGAATCATATCTCTACATTGTCAATTTTATATAATAAAAGCAAAAACATGTAATTATAAAAGTCGGTTCATTACACCCTATTGACAAAGGTTGTTTTTTGTTGTTATCAGCAATTTGTCATAAAAAAATAAAGGATAAAAGTCCAGTACAAAGTGCCAATAGAGCCTGTCTGAGATCAATTTACTGGAAATAACGTACTTATTAAGTTCAATTACGTAGAAATATAAGGCGCATCGGCGGGCTGTATTTTTTTTTTAAATTTAGACGCAAAGACAACACCTACCTATGAAATGCATTTATTTTTGATTAAGATATTTATATTCCTTATAAAGAATTTTTAGTTTTAATTGTTGGGAGAATTTCACAAGTATTGGTAATAAAGGGTGCATTTATTCAAATGTAAAATCGCCGTCAAATTTTAAATATTTAATTTGTCGGCCATTTTGCATTAAAAGTTAATTTATTTAACAGACTGAAGGTTTATTTTTTTTTGTTAGTTTATTATAAATTCTATTGTCTATTCTCTGAATATTTATTTATTATACGGTTTTATCGTTATTTGACAACAATGTTTATCTAGAGTTAATTTATTAGATACTTTTAAATAATTAACATTATTATGAAATAACGCTCATATTATATTATAAGTAATGGACAACGAATGTATCAAAGATTTTAATAAAGTAATTGAAGAAATATTAGGCAGCGTATTGTTTTATTTCTTAATACGATTTCTTAATTGTACGTTTAAGTTTCACTGCAACACAAGCATTCTTACCTTCGAGAATGTTGGCCTTTTATTAAAAGTATAGTTATACAAATAAATAAAATTCAAGTGTCTTTTGTAATGACAAAATAGTAGGTATTTTTTATGATCACACGATTATTTGCACGATAAAATCTTTTTTGTCTGTCTGTTTGTTCAGGGTAATCTTTAAAACGGCTGGAGCTATTTTGGTAATATTTTACTTACCTATCTATCTGTATAAGGCAGTGGAATAGCGTGCCTTGGAGGGAAGCTGTATCAAAATGAATAGGGGCCCAAATAAAGATTTCTTACAGAAGAATTTCCATTAAATTGACTATAAGTTGTAACTTTCCTCCTAGAAATTATGTATGACAAAAAAGCCTATTGCGGCAATCGCGCAATAATCGACGTAGGATGTTGCCATTTTTTGGCGAAACTCGGGGAAAAAGAGATTGCTTTTCTTGACCTTTGTCATTTCTGAAGTGAAAACTCTATAGGCACGTATGAAAGTTTATTTTCGGGAGCACGAGATTAAGTGACATTGTGGATAACATTTTACTAATATTTGCTTAAACACATTAGGGGCCGCTGTAGCCCAGCTCATTGATAGGCTGACATGGCGGTAGTTACGCTCTTGGTATAAGGAGTAACTTAGGCTATTTTTCCTATCAAGAAATTTTCCGATCTAGAAAGCGAAAACAAGGCTTCATAAACTGCGTATTGTAACATTTTAGAAGATAGTGTAGAATTGAAATGCGCAGCAGGACGACTGAAATCAAAGCGAAGCGAGGGCGAATTGTAAGTTATAAATAATATTCAGCTTAGTCACTTTTTTTTTAATTTAATCTGTATATTGCGTGTGGTGACGGAGTAAGAATACAAGAAAATTCACTATTCCCTATCTTGCCCATGAATGTCGTAAACGACGACTAAGGGATATAATACGCATAAAAAATCTACGCAAGAGAAGGAAAACTCGAAACAAAACTCTATATCAACGCGTTTGACCAGCATGGTGCCTTACTATAAGGTCAACTTCCCTCCTATTGTGGAGGAGGCTCGAGCCCAACAGTGGGACGTATATGAGCTGAAATGATGATGATGATTACTATTATACGAGATATTTGACAATTGCTTTTTAAACCCGCTTTTATTAGCTTCTCCTGTATGTTTGTTTGTAACGTCCACCTTTGAGCTCGATTTTGCCCTACTTTGAGAGATCGGATTTTCTTTAAACTTTGCACATCTATCAAAGACCGATGACAATGCAATAATTCGCTTTTTTTTGGGTTTGGGTTACGGTCGGCGCACTGCTCGCCAGCTCCTTCCGGGGCGACAGAGGTACATAAGCGAAGCGTGTTTTTTAGTTTTTTAAACTATATTAAAATTTAAATTGAATATTAATATTATACGCGTTATTTGATAATTGTTTTTATTTAATTTAAATATTACTTTTATACTAAATTTTACACGTTATGCATGTATGGCGATGGGTTGAGAATGCAATTGTCGCCACCCCTTACCATAAGGATGTCACCAAGAGAGTGGATCACAGCTGTTTCCTGGGAGAGATATAACACTTACTCCGATTACAAACCCTTCTGATTAGA
This sequence comes from Lymantria dispar, assembly GCA_032191425.1. Taxonomy (NCBI): domain Eukaryota; kingdom Metazoa; phylum Arthropoda; class Insecta; order Lepidoptera; family Erebidae; genus Lymantria; species Lymantria dispar. The sequence goes on from CM063442.1 coordinate 33,246,607, forward strand.
GTGGCGATTACGGCACTATCTTCACAAATTAATGAAAGCGTTCTATGAGATCTACGTCCAGCAGTGGACGGCAACAGCTAAATAATGGTGGGTATATTATCATCATCATCATTTTGCTCTTATCCCAATTACTTGGGGTCGACGCAATATGTCATCTGTTTTGACATATTGCAAAAAGTATCGGCAATGACTTTTATGACCGGCCGCCTGCCTGACGTCAACCCTCCTTGGGAATGTAGTCGTTGACCCAAATGGTACCAGATGGAGTTGGTCTGGGTCAATCTAGGGCTCTTAGTCGTCTTTTACGACACCCACGAGCAAAGCAAGGGTTGGTAGTATTCGAAGCCGCTACCACACAGCACAATGGTGGGTATATTATGAGTTTGCATAATATACACACCATCGTTTAGCTGTTGTCCATTTCTATTTAAAATGCCTCATAATTATTCTTATTATGCTCTTATCCTAATTACTGATCGACGATCAGTTGGAGGTCCACTTCTTCCACACAGCCCTAACAAACATCATCTCTGTTGTCACTCCTTGTCAATTCATGTCATGCTCACGCAGTCTATCCGTCTTTTCTATGGTCTTCCCTTACCTCTAAACCCTTCAACATTCATACTTCAAACTCTCCTTCTCTATAACAAAAACATTGGTAAATAAATTTGCGCAAATTTAAAATGGCAGCATTGAACTTTTATCTCTTTGATAATTTATGGCTACTAAAATATGTATATCTTTAAAGCCCCCTCTACACGTCGGCAGATGCGTCCGAAGACGTCGTCAGATGCATCCGCGGATGGATCTCTGTGCGCCGTCCACACGTCTGTAGGTCAATCAGTATGTATTGACTCTTGACGGACGCAACACATACGCACGCGAAATGGATATTGAGACCGTAACTGTTGCCAGCTATTTATTTATTTAGGACCTTTAAGTATTATTTAAGTATCCATCGCAGTAGTTATTAAAAAAAATGGAGGAGAGGAAGGTGGTGGACGCTATAATCAGCATACATAGAAACAGAATAATGTGGAAAAAATCATTTCCATAATGTATATTTTGCCTTCCGTGTGGTGACGAAGTAAGAATAAAATTCACCACCATCCCCCACACATTCATTCTTACCCGTGGGTGATCGTACGAGACGACTAAGGGATATAAAACGCATATAACATCTATGCGAGAGAAGGAAAACTCGAAATAAAACCATATACCAACCTATACCGACACGTCTGACCAGCGTGGTATAGTAGGTCAAATCCCCTTCCATTATGGAGGAGGCTCGAGCCCAACAGTGGGACGTATATGGGCTGAGATGATGAAGATGATGATTTATTGCAATTTTTTTTACACATCCTCCTGGACGTCATTTTTTTTTGCAGGAATAGCGTGGAAAACCAGCTTTTAGAACTATATATGCAGAGTCATCTAGAGAATTTGATAATTTTGTTCGAATTTCTGCTTGATACGGCTCCAGGAATTTGAATGTTTCGTTAGTGCTCGTGTTAGCTATTTTAACGAGCAAGTAAAAAAGAAAGAACGAACAAATACTGCAGAAATCACGCGTGCATACTCCTATTTTATAGTGAATTATCTATGGTGCATACTCATCCGCTTCCCGATGAACACTGATCCGACAACTAACGGATGAGTGCCAGATGCATCTGCGGACGTCAAATACCTATCACAGACGAGCAAATCACCCCCTCTACACGTCTGCGGACGCATCCGCCGATGACATCTGCGGACGCATCTGCCGACGTGTAGAGGGGGGAGAGGGCTTAAGACATTTGGGAGACTACGTACAGGTAAAACAGTCAGACTATTACATCGTATTTTTTGTAATTTAACTATGGTCGTATGCGTTACGTGCTACAGTATAAAGTAATGAAAATGTATATGTATATTTTCTCTGTATTTGTTATACTGAGGGATTACCAAAATAATCTAATATCATAATCAATACTAAAATATTGAGTATCTATACCAATAAATAAAATTGGAGTGTCTGTTTGTAATGTTAAAATAATAGGCTTTTTTCATGCTCACATGATTATTTGCACGACACCTATGCCTAAAATAGCAATTAAAAAATTTTTGTCTGTCTGTTTGTCTGTTTGTTCCGGGTAATCTTCAAAACGGCTGGACCGATTTCAAAAATTCTTTCACCAATGGAAAGCTATAATATTAGGGCGTAAACTAGGCTATATTTTATCCCGGTATTCCCACGGGAACGGGAACTACGCGGGTAAAACGACTATAACCTATAACCGAAGCGAAGCGAGGGCGGGTTGCTAGTACCTAATATAAAGGCTGATATCTACTACAAGACATTTTTATGCAGTCGAATCCTCGAAAACTCTTGAAATTGATTAGCTAAATAGGAAAGAATAGTGAAAAAAAAAGTCCGCTAAAAATAATAACTTTAATAGCTTTCACAAAGCTCCAAACTCAACGTACATTCTATACAATCACAACTTTATATCATTTTATAATGAGAAGTTTAATTTAAATAGGCGTTTTCATAAACAAAAATTAGTAACAGTATTTTTAATGCAAGTTGTTCACAAGCATGATATTTAATAAAGACTATCATAGACACTTATTTTTAGTCTATGACAAGGTTACATTCTCCAGTTAAACAGTATGAAACATAAATAAGAATTTACTAAAATAAAGTTTATTTATCAACTAAATTTCAGTTGTTTGTCCTTATTGTCAAAATAATAACTAATCTTAAATCTCATCGTCATAAGTTACGAGGCACGGAGTATCTAAATATAAACTATAATACATCTATCTACTAAGCATGTAGGTATAAAAGATATTTTCAAAATATATTTATCAAAGATTGGTTCGAATTACTAAAATTATGACTTGATTTTATCAAACCAATGGGCAAAATCGATTATTGCTTACTATTTTTTAAATACTTTATTTTATTAAATCTTTACATTATAATTTATATTCATAGTGAAAAATGGCAAAGGCATTCATATTCAGCCTCCATAAATTTTCTAATACTAATTCTTTTTATAATATTTTCTTCGGATTCTGCCCTTTATTTCTATTATTATCTTTCATATACGTTATGGTTTATTGTTCGTAGCGGTAGTATTGCTGGGGCGCGGGTTGAGGCCTTTGTTGCGCGTGAGGAGCATGGCCAACAGGGCCAGCGTGGCCAATAGGACCAGCGTGTGCAACTTGCTGAGGCTGAACTTGTAACTGGGGTTTGGGAGTGGGAATCTTGACTACGATGTCTGTGGGTTGTCTTGAAACCTGTAAATATAAATATGATATAGTTAGCTAGTCAGCGTTTAAAACAAAGCCTCTCAATATAGGTTACCTACTAACAAATAAAAAATATCATAATACGTTTCACACATACAGTATCAAAAATAACATTCGCATCAAAGGAAGCAAATCTATTAATAAGATTTTCCATTATAGTAGCAACAAGGTTAATAACGGATTGAACTAAATCCTTGACCCAGTGAATAGTACGAAGGAGTTTTAGATACCTCACTACTGCAATTATTCAGTTATTCAACTATTATTAACCGACGTATTTCTGCCCAAAGTAATATTTCGTCCCCAAATTACGTTGAACATCTTATCCGTGTGATGACGGAGTGAGAATACAATTCACCACTCCCTATCTTGCCCGTGGATGTCGTAAAAGATGACTAAGGGATATAATATGCATATAACATCTGTTCAAGAGAAAGAAAACTCGAAATGAAACCCTATACCAACATGTCTGACAAGCATGGTATAGTAGATCAAATTTACACCCATTGTGGAGGAGGCCCGAGCCCAATAGTGGGACGTATGTAGGCTGCGATGATTATGATGATGTTATTGAACGTAATTTATTTATTTTGGTTTTTTTTTGCTTCTATTTTGTCAAGATATAATGATGGCTTGGCTCACTTATGTCTTATTTTGGGTGACTGCTTTTAAAATAATTATTATGGATTTTTATTATGATTATTTGTTTGATATATAGATATAGAATTGATTGCTTCAAGTCTGCAAGTACTGTCCACAAAAGGTGGCCTTATTATCGTCTTAATGATAATAAAAATAATGTTTTCTCGGAATATGAGCGGTCACCAATACGACAATTGTTCTTATATTTACTATAACATAATTTAGTTTTGTGTTGTCTATAAAATTTAACTGTCCATAATCTTGAGCATTTTGCAAGAGCTTGGTTTTAGAAGCAGCTTAAAGTCTTACCTCAGCCTTAAAACCTTCCTTAGGATCAGCAGTGTATGTGACAGTTCTTATAAATCCATCGCTATCGACCACGGAGTAGGATCCCTTGATGACGTCACCATCTCTCTGTTCTTTACGGTTCTGGTAGTTAGTGTACTGGTCATCGTTCACGTCAAAGCCGAACTGGTAGGAAGGATGAGGCTAGAAAAAAAATAGAAGATTTTTACAATTTTTTTCTCATGGCCATAAAAGAGAACTTGGTAAAACTTTATTTTTATACAAGTTATATCTATTTATACAAGTTTAGCTTGATTAATGTATAAATGATAGAAATAAAATGAATTGATTAAGCGCAAATGAATTAAATGCGTACGGAAAATATGTATGGACCATAAAATGAGATTAAGAATTTTTTTAACTATTGTTCCTAGACGGCCATTAAAAAGAACTTAGTAAAACTTATTTTATTTATACAAGTTTAGCATGATTAATGTATAAATGATACAAATAAAATGAATTGATTAAGCCCAAACAAAGAAAATGCGTATGAAAAATATGCATAGACTCTAAAATGAGAGTTTATATATAATTTCTGATGATTACGCGAGTATTACACATTGTAAATATAACTAGTTTTACGGTTTTTATCACGGTCTGTCTGTGACCATTAACACTATAAAGTGTTTGAAATGTCAGGCAATCAACAATCAGAGGATTTTTTTTTTGGGGTTGGGATGCAGTCGGCGCGCTCCTCGCACCACTCCGTCCGGGGCGACAGAGGGGCGTAAGCACGCACACCCGCAACCCACCCACGATGCACGTCGCCTTCGTCGTTGGGCCGACCACCGGAGCAGGGTTACTTGTCATCAGTGGTCGGCCCGACGGAATACCCCCTATTTGGGGTACACTCCCATAATAATCAGGGGATGAGAATTTCTGCCACAATGTGTATTGAACTACACTTTACGGCGCTCGTACGCCGAAACTATTGATTTTAGGAAAAAAAGGTTAGGACATAAACTGTAGGTAATTTTCTCTACAATTATTTTGTTTAAACATTGCCTGTAAAATGCGTCGAAAAGGAGTTATTATCAAAAAACTACTTTTAGGCGCCGTTTTTACAATATAGCGGCGCGAGCGGCAAAGTTACGAGGTGGCAAAGTTGAAATTCGGAAAGAACACGTCAAAATCTATAAAATTGCAAATTTTCAAAACGCCCGGAAAACTTTCTAGGTAACCTCTATTTTTTCAACCAAATGACTGTACTAATTTTATATAAATAAAAAGTTTCATTAAATAATTGCAGAATCTATTCTTTTAATATCCCGGTCTATTTTTGTTAAACTTGCCTTATACTATATAAAGGAAGTCAAAGTAAGAAAATCATAGTTTTTTTTGTTTGTTTTGTTTTAAAAAGACAGCATCCTGCGCTAAGGACAAGATCTTTGTAATTCAGGGGAAGTATGTTTATAAAATATAATTAAGAACACATATTACATCCAGACTTAGAACAATAATTTATGGCTTGCATAAAGTATTGTCTTGATCTAACTATATATTGATAATTATAAATCTCCCGTGGAAGTCGTATACATTTTTAAGGCCAGTACCGTAGTTTTAAGATAAGTACCAGGAGATTGGGCAGCTGCTCTCTTCTGGGTAACACCAATAAAGGACGTTTCTAGACTAATTCCTTTAATGATGGATGGTAATTGAAGATTGAGTTACTTTATATATCTTTAAAATCAATATTAGTTTATATGCAAACATAACAAGTATAATCTATTCAGATTATAGATAATTAAATAACGCTTTAGAAAAACAAAACTTTATGAAAATTTTAATCATTATACAATATCAAAGAAAGTAATATTGTACCAATCAGTATATGGTAAATCGATCTATAGCTTTTATCTATAATAACATAGCGAGCCGTTTCAAGTGAAAGTTGTGCAACCTGGTTCATTCAATCCATCCGTGTTCATTGCATATTGCTTGGACATTGTTGGTTGGTTGGCTACGAGGAAATATAACTAAGTAGGTCGGAATAATTCCGGATTGTGAAGCAATACTAATATAGATTTTTATTTAGAGGTTTATAATTTTTACGCTATCGTGAAATAAATATCATTTTTGCTATTTAGATCATTCATCAACTTTGTTTTAATAATTGAATAGTAAAAAAAAACGACGATAAAGTTAATATGCTAAATTTTTGGTGTTTTGACTGGTCGGAATATAATGGATAATTCAGTCATAAAAGCCGGTGGTTTCGCGTGGTGACGGAGTAAGAATACAATTCACCACTCTCTATCCTGCCCGTGGATGTTGTAAAAGACGATTAAGGGATATAATATACACATAATATCTATGCAATTGAAGGCAACTCGAAATGAAACACTATATCAACATGTCTGACCATGCTGGTCAGACATGTTGATATAGGTTCAATAGGTCAAATTCCCTCCCATTGTGGAGGAGGCCCGAGCCCTACAGTGAGACGTATGTGGGCTGCGTGATGATAATGAAGATGAGAAGCTGGCTATTTTCCAGGTGAATGCGCATCATTCTTCTCCTGCAAAACAGTTGATTTTATAACCAAATGTGATCGCCAAGCCGCTAGCCAATGGTTTCGATTATGGTATTGTCGCTCCTTATAAGCCCTTATAAGGAGTCCTTTGTCCAGCAATGGACGTTGATAGGAGAATGATGACCATGATAAGCATGAAATGCAAGTAGCACATGCATAAATATGAATGATATTTATTATACAAATGCTAATGTTGTTAATCAAAAAAATAAAATATATATATTTAAATATTTTTCAAAACTTTTAATTACAAATCAGTTTACGTTCTCAGTGCACTTAATACATAATTTTACTACTATCTATATTCTAAAAATAAATAGATTATTTTGAAGAAACTCTTTAGTTTTTAGCCAATACGGGTCAGTGGTAATTATTGTTTGTGATTAACAAACAAATAATAAAAGGGATTTTATCAAGTAGTTAAAACATAAATAAAAATCTATTTCTTCATTTTTATTTAATACCTTTTGTTATAAAATATTTTTAACAATCGATAATCGATGTCCATATTGTGTACCTATCATGCAAATGTGTTAAGCTAGTGATGTGCTGATTAGTATATAAAATAAGCATATCTATATTTCTATTCAATTATCTTGATGCACCTCTATAAAATATGTATACTTACGTCATTTTCTTCCTTAGGTTCTTGTGGAACGGCCTGTGCTTGTGGCCTCTGGGCTTGATACTGTTGTTTGTACTGCTGTTGCTGCTATAGTTAAATTGTATCTTTCTTAGCTTAATAATAAAGTGCTATAAGGCTTAGCAAGGATACTAGAAATTGTAGCAATACTTCGCATTGTTCACAAAAGTTTTTTGAATAATTGAATACAGATCAACAAATTTTATATATAATGAAACTATTTTTCACGCCTAACATCACGTTTTCAGTTGTTATATTGTATCGTATCGCATTTATCCTAACGTTTTAATTCGTTTTCAGCATATATGGAGAACTTTATTACTAGACAATCAATACTACATTTGGTCTTCCAAAACTTCAGTATAGTAATAATATGTTAGAACGCTGTAAAAGCCGTAAGAATTATATGACACATATTAAATTATTTAATTTAATTTGCGTAATATCGCGTAATATTTAAAGATAACTAAATAAATAATATTTCTAATATTTTATGCTTAATAACCCGCTGGGCGCGTTAAGAAAATTAAAGCACTAGTATTGATGGCATTATCAATATAGGGAAGGATAGGTTTACGGCAGTTTATTGGGTCTTCTCCCACCCTTTCGTCGGTCCAGATGGTTGAAATGAGCCTGGCTTCGTGCCAAATACACCCCAAAAAACAATTGTCAAAAATCGAAACGTTCTAAATTCTAATCTTAAAACTGTTTCTTTTTAAAAACTAGTATTTGTGTCTGACAGTAAGTTGCTATGAAGTCTTACATATCCATAGTGACGTATCTCCTTGCTAATCCTAGAGTTAAATATAGTGTTACCAGTAAAATAATATTTTAGAATGTGAACGTGCACATGCTTGTGTTATAATTTAAAAAAAATGCTATTCATGCTTACGTCATAATCTTCAGGCTCGCGTTGTTCCTGAGGCCTTTGAACCTCATATTGCTGTCTATATTGTGGCTGAGCTTGGTATTGCTGTGGTTGATACTGTTGAGGTTGATATTGAGCTTCGTTTTGTACGGTGAATAGTTGTTGGGGAGCCTGATTAGATAAGATTATTTTTTATAATTCAATTTATATCATCTAAGAGTTAGATAGAAGTGTACTATTAAGGAGGCACTGATATGACATTATGTGCCGATCATTCGTTTTTGCTTTCCGTGTGGTAATGAATTAAGAATAGCTATTATTCATCACCACTATCCTAACGATGGCGTAGTAAAAGACGACTGACAGCTAAGTTTAAGTACGAAGAACTTGAAATCGAACTGCAGAGACAACGTGGTAGTTTAAGTATTAACTTTCCACGCGGAATATCGTGATTTACCTTTACGCAAAACACTTTTTTGTGCAATCTACAAATTATGCTATATCTGGGTTTTATTTGTGTTAATTAGTTGTACGTTTGTGAAATATTCCCCCATACAAGAATTATTTTCTTAACACGTCGAACGGCATGGGGATCACCATGTGGGTCTCGCTTATCTAGTCTATGGAGCCAGCATAAAATCGCTTGTTTCTAAAATTTTAATGATATTTTTTTTATTGGTTTATGGGCTTTAAAATATGGTGACTCACGTAGTAAACATTAAAGAAAAGTAATTTGTAACCTTATTTTGCTTAAAGTCGCCCCTGGTTCGCACTCATATGGTGTCTGCCACGGCTCCAATGGAACAACTGTATGTCGGCTACATGGTGTCCCCCATGGCCCAAATGGAAAATTGAAAAGTCAGGCTGGCTTTTAACGTGTTAATACGTTACCTTAAAAAAATCCCACCCAAACCATCAGGAACAAGAAAGGACTCCGTGAAGTCCCATAACCTATCGTATTTTATCTCTATTTGGACTGACCACTGTCAGTGATTCCATGACATCGTTCTGTCATAGTTCATGCACGTTAAATACTATATTATTGAAAAGCAGGCTATCGGTAATCCGTGTGGTGACGGAGTAAGGATACAATTTACCACTACCCTATTTTGCCCGTGAATATTGCAAAAGACAAGGAAAAACGACGAAGGGACACTATGCATATAACATTTGTGAAGGAGAAGAAAAATCTTATATCAATCCATCTGATTAGCATGGTGTAGTAGATAAAATTCCCTTATACTTTGGAGGAGGCTCGAGCCCAGCAATCGGACGTACATACACTCAGATGATGATGAAGTCCCAGCTCATAAACAACCTACTGCTGGGCTCCAGTCCTCCCAATAGGAGGAAAGTTGACCTACTATACCATGCTGGTCGGACATGTTGGCTTTTATTTGAGTTTTCCTTCTCTTACAAATGACTTATATGCGTATTATATCCCTTAGTCGTATTTTACGACATTCATGGGCAAGATAGGGAGTAGTGAATGGTATTATTATTCCGTCACCACGCGGTAGAAAAGCAGGCTTATACCAAACTGTACGAAAAATATAGAATTGAATGGACTGTGAAATATTCTTACCGGTCTAGGTGCTTGTACGTGCTGTGCTCTTGGGATAACTTGTGTCTGTGCTGGCGCAGCGCCTTGTTGATCAGCCAGGTATTGCCTTAATAGATGTGGAGGAACACCAACTGCCTGCTGAACAAAAATATGTCATTGTAATTTTCTTACTGTAAATGAAACCTCTTGGCAATTTTGAAATAACTATGGTTGCAGTTTTCTTGATGTTAATATCATCATTTCAACTCAATTATGTTCCACTACAGGGTTCGAGCTTCTTTTATGACAAGAAAGTTGACTTTGTATAACCATGCTTGGCAGGCTGTTTAGTATAGGATTTTATTTCGAGTTGTCTCTTATATGCATATCACATTTCTTATTAGCTTTTACGACACCCATAGGCAAGAGAAAGGGAGAGAGAAAAGAGATCTTAATCGTGGGTGGTCTAATATACGACTAAGGGATATAATAAGCATATAACATCTATACAAGGGAAGGGAAACTCAAAATAATACGCTATACCAACCCATCTGACCAATGACACCGGACCGTGGATAAATATAAGTGGGTTATTCTGAAAGAGCTATGCCAAAATGTTTGCCTATTGTTGATTAATCTTACAGTGTACCTATCCTTCATTAAATATAAATATTAAAAAAAAAATGGAATGCGGATAGAAATAAAAATACAACAATGATAATTAAATGTAATCATCGTCATCGCAGCTCACATACGTCCCACTGTTGGGCTCGGTCCTCCTCCACTATGGGAGGGGATTTGATCTACTATAGTACCATGCTGGTCAGACATGTTGATATAGGGTTTCATTTCGGGTTTGCCTTCTCTTACAAAGATCATATATGTATATTATATCCCATAGTCGTCTTTTACGACATCCACGGGCAAATAGAAAATGGTGAATTGTATTCTTACTCGGTCACCACAATGTAATATTTAAATGTAAATTAGATAATAATATATAGTAGTTATATTGTTACGCTGTATCCAACCAAGTCATAACATTAGAGCCGATAATAATTATTTTTGATCTAGTAACTTCAATATATAATAAGCCTTAATTCACGACTTCGCATTCAGTCATTATGTACTTAAATTTGGCCACTTATCTGTGCGATAAGTTACATAACGATCATCCTATAATCTCGTTACACTTCGTCGGTAGTTACCGAGGTTACCGCTACTGAGGTTACGAAACGTACAACTATAAACTGTAACATTATTACGTCAGAGTGCATGCTTGATTTGTCGAGGGTTTCAAAATTCATGTATGTATGTGTTAGCCTGAATTAATTGGTGTATGTATTATGTAAAAAGTGATGGTTCATTTGTTTTCTGGTCTATGTCTTATTAAATTGGACACGAAAATAATTGGAAAATTAATTGCTTTATAATGCCTGCGAACTACACATCAGTCTTCTCCATAATAATACTAAATAATGATGATCGGTAGATCATAAATATATTTTTTGTAAAGGCAACCAAAGATAAATCCCTCATTAAAAATAAACTTATTTGTCACGGCGGAATTCACGAAAATACTTATACGTATATGTATTTTCATAAATTCCACCGCGACAAATAAGTTTATTAATGAACTCAAATCAAATCAACACTTGGTATAATCACTCACTTGTAAGTCGTACCAAGAATTGTCTCCTACTATGGCACTAGACATGGGATCACTTTCCACAAACTACATAAACGATCTTTGATTATTAAAAATATTTAATCTTAAAAAATCTATCCTCAAAGCAATTGAGAGTAGGAGAATACCTACTTTCCTCGTCTTATATAGATTTTTGTTTTAACGTTAGACACGAGGTTCTCCTTTATGGAATAGAATTTGTCCTACATTCCTTAATCTAATAGGCAAGCGTAATATTTTATTTTAAATTATCCTCAAGCAGTGCTGTTATGTAATTTATGATTACGTCACTTGCTTGTATTTTACGACAACCTCGGCTAAGGAAGGGATAGTAACATATTATTCTTAAATGAGGATCAAACTAAATATATATTTTTAGGATGAGAATTATATATAAATACAATTTTGTGTAGTGACGGAGTAAGAATCTATCAGTTTCTATATTGTCTGCGGATTTCATAAAAATTGACTTAGGAATATAATAAGCAAATAACATCTGTGCAAAAGATAAAAAAAACTCGAAATAAAACCCTATACTGATATGTTTGCCCAGCATGGGATAGTAAAACAATTTTCCTTCTCTTGGAAAGCAGTTTCGAGCCCAGCATTGATACGTATATGAGCTGAGACGAAGATGACGAGGATAAAAATATGATATCATTCTACATGTTATTTAGAGAATGTTTCTGTTATCACTATATCAATCAAAAGTAGTAGAGTATATCATTAATATGTATATTATAATTAGTAAGTCTATCTTTATGTCAGCCCTTTCATGCTCAACTACTAGGCTCGAGCCTCCTCCACAATAGGAGGGAAATTGACCTACTATATCACACTGGTTCAATGGTTTGGTATAGCATTCATTTCATGCATTTTTGTATAAATGTTACATACATATATAATCCCTTAGAATAATAACGTATAGAAGGTAAGTTCGCGCACAAAAAGTGAAGCACTTTAATTGGAGCCTAATGGAGCTTACGCCGGAACCATGCCGTAATGTACAAGGTCACTGTACTGCACGTACGTACGCAACTCTTAAAAAATAAATAGGTAATTATGACGGCTTGTGAATTCAAATGGTGTCACAACATATTTGAAAAAGATAAAAAGTGTATTAATATTACTTTTAAAAGTAATCCAACGATTTATGTTAATAAAAACTAAATTTGATTTCATAATTTGTATAGTGGTGTGCGTGTGTACGTGTGTAATCACTTGCATGCATGTTGTATTGTTTGCTTCATATTTTTGATGGCTTACGTATGGACATTATCCTTTCATACGTTATTTATTAGTTTCATACGTTATTTAGTTATCTAAGTTTAATCCCTTATTTATCTTTTACGATCCCCACGGCCAGCAGCGAGGGAGGCGAATTGTTTACTTGACCCGTTCACACATGGAAATTATTGTTTTACTATTTATTAGCTTCTTTAAAAAAATTAAATATAATATAAAAAAAAATTAAATACAATTAAATAAAATTAAATATAACACAGTTCTAAGATCTTAATTGATTCTTTTATCAGAACTATTTTATACAAAAATATGAGATTAGAATCTTAAGTAGTTTTTTATGTAACGATGGAGTATGATTGCTGTCCTTTTTTATACTATGGATGCCGTTAACATTGTCTTAGGGGTGTAAGTAGATCCGGACTGGCCATGGAGGACAAAAATCTCGGTTCCGGTGGTCGGCCCAATGGCGAAGGAGATGAGATACGGTAGGTTATGGGGCCACACGCTGCCCTATCGTCACCCCGGACGGAGCGACGGCTTGTGCGCTAACCATAGCCCACCATAAAATGGGGTTGTAAATACATAATTTCGCGGCAAGAGAACAAAGACTCGACATAAAATTTTATACCGAACTCACATTACCTGTCTGGCATAGTAGGTCAAATATCATTCTCGTTATGCAAGAGTTGTATAATATTCTATAATGATACTTATATATTTAAACTAATGAAGAAGTCATCATCGTCATTATAATTTCAGCTTCCTGCTGGACTCGAGCCTCCTTAATTGGAGGGATATTGATCACCACGCTGATTAGACGGGTTCATATATGGTTTTATTTCCAGTATTCCTCTGCCTGCGTAGATATCTTTGCATATTATATCCCTTACGACACTCAAGGGGTGGTGAAGTGTATTTTTACTCCTTCACTATATGGATAAAGTAAGAAGTAATAACAGTTAAATATATAACAAAACCGTCTCTCTTACCCGTGGGTATCGTAAAAGACGACTAAGGGATATGATAATCAGATATAATCTATGCAAGAGAAGGAAAACTCGACATAAAACCCTATACTAGCACATTTGACCAGCACGGTATAGTGGGTCCATTTTCCTTCCATTATAGAGGACGCCAGAATCCAATAGTGAGATTTATATGGGCTGAAATCCTCACTAATATTATAAATGCCAAAGCAAGTTTTTTTGTTTGTTTGTTCTTTACGCTTTCACGCTTAAACCACAGAACCGATTTCAAGAATTTCTTTCACCAATGGAAAGCTATAATATCAGGAGTAATATAGGCTATATTTTATCCCGGTATTCGCACGGGAACTATGCGGGCAAGGCGACTGAAACCGAAGCGAAGGCGAGTTGCTAGTTATATAATAAAGAGCAAAACGCTGATAATGTGCAAGCATCTAAAAATCACACAGTTTCATAAATATGCACACATGAAGCGTAAAAATTTTAATTGTAACCAAATATTTTTTTTTTTTTTTTATTTATTAGACAACACCCTGCACTAAGGCAATAATCCTTGTATTGCGGGGGACTTTACAAACATATAATTAACGGACACAAATTACATCCAGACTCAGAACAACAATTTGTGGATCGCACAAAGTGTTGTCCCGCGTGGGATTCGAACCCCCGACAAAAAAATAAATAAAACAATAACTTGACCCACATCCATATGACTATTGAAATGAATTACAAAATGACATTTCACATGGATAGCAAATGCATTGTTAGAGGTAGTGCAATGCATTGACATCATTGCACTCTAGTTTCACTGATGTAATATTATGAACAATAGAACTAGAATTCTCAGGTTAAAGTCTTGGAAAAGGTTAAGCTTTATGAATAAAACAATGAACTGACTGACCAGATTAAAACTAAAAAGATTTTTGAGACTACAAAGACTCTTGTCTAAAAAATAAAGTACTATAGATACAATTCTTTAAATTAATTTTAATTAAATGTTTACTGATGCTTACGCGAGTATTACATATTCTAAATAAAAGTATTTTTAGGGCTTTTATCGCGTTTGTTTTTTGTGTTTATTGCCCCACGTTTCCAACATGAACGCTGAACCATGTAAAGTGTTCGAAACATCAGCCAATCAAAAATCAAATACAAACGCTATAAAATTCGTAAAAATGGTTCGATTTAATAAATTGAATTACCATAATATTTAACGAATAATTGTATCAAATGCAATTTAATTAAATGAAGAATTAGCTGATAATAAAACTAAATAGTTTATGATTAAAAAGAAATCTTTACATACGGTTATGTATAAAATATTGTAATTTAATTCCTAAATTATAAATTGTGTTTACACATTGTAAAGATATCTCTAATATATCTATTGTTTATAAAATAAATATTGTTTTTCTGTTATAGTGTCTGCATTATCAAAAAAAGCGTTAATACAATATGGTGCACTAATCCCACGACTATCGTTAAAAGCTCGTAATTCAAACACTAAGGATAGGTGGATTGCGGCAACAACAACAGCCCTTTCTATAGCGCGGTTATATTATGAGCCTAGTTTCGAGTTTAACACACAAAACAAGATAATATCGCTACAAAAAAGCGAACTGTTGTCACGAAATAACAGTTTAGCCATCTTAATCTAAAAATATTCAAATATTATGGTAGTCTAATCTCTCTCCATAATGGAGTAGTCATGTACCAAATACTGGGACGCATGATAAAGTGTTAAGAAGAAGAGAAATAACAAATAAATTGATCTTTTAGTAGACGATTATGGAAGTCGGACTAATCACTCGATGCACTTAAAATTTCATTTGAAACGCCAACGATCTTTAATAGAACGTACTGAACGAATCAAAATAATTTTAAAATTAGAATTTCGATCATTAAGGATTGGAACCTCGGCTTCAATTAATTTCTTTTGTCCTTTAAAAATACTAACTTGTTGTGGTTGGTATTGATGTTGAGGAACGGGAACCGCCATAACACACCCCAGGACTGCCAACGTAACACAATGACCCAACATGTTGCACACACAAAAAAATAATCAAATATTATTCAAAAGGCCACAGCACACTCGCGACGTAGGTACTAACGTATGGTAAATTGCGTGTATACTCTCACTATATATAGAGGCACCCCTTCTAGCTCGTAGGTGGTGAAGGCGGGAGTTGAACCACGTGCCGATGTGTGTGTTCGAAATTTAAATTAGAGCATCTGTATTTAGTGTGTGGTCTCGCTTTTAGTTTTTGACTTGTGCTAATAAAACAAAAAAAAAATATAAAAAAATAAAGTGAGCCAGAGATAAGGATAATTAACGGTGAGTTTCATATATAATACCCAGATATAATATATAGCACCTACCGCTCTATTAAACCTAACAACCATGACACTTTCTAAAAAGCTCTTAGTTCCTTGATAGGCCGACTGCATGACTAATGCAGATGAATATATTTATAAATTAAACTAAAAAATATAAGCTATAAAAATAGTAACCAAAATATACATACTTCAATACTCGACATAAACATTTTACTGTTATATTTTACATAACTCTCAAAACTATTTAATCTTTTTAATGGTTTATATATACAATTATCTGTACAAATAAATAAAATTGAAGTGTCTGTTTGTAATATCAAAATAATAGATTTTTTATACTCGCACGATTATTTGCACGAGCTTAAGAACCAGTTTAAACATTTTTGTCTATCTGTTTGTTCCGAATAATCCTCCATACAGCTGGACCCTTATATTTTACTACCAGACCCCTGTCAACATAAGGAGTAACTTTAACCTCTATAAAATTTTGCCCGGTCCAGGAATCGAAGCTGAGGCCTTATGGATTACAATCGCGTATCGTAGTACTCTAGAATATATTGGAGATTTAAAATACAAATTACTAGTTATATCATCATCATTATCGCAGCCCATATACGTCCCACTGTTAGGCTCGGGCCTCATCCACTATTGGAGGAAATTTGACTTACTTATATCATGCTGGTCAGACATGTTGGTATAGGGTTTAATTTCGAGTTTCTCTTCTCTTGCACAGATGTTATGTGCATATTATATCACTTAGTCGTCTTTTACGACATCCACTAGTAAGATAGGGATTGGTGAATTGTATTCTTACTCCGTCACCACACGGATACAGTTATATAATAAAATACAAAGATAGCTTGTCCTCCAAAGGGATAGTCAGGGACTATACTTTTGGAACGGTCCTGATGGCCCATTCAATTGGCAAAAAGGGATATTACGGCAGGTCATATATTTCCATAGTGCCCTTTAGTCGTGCCATTTATCCGTGTGGTGACGAAGTAAGAATACAATTCACCACTCTCTATCTTACCAGTGGATGTCGTAAAAGCCGACTATGGGATGTCATATGCACATAACATCTGTGCAAGAGAAGGCGAACTCGAAATGAAACCCTATACCAACATGTCTGACCAGCATGGTATAGTAGGTCAAAGTCCCTCCTACTGTGGAGGAGGCCCGAGCCCAACGGTGGGACGTACGTGGGCTGCGATAATGATGATGATTCAGTCGACCAAACGGTTAGGCGAAGTACGGGCAGACCACAGCTTATCAAATACAAAGGACAACAGATTCCGTCTTAAAGTCTTTATTTCTTTTACATTTCTGAGAATGCTTGAACTCCTAATAATATAAAGATAGCTTTAAACACATTAATCTAAACACATGCCAAATATGTTTTATTTATATGATCCATGTCCCGGGATCAATTCTCTTGTCTCCTTTCCAGTTTATAAATATTTCACTGCTTGTCACGATTCTCCTTCATGACAGAAGAAAAATTTACCTTTTGTACTAAAATATCCAAACGACAACGGCAAATACTATCCGATTGACAAAGAGATCGTTACGTGAGAATTTAAAAAGTTCAGTAGATAAAATGTGTTACATATTTATTTATCCATTAATAAAAGATAACTCTTTTAATTATAATAGGCTCAAGTAATGGCAAATTAAATCTACATACTGTAACAAGCGATATTAAAGTGTAACTTTGATTGTCTTTATTCAAAGTGCAGTGCCCAGGGACGTCACGCTTAATGTCAATGGCAGGATGACATTTAAATGTCACGTGGTCAATGCACATTTGTAATATTTATATGTCAAAAATAATTATATTTAATTCTAATATATTGCCAAATTTTAAATTGGCTTATAGGCTTATTAAGATCGCTCGTTTCTCAAAGTACATTATTATTTTTCCTTTTTTATTAAAAAAAAAACCGATAATAATATCTTATATCTTTAAACGAGCAATTCTTGTAAATATATATATTTTCAGGATCTCGGAAACGGCTCCAACGATTTTGTTGAAACTTGGCAAACTAGAGGATTCGGGCCTAAAGAATCGATCTAGCTAGGTTTTATGTGTAGAAAATGTTGTTTTGTCAGTGTTTTTGACAGACAATATAATGACATTAAATTTTAAAAGAATATGAATTCAAATTTTGCCATCAATGTCATTAGTTGCGATAGCTCAGTGGCGAAGTAGTCAGGTTTCGTTTTATTTTTGACATCGGCGACAAACGGCGTCGGATCGAATCTCGGTGTTATTATTATTCTCTTTTTGTAATTTTTTATATAATTTTCATTATTTATTTTTTTATTTTTTATTAATATATATCTAAATAAATACTACAAAAATACTCCGAGCGAAGCTCGGTCAACCTTATATTTAATTTTATATGACCTACATCTTAAGTTTTATTCTTTCTTTTTTAGGGTACCGTACCCAAAGGGTAAAAATGGGACCTCATTACTAAGACTTCGCTCTCTGTCCGTCCGCCTGTCTGTCACCAGGTTGTATCTCAAGAACCGCAATAGCTAGACAGTTGAAACTTTCACAAATTATGTATTTCTATTGCCGCTATAATAACAAATACTAAAAACAAAATAAAATAAATATTTAAGGGGGGCTGCCATACAAAAAAGAGAACTTTTTATAGATAATGGTACGGAACCCTTCGTGCGAGACTCCGACTCGTACTTATTTTTAAAGATAACACTCTGCGCTAAGGAAATAATCCTTGTATTGCGAAGGACTCTAGAAACATAACTAACAGACACAAATTACATCAAGACTCAGAACAACAATTAGCGGATCGCAGTGTTGTCCTGCGTGGGATCCCAATCCGGGACACTGGCAGGGTAGGTCGATAACTTAACCACTATGCCATCTGTGCATTATGATAAAACACTCTTAATTTATAGCAATATTCGTTTGAAAACAATAGTTCATACTTAGAGAAAACATCGTCATGTCTGAAATCTGACATGTCTGATTCTCTTAAAAAATCTATCAATCCGACTGCGAAGATGCTCGTGGAGGCTATTAAGTCGTAATAGAGACCTTATATCATCGTCATCAGCCTGTTTTTATCTCAAATACTTAGGGTCTACTCAATATGTACTTAACTTTCGTAGTACATTTTGCAAAAGTTAGGATTAGCCGTTCTGCCCTGACATCAATCCTTCTTGGGAATGTAATTGTTGACCTGATGGTTTCAGATGGAGTTGGACCGGATCCATAAAAAACTCTTAGTTATTTTTCACGATACTCACAAATAATGTAAAGATTGGTAGAGAAAAATAATAGAGACCTTTTAGCATGGACTAATATATATTCTTCAATATGCATCATCATCATACTGCTTTTATCCCAATTACTTGGGGTCAACGCAATATGTCCTCTCCTTCCAGACAATTTTACCAAAAGTCATCTCTGTGGTGACTCCCTATCTATCTATTTCATATTACACGCAGTCCATTCATCCATCCGTTCATCTTTTCTTGTTCTTCCCTTACCCCTAAAGTCTTTATTCATACTTAAAACTCTTCTCACTACATTATTTTCATCCCGTTTAGTCACATGTCCATACCACGTCAAGCGTTCATGGCTTAATTTTTTCATCACTGGAGCAACATTCAATCTTCCTTTAAAAGGTCATTCTTGGTGAATAAAACTGAAATATCTGGTTGACCGAGCTTCGCTCGGAATATTTTTGTTGTATTTTTGTCGAATTTATTTAGATTTATATTAATAAAAAATTAAAATTAAATAAGGAAAAAAATATAAAAAATTACAAAAAGAGAATAATAATAACACCGAGATTCGATCCGACGCTGTTTGAATGCCAAAACAAACTAAAAGAAAACTGGACAACTTCCCAATTGAGCTATCGTAACTCATGACATTGACGCCGAAATTTAAATTCATATTCTTTTAAAATTTAACATTATTGTATTGTTTTGCTAAAAACACCGACAAAACAACATTTTATATAAATAAAACTTAGCTAGATCGATTTTTTGGCCCCGAAACCTCTAGTATGCCAAGTTTCGTCAAAATCGTTGAAGCCGTTTCCGAGATCCTGAATATATATATATACAAGAATTGCTCGTTTAAAGATATAAGATAAATAATAAATTTACATTATTTTCTTGAAAGACTTTTCATTTATCATCCATTTTTTCATTCAACATTCTTATTCTGGCTAAATGAATTAGGATAGGATTTTATTCATAGTTCTTTTATCTCTACTGTATTCTGCTTATTTGAAACTATTCTAGCAAAATTATCGATACTGATTTATGTTTTCTTTATATTTCTAGTGAGATGTTATATACAATGGTTTTTTGGTCAACTCGTATGATAGCCACGGGATTTTTGCTAACGAATGAATGATGATGAAAGTGAAAGTAGTAACATATTGTATTATTACACGGTCACCAAAGTAAATCCTTGATCTTAAATAAAGAAATTCACGATCTTATACAAGAAATAAAACCCTTTATCAACCCGTCTGACCCGCGTGCTATAGATAAACTTCCGTTCTGTTATTGAGGACGCTCGGGCTTAGCAATAGGACGTATATGAGCTGTGAGGATACAGTAGATCACTTACCAATTATTATAGATTATATTTAATATATTAATACGTGAAGCAAAATCTTTGTACCCCTTTTTACTAAAATTACGTGGATGGACAAGTATGAAATTTGGCACAGTTATTTTTTTTTACATCATCAGAAAGAAGAGATTTCAACAAACAAAAAACCCACCGACTTTTTTAAAAAGCTGATATTTTGACGTGAGAATTTTCGAATGAAAATTGGGGTGCTTTTTCGATATTGAATCAAAATAAGGTGTTATATTCTCTTCCTTTTCCAATGAGTTTCATTCTACTATTATCTTTTTTCACTTTCTACTATTTTCAAAAGCTTCAGCCCTAGTCTAGCTTGCCAATATACAATTATACATAAATATAATTAAAAGAAAATTATGTAGTTAAAAATTAATTAAAATCAATTATGACCGAATTTCGACCACTCGGTGACCACTAGTATTTAATCAATACTATTCCTTCTGTGAGGGACGTGCTAACTGTGGGAAATATATAGAGAGATAGACTTTAAATATAAGCTGTAATTGGTCTCGATAACGATACGATACTGCGAAATCTATGAGATTTCACGATAACGTATCGTTATCGAGACAAATTTCTATGGATTTGGTACAACGCCCCTATCGTCCGGTAGAGGCACTGGTCCAAATCCTATACAAATTCGTCTCTATAACCCAGTGGTCTCGAAAGTCAAAGCGCAAAATCGGTAGAGCTGCCCTCAAAAATCGGTATATTTGTAACTAAAATCGGTAAATAAAAATAAGAATGTAAAATCAAATTCGTCTATTTATTTTTACCTTAGGTTTAGGGATGAGCGATATTAATAAAATATCGATATTGAAATCGATATTTTATAATGTCGATCAAAAGACAATTCTCCGAACAAATTTGGTTTGAGATTTTTTTTTTTTAGGACGTGTTGCGATGTATTATTAAGATACAGCGGGACTTACGACGAAATAACATCCTCCGGACAAATTTTGATGAGCTTTCTTTTTTTTATTTTAGGACATATGTCGGGGTGTATTATTAAGACACGGGGGGACTTACGAAATCCCTTTTGCCAGTTTAACTGTATTAAATCGCCATTCGATAGAAAATCGGACGATTTTCCGTGTATTCTCGGAAATCGTTGAAAAATCGTTGCATTTCGGTATTTCGGTAGAGCGCGGCCCATATCGGTAGAAATACCGAAAAATCGGTAGGTTCGAGAACACTGCTATAACCAAACGAATACATTAAGGCAAATATTTGTGGTGTCACTTCAATTGGTTGCTACTTTATAACACGTAATCTAGTGCCTAAATATATACTTAGACTATTTCAACACGAAAAAGTTATTTAGCACAAATTATAGAGCCCGATTCAGCCTTTTAATACTTTCATTAATTGCATGTAGCGAATTTTTTGTATGCACGCTTTAAATATTGTTTTTTAATTAGCAGTAATTATTTATTACCTACGCCTTTAATTGTTATTGATTTTATGAAGGCAAGGTTATATGCCAGGCATCAGAAATTTTTAAGTGGAGTCTGGGTGCTGTTAAAAATTTTGCTCAAGGTTCATTAAAAGCATTGTTAATAATTGAAGTTATTAATATTAGGTGACTTTCAAATTTATGTCTGTTTTTATAAGTTTGAAAAAGACTAATTTTATGATAATTTGACTAATTTTATGATAATTTTTATTTGCCTTCACAGTGTGGAAACTAGCTATTGTTACGTGCATTTGTTTTCTTTTAACCTGCATTTTTAAAAGCTGTATGTTTTCCTTAACAATAAATAAATAATATTCTACTTATATCATCCGTGTGGTGACGGTAAAAATACAATTCACCACTGCCTCTTGTGCCCACCAGGGTGTTGTAAAAGACGACTAAGGGACAACCCGCCCTCGCTTCGCTTCGGTTTCTGTCGCCTTATCCCCGTAGTTCCAGTTCCCGTGGGAATACCGGGATATAATATAGCCTAGTTTACTCCCCTAATATTATAGCTTTCCATTGGTGAAAGAATTTTTTAAATCGGTCCAGCCGTTATGAAGATTACCCGGAACAAACAGACAGACAGACAAAAAAAATATAAAGTGATTTTGAGGCATATGTATAGTGCAAATAACCATGTGAGCATGAAAAAGGCCTATTATTTTGACATTACAAACAGACACTCCAATTTTATTTATTGGTATGGTATAGATTAATCCTAAACTCCCTAAAAGTTTGATGATTTTATAGTCATTATCCTATATACTAACTGCTGGTACTACTATGCTACCTTATGCTTAATGTAGCAGCCAGTATGCCAAATACACCCCATTGTGAAAGACTCTTAAGTTCAGCAGTGGGACGTATATGATCTGAAATGATGATGATATTCCGTGCGGTGACAGAATAAGGATACAGTTCATCACCTGCGGGTGAAGTAAAGACGTCTAAGGGATGATCATAATCGCAGCCCACATACGTCTGCATTGCTAGGATCGGGCCTCCTACGCAATCGGAGGTAATTTGACCTACTATACCATACTGGTCAGACATGTTGGTATAGAGTTTCATTTCGAGTTTTCCTTCTCTTGGACAGTTGTCCTCAAATCAAATCAAATCATTTATTCTGCATAGGCCCCTTGAGGGCACTTACATATTGTCAAATTTATACATCGTTTGAATATAATACAATATCTACCACCGGATCGGAACACGGCCACAAGCTGAGAAGATCCGGCAAGAAACTCAGCAGGCTATAATTTTTTTACCATCTTTTGAATACAATTACGTATACAACATATAGTCTTAGCTCCAGCGTGATGCCCTTCGAGATAGGATATAACTATTTTTTTAAATTCAGTTCAAATAAAAAAGGAAAGGAAAACATGGTTGGGCCAGATCCATTATGTGCATATTATGTCTCATAGTCGTCTTTTACGACATCCACGGGCAAGATTTGGAGTGTGGAGAGTGGACGGGAGTGGTGAATTGTATTCTTACTCCGTCACCACACGGAAAAGGGATGCATTTAAGAGATCATATGCAGATAATATCTATGCAAGAGAAGGAAATCTCAACATAAAACCCTATGCCAACACGTTTGATCAGCGCGGTATATTAGATTAATTTGTCTCTCACCCTGAAGGAGGCCAACAGTGGAACTTATATGGGCTGAGATGATGATGATAACAATACCATCTTAAATATTGCATCTGTTTAATAATATACACATAATTGATAATACTACATTAGTCTCAGCATTTCTGTTTTCTGTACTACAGACATCTAAATTGAGTACATCTATTAAGCTAAGTATATATTCTATTTGGCCTTGTACCTTCGTTTAATGCCAATGCACTCTTTGGTGTATGGTATCTATTGCTCAATAGAATTGCGTTCTCTTTTGCCTACTCATCCTACAAACATTATTTGTTATGTGGCCTTTATATTAGCTCATTCAAAAACTCGATCATAAACAATCTTATCAGATTTTATTACATATGTCCATATTTAAAAGCTTTTATTTTATCATAGTTGTATTTATGTCTAGGAATGCAATCAATATTTCATGTTCTTCTACGGAAGCCGGTTCAAATATGGCACAAAGGTTTGGTTTACGTGACAATGCACGATTATAAATGCTGTTATTTTGTGATCCAATATGGCGGACGCCAAAAAATTACGAATATACGCAGTAGTAGTAAATGGTATTAAATGGAAGGGCTTCAAAAGTAATGCAATTAGTGAATACGAATATATACGAATACAGAATTATCGAGAAAAATACGTTAAATGTAAGTATATTTTGGTACAAATGTATTGTAGACCCAAAGGTCTTGCAGAAAGGAGGCGGCAGATCGGGTCTGGGAGGAATTCCTCTACCAAAACACGCTCCGCTACCGACGCTAATGCCGCCCTAGCCGAGGTTGCCGGTGGATGGACCGAGGATTAGTCTATCATTCGCAGGGAGGTCGATCGCTTGAGGACGACGCTCCCAGATTAGTGAGTGAATTGCTATGTTACGGTTTACAGTTTGCTGAGGGTTTGAGAAGTTGGCCGTTAAATTGATATTCAATATATAATTATTATATGTGATTTCCTAATGCCTTTTTTTCATTATGAAATATCTCATAATAAACTCCATACATTTTATTTTGCCAAACGTGGGCGGACCGAGCGCTACGTGTCGATGGCTGTACGCGGGGGTTATCTGGTCGATGGCCCTGTACGGCGCACTGGTGTGGGCGGGGTCCCTGACCCTCCGACTCAGGGCTCTTCTGTGGCGACCACAGAGAGCCATGGCGGTCAAGGCCATACGCGGATACCACACGGTGGCGACGGAGGCAGCGTGCCTGTTGACCGGGACGCCCCCGTGGGACCTGGAGGCCGAAATGCTCGCCGGTTTGTATCGACGGGTGTCGAGGGTGCAAGCAGAGAGCGGTGTGGTCTCTTTGAGGGAGCTCACCGCCTGGCGCGTCGACGTCCGCCGAGACGTCATTGCCCGTTGGGCAGTCGGACGCTGCGCCCCTCCAAATAGTCTGCCACTAGCCGCCTCAGGTAAACTGACACTCCGTGGTATCGGAGCGCTTCCCTGATGCAGCCAAATGGCAGACTATTGAATGCTTTGGCGATGTCCAGGGACACCATCAACAGCACTTCCTCGGCGGTGACGGCCTTAGTCGCCACGGCCCTCAGGCGCATCAGAGCCTCGATCGTCGAACGACCCCTCCTAAACCCAAACTGGGCGTCCGACAGATCGGGACCCGTGCCGATGAGGTGCCGCTCGATGAGGGCAGCCAGAACTCTCCCCAGCAACTTACCCATGTCATCGAGCAGCACGATGGGCCTGTAGGCCGAGGCCGACTCGGGAGACCGTCCTGGCTTTGGCAGGAGCACCAGCCTCCCCTCCTTCCAGCACCCAGGGAACCGCCCGGACGATAAACACGCGTCGAACAGCCCCCTGAGGCGGGGACCCAGATGGTCGAGGACCAGGGCCAGCACACGGTTCGGGATACCGTCGGGCCCGGAAGCGGTGGATTTGCCGGATTTGGCGGAACACTGGCATCGTCGCCCTCCCGGTCAGTGTCTGGCGGAGCCATGACCGGGGACGTGTGTTCCGCCCGTCGTGGAAACAGGTCCTCGACGACCTGGGTGAGGAGGCCGAGCTGGAGAGTCTCGGTGAGGTTCGTGCGCGGAGCTTACTCAGCGCCACGCCATAGGGGAGACCCCAGGGGTCACGGTCGAGACTGTCCAGCATCTTCTGCCGACTGACGTCCTTGGCGGTACGGACGGCCAGCCTGAAGGCCGACCGCCCATTGCGGTAGCCCTCGTAAAGCCGGCCCTCCTGCTCCTCATCGCGATGGCGCCGCCGGCTATGAGTGTAGGCCCTCCGGGCGCGTATACACGCGGCCCGAAGATCCGCCAGCTCCCGGGTCCACCAGTGGACAGCCCTCTTCGGAGGCAGACACCATACATGGGGCTTGGCCGCATCGCAGACACAGGAGGACAGCCACGAGTGAACGATGGCTGCCTCCGCTAGCAGGTCCCGGTCCAAACGACCCACAGCCCATCGCGGGGGGACGTCGGTACTGCATAGATGCCTGCCGTTTCACGTCACCCAGCCGCGTACCCCGCACGCCCCGCTGCCTCACTGCTTGTACGCAGCTCGGCTTTAACTCAGATGTAGTGCGTGAGCGCTCATACAAATAATTCTGTGGCTACTTCGGTCCGTCAAAAATCTTCTCCGGAATGGAGATTCTAGAATGACCGAAAGAAATCGGATGACGGAGATCGGATCTAGTGCGTAAATTATTACCATATAAATAGTTCTACGGTTACTACGGACCATATTTTCACGGGTTCGGATCGGATTCGGATCTGACGTAGTGCGGAACCGCTCTTACGATAATAATTTTAAACTACAGCCCTTAAATACTTTTAAATTTATTTACTTGCTAGCAATCCGCCCTCGCTTCGCTACGATTTCAGTCACCTTACCCGCGTAGTTCCCATTCCCGTGGGAATACCGAGGTAAAATGTAGCCTATGTTACTCCCTGATATTATAGCTTTCCAATGGTGAAAGAATTTTTGAAATCAGTGCCGTGGGTGTAGATTGTTGGCCTGAGATCTCGATTTCGAGCGACCGCAGCGCCAAAGTTTAATGTAACATCCGACGGGGCGGATGAATGACCTAGAGAGCGCGATTTTCAAAATGTTTTGCAACAAACGTTCCACGTTGAGAAATTGTTATTGAACTTGAATATTTACAGCATAACAATAACGTTGAATTTTTGGAAACTAGCTGTTGATTCTTTTTAATAGATTAATAAGAGTAGTTGAGACACAATTTTTATGTTTTTCTATCATTACATTACATAGTATAAAACAAAGTCGCTATCCGCCGTCTGTCTGTCCCTATGTATGCTTAGATCTTTAAAACTACGCAACGGATTTTGATGCAGTTTTTTTTAATAAATAGAATGATTCTTAAGGAAGGTTTATATGTATAATACATGCATAATATAGTAGAGAAACGCTGATTAATTTAGAGGTTTCTAATGTGATGTCGTAAATAAGCTCGTTTTTTTTGCGCTTATATTGCAAACGTTGGCTGAACCCTACGAGATAGACCAAAATAATGTACTACAGTATTATCCATCTTAAAAAGTTCAACAAAAAAGTCCACGATGGCATATGTCCTATCTCTTAGGGATAACCCACCATAACCATTTTTTATCCTCTACTAAAAAATGATTATTTACTAAGTGATTTTCTACAATACAGCATTAATCCTTATCCAATTAAGTACCTTAAATAAATTGTGCATTTATTATAGATCAATATGCTTTTTATAGTATGTAATTTAAGTGAATATTGCCGAAGATAGCGAGGGCGGGTTACTAGTTTATAATATAATATACAATCAAGAGCAGGTCCGGACTGACATTTTTGTATTCTACTTACCTAAAATTCCAACTATGTATTTATTTGTAATCACTACCAAAATTTATTCTAATTCGTAAAATATTCATTCAATAAAATAATTGCAAATTCAGTAGGAAGTATGTTTATCTCTACGCAAGGAAATGTGCCTATTGCGTAAACTCAAATACTTACTTTTTGTTTACGATCACCTCGTCGATATCTAAAAAAAATCCTAGGGTTTTAAAAAAATGTCAATAAATGAAACACAAGTATAAAAATGATTTATTTACTACACAATAACAAATATGAGTCGCCATTACTCGCTATCTCAAAAGCGTGCTAGGGTTGTACAAAAATTAGTAAATAATTCATTTATTTACTAATTTTAACAGAAGTTTGTAAATTATTAATATACTAATTAAAAGTATGTAATTAAACAATAACGAAATATGAGTTCAAAATTCTAATGTTTTTTCATTCGATTATGGATCAACTTCTGATTTCTGCTAATTTGATGATAAAATCAATGGCTATCACAAAACCTATCAGAATGAAAACGTTACCAGCTGCCCGATTCACGTAAGTAATAAAAACCGTAGCGCAGTGACGTCACTTCTTTTTTTTGCAAATTTAGCCCTTTTAATCGACTTAAAAAAAGGAGAATTCTCAATTCGCTGTATTTTTGAACCAATTTTTATGATTCTTTACACCAGGTAACTCAGAAATTGTATAGTAATTGAGCTATTGGAAGATTTATGATAATCCAAGACTAGATAAGTAAGTGCGTTTAAAACAGAAAACCAAAAGGCGATTTCTAAGGTCCTAAGTTAAAACGTCTTTTGGACTGGCATGTTTACGTGAATCGACTGGCTGGGTAGTTAAGTTACCTGTATCTTTCAAAATCATTAGGCGTTCTTCTCTTTCATAACACGTAAAGCTCTTTCTTTCCTCTCTTTCATAGCCTCTATGATACTGGGCGCGTCACGAATGGGCATGCTTCGTGACTGCCGAGGATCAACTAATTCTGGAAGTAGGCAATCGTAATAAAACTTAACTAATTTCATCTCCATTTTCTCCTCCCAAAATTTGTCGTCCTTTTCTATAATATAAACTTTCATAGGTACAGTAGCACCAAACCAGATGCCAAGCATGCAAACGTTTCTTTTAGTAATATGTACCTGTCCCTGAATTTGGAAATACCAGTTATGATTTTAATTTATGACATAACCCTTGGAAGCCTTGTCCTTAACCCAAAAGGTATGTTTGGCCATTGCTTCATCAAGAGTCATGCCAGCTAAAGAATGTGGGCACTTAATTTCAATTAAACCGTTTGCATAAATGCCATCTGGTGTAGTACCAAGAAATTCATATTGATCGTCGACGAACAAACCGCAACCTTGTATACTAATATTCTCTTGAATTTCTAACTGTTTAATTGCGGTTTCTTCGTTTTCGATACCGTACCGTACAGCAGGCAAACTGGAGATATTACTACCATAAACGATTTTACGAACAAGAACAGCACAACTTGTGCTCTCTCATTTTTTACAAACTTCCCCGAACGATGATGAGGTTAGTAATTTTCTCCTTGTACTCATCCACTCAGAACTACTTCTTTGCAAATGGGTCGACCTTTCAAGCTCCTCTCTTTCAGCACAAGACAACTTTAAATCGGCTAAAAAAGATGACTTGGCTTTCTCATATAATTCTGGACTCAGATCAGGTTTTTCGCAGTTTGGTCCATAGTGAGCGTCTTTCGATACAGCGCTGTGGCTCTTTTTCAATCTTAATTTAGGTTTAGCAATTAAACGGATTCTACGATTACAATTTTCCACTTTCGCGATCAAAGGATTAGGACTAGATTTAAATATTACTTCATGAGTTTTACTATGAATCGATCCTGTATTAAAAGACACAACAGCAGCTGCGCATCGGCCCGCATAAGAACCACGGGAAGAATAATTTACACGCTTACCCCCTACTAATTTGGCAATCACTGCGTTAAAACTTTCAACTATATTACTTGTACAATTATGAATTAAACTTCTAGAATGATATGACAGTCTTTTACTTAAAATGTGTACTGCGTCCATTAATCCGCATCCAACAATTGCTGGAAGCAACCCAACAGGTTCTATTCGACGAGTATCAGGTCTACAGAAATACTCCTTGCAATATTGGTGATTACCAAATACGTGTTGTGGACCATTTAGGATATCTTCACTAAGATTTTTTATTTTTTCTCCGAGTGACTGATTTTGATCGCCCCAATATTTAATAGCGCATTTTACACCCGTTCTTAAACGCAAATACCTTTCTTTTAGGAATTTCCGCAATTCGCAAGGATACTTAGTGTCTTTCGACAGTTTCTCCAAGCTATTGCAGTAGTTTCGTAAAAGATGATTTTTGCATTCAATTTTCTCTACTGTTAAATTACCGTACGGTCGCGAATCTAATATTTTTTTATAAGTACTGGAATCGCCGTCTGCTACAAATTTATTATAAATTACACCGTGATCAACAATGGAACGTTTAAACCCCTCAACTATTATGGTCGATTCCATACCGGTAGATGATCCCGAATAATTCTTGAAAAAACGGTGTTCCGAGGGCTGACTGTCGTTCTTTGCGGCTCGTGCACAAACTACGCAGTATTTATTTTTAACTCCAAAAAACAATACTTTATTAGTTTTAATGCCAATTATCGCAGCTGCGCCGGACAAGGCGGAAAAATTCTTACCATAAGATCTCTTGCTCCAACAACCGTCAACAGCAACAGATATTAATGGTGTACCATTTTTATCAACACTACCTATAGACACTGCGTACTCCGCTTCTTCCTTGACAGCTTCTGCCATGGAATGTGCTGCTGTCTTTTTCCACCAATCGCAAACCGTATTATTAATTTCATTGTATAATGAAGGTGACATGATTGGTAGGGCTACTGCGGCAGTTAATGTTTTTAACTGATAGTAGCTCCCACCAGATGATATGATACCAGATACAATTTGATGATTCACTTCCATTCTATCTTCTTTCTTTTCAATCAAACACACAGTAAATTTCATACTACATATACTACATTTCATGATGAGTTTTGAGTCCAGACCAACTTTTACTTCACCTATTATACTGAGGTAACTTAACTTACAATCCATTGGACCGTGGTCCCCTATGGCCTGAAGAGCTTTAAAAAAAAAAGAAACGTCTACAACTCTACGCCCAACTTCCATTTCATCCACCTTTCCCTCTTGGTCGTTTTCAATAACTAGTTCCTGTAAAGAAAGATAATGGCTTGATTTTTTTTATAAAAAATAATTAAAAATTTAAAAAAATGCAAAAGAATTAATACAATATTAGGTTCCTGATGAATAGAAATTATAATTTCTTTACGCATTAGGTATTGTTTTTTTATGACGTCACCTATTTGAACGTAAATTTTCTTTTGAGAAAGTAATTGAGAAGTATTTCGGTACTAAGGTGTTGACAGTCTCTCGATGATAATAATAAATATTGCAAGAAAAAATCTATAGGTAGGTATTGAGATTTTGTCTTCGCCCATCACTAACTAAGTAGTTTGTTTATTTATGTAACAAGTCTACAAGAATTACGTATAACAACTTACCTCTATACAGCGCGTAGCATTGTTGCTCAGAGTCTCGGCCCCAAGGTTTTCTTTATTTTCAATACTGGAAATATTATTCATCAATATTATCCACTTTTTATTTATTTTGTACAACCCTAAGCCAGACGCTAGGCGCCTCGCGTCTGTTTGGCGGTATAGGTATAAGTATGTCGACAAAGTTGCGCTGTCGCCTACCTACTTCCACAATTTGATATTTAGACAATACTAGCCGACCCGGCGAACTCCGTATCGCCTTTTTTTTTAAAAATCCTATTATTTTGATATTACATACAGATACTTCAATTTTATTTATCAGTATAGATATAGATAATACAAACCAATATTTACATGTTATTGTAGGTATATGTCTGAATCGGGCGATCTAAATCATATGACATATTGTATTAGCTTTGTAATGTACCCTGTTCAAATGCGATAATAAATAAGTAGGGAGGAACTTACATTTTATTCCGAGATCTTTTGGCTTTCATATTTTTATAATGCGTACAAAACTTTCTTTTCCCTGGCATGACACTCAAATTCAATCAGTCCTGCGAAAAAAATAGCCTATGTTACTCAGTGATAATGTAGCTTTCGAATGATAAAAGAATTATAATCGGTCCAGTACTTTTTGAGTTTATTCGTTACATACAAAAATCCAAATCTTTCCTCTTTATAATACCTATTAGTGTAGATATTGTATTTTTTACGATTTATATCTAGTTCCATCATGGTTTTCTTTCAGACATTCATTATATCGATACTTTCTACTAACTGAAAATAAATTAATTATAAAAATGTTATACTTACAGTTTTTTACAAAAAACACAAATTCACAATACGTAATTCTGCTGTCTGCAGCCGACAAGCGTGGTGTCGCGTTCACTTACAGAAAGGAACTGCCGTTTGACCACCGAGATTGCACGAATGAAACGAACGCTTTATCCCATACATTTGTGTATGAAAAATTTACCTTAAAATATATCTAGATTTTAGGGCTTTAAAAGAGGAAGTCTTTGTTTGTAAAGGTATAAAAAGAAGTATACAGCTATACTTATTGGTTTCTTCAGTGTTCAAAAAGTGTTTCTTTTTATCAATTTGTGTTGATTTATGGGGTTAAATCTGAAAAATACGAAGTCATGTTTTTGCATTTTTACTCAATTTTGTGCGTTTGTTGACGTTTATTATATAACAACTATTAAGTTTAAGAGTTTAATATAAGCATGAACATACTTATTGGTCTTTGATTGTAATATATACAAATTATCATTGATATCAATCATATGTAAATAGGTTAAATATGAAAAATCGTAACACTCTTTTCGGTGATTTTCACGATCTACACCCTTAAGCGTGAAAGCGTAACAAACAAACAAACTTACTTTCGCATTTATAATATTAGTATTTCATTAGACATACATTAAGACTACCATTGATTAAAATGGCTTTAAAAGTACGTATAAGTTTTTATGTTTTGAAAGATGATAATGGTTGCTGTGAGTTAACTTTAAGAAAAATCATTTCGCAATACATTTTGTGTCTAAGCTGCATACACTCTTTTTTCACTTTTTTTTTGTAGTAGGTTATATGTATATCTAGACACCCAAATCTGTCCGGGGCGACGGATGGGTAGCGTGCGGCCCCAAAACCCACTGTATCACCTCCGCTTCGCTATCGGGCCGCCACTAGTAGCAATCCTTTGACATGTCCGTGTAGGCTGCGTTGTTAACAATTTTGGCTGACTTAATTGACTTTAGGCAATTAGCATAATTTGACCATGATATGTAGCTTGTTTTCATCATTGATACCTTTTAAATGGTGAATGAAACTTTGCAAATGAGTGCAGTGGTTGTGAAGAATACCTCATACATTAACAAACTCACAAAATTCGACCTCTCTTTTTTATATTAATTTTAGTATAAGTTTCATGTAACGCCAAGGGTTACTAAATTTGTAGACACACATGCAGACTGTTTATTAGTTAACAAATAAAAACTCTTAAAAGCAATAAATTATTACTACATCTATATCGATCTATATATGGAAATGCATATAATATATCAAATCTTAATGCGCCTTAAGGCTTTGATAGCAAATAAAAAATATTACAACATACAGCACCAATAAAATTTACTGTAAATAAATCAATCTTTTACATTACATATATTTCAACCTATATTACTTACATAACATTTATACACTAGATACATTTCTAATAGCTCTTGTTATATATTTCTTATAATAATATGTAACACCGCCCAAGGATATATTTTAAAACCGAAGGCGAACTTTTTTATAATGCAATTCTTTCTTGCCAAGGTCGTGATTTTAAACATATTTTTTTACCCACTTAGTGCTCGTTCCCGTGATCATACAGAGAAAAAATACATCGTCTTTTACTTGATAATAATATAGCTTTCCATTGATGGAGGCATTTATGAAATAGGTTTATTCATTTAGGCGTGAATACGTAACACATAATCAAACTCATATTCCCATTTATAATGTTAGTTAGGCTTAGATGACGAGGAGAGAGGCTAGTTTTGGAATAATTCTATCTACACATCAACTTATCAACGTCCAATGATAAATTTATACTTACCCAATGGGTGATAACACAATAGTCACACGTCCACTGTTGATTACAGACTTATCCAATGGGTGATTATACCATAGTTACCATGCCTGCCCGAGGAACTGGCAGTCGGCATTAGTAATAGGATTTCTGCTACTCATTCTCGAGGTAATACCATAATCAACATGCCTGAAAGAGGAGTTTGCTGTCGGATTTGATGGAAGGAAAGTTCTGCTGCTCATTCCCTAGCCAATCATTCATCCGGTTTTTGACAGTGGTTGTTGGATCATCATCATCATCATTTCAGCCTATTGCCGTCCACTGCTGGACGTAGGCCTCCCTCATGTTGCGCCACAATGTGCGGTCCTGTGCCGCCTGCATCCAACGACGCCCAGCAACTTTCACTAGGTCATCTGTCCACCTAGTGGGGGGGCGGGTCCTACACTGCGTCGTCCGATACGTGGTTGCCACTCGAGAACCTTTCTTCCCCAGGTTGTTGGATGGACGGAGAAAAATCCATCTACACCGCTATTATCCACGAGCCTGCTCCACAATGAGAGCGAAACTGATCTATTAAGTTGATATTCAGTTCTTTTAGTGTGATATTATCAGTTTAGATCTTTTTATTGTAAAATATCGACAGTTATCTGTCTACAGCCGCGGGCCGGTCCGTCCGGGGCAGTACCATGCTCTCGCAGAAAATCGACGTCTGAGTAGTAGCAATTTGTTACTGCGCTTCGTTCGGTGAGCGAGAGAGCCGGAAGCCCAACTTTCTGAGGGTGATTGCGTGTGGAGGGTTTTGGTGGTGCCCTTGGTATCACCGAGCCTCAATGCACGCATTCACACTCCCTTCGCGGTAGGCAACGGCCTTGTAAAGGTCCATGAGCGGCAGCAACACTTACCATCAGGTGTACTGTTTGCTCGTTTGCCACCGTTTGCATAAAAAAAAAAAAAAAAAAATATCGTATCACATGACTAGCCTAGATATAAAAAGTATCTCAAAAATTAGGAACGCATTGTATAATATAAAAGTGATATGCTTCGTCGCCTCCGGGCACAACCGATTCCATTTGGACATTGCAGCCTGATTCTTGTTATATTTATTATCTTATTAGAACATCTAGTATTACGTTGCTTGCGTGAGCTTATGGAAAGTAACAGTTGAATTTATAAATCCTGTTCTCCTACTCCTGCTAATATTATAAATGCGAAAGTTTGTGAAGATGTCTGGATGTTTGTTATTTAATAACGCGTAAATCGTTAAACAAATACGAATGAAAATTGCCACATAGACAGACCATTTCCTGAATTAACATTTAGGATATATTTTATCCTGATAATATGCTCTCTTGTGATAATAATTCAACTGTGCTATAGTTACTCTTTTCGTGAACCATGCCACGGGTAGAAACTAGTGTATAATAAAATTTAATTGTAAAATTATACACAATATGTATTCTTGATATGTTTCTTAGATTTCCATGATTATAGTTAAATAAAAGATAGAATTGGCTTGAAGGCTATATCACGTCTGCTATTAAAAAAATATTGTTTAGTTGATTCTAAAGATTACAATATTATATAAGTATCTTGTCTATGTGGTGACGGAGTAAGAATACAATTTACCACTCCCTTCTTGCCTGTGGGTGTCCTAAAAGACGATTAAATGATACATTACGCTCATAATATATGTGTATGCAAGAGAAGTAAAACTTGAAATAAAACCCTATACCAACCTGTCTGACCAGCACGTATTAGGTCGACTGCCCTCCTATTGTAGAGGAAATTCGAGCCCAGCAATTGTTGCATATGAGATGGAAGTTGCATTCTATCAGTCATTACAATTTATAAAATTGGGTTCCTTAAAACTTTATAATTTATGAATGTAGTCATTATAATAAATTAGCTGACCTGACATTTTCAATCAGTCGATTATCAGAGGTTAGAATCACTGTGAGAATCTTCACAGCTAAGGGATACTACACATTTACTTTTAGCTTCAGCGATTCAGTCGCTTTGTTGTCGGGTGGTACAATTCAATATCTATAAAAATGATCATCTCAGCAATCATTTAGTTTTAAATATGGAAAGATTCATTTATATTTAGCCGCGTAACTGCGACACAAATGTTAAAATACTTATTAACTAGCAACCTGCCCTCGATTCACTTCGGTTTCAGTCGTCCCGCGTAGTTCCTATTGCCGTGCGAATACCGGGATAAAATATAGCTTACGTTACTCCCTAATATTATAGCTTCCCATTGGTGAAAGAATTTTTGAAATCGGTTCGGTGGTTTAAGCGTGAAAGTGTAACAAACAAACAAAGAAACAAACAAACTTACTTTCGCATTTATAATATTAGTAAGGATTACAAAAAAAAAATGAATCTTTAAAAGCTCATATTCAAAATGCTTTTATTTCATTCACATCATTTGCATGCTATTAGAATATGGCATAATGTGTCTTATGCTTCTTTGTAATAATTATGTAACATCTCTGTACTTACCACATTATATGCAAATAAATAAATAAAATAAAAAATAAATAAATAAAAAAAAATCTCATTAAATCAGTTAATTTAAAAAACAAATCAAGCAAATTAATATAGCCAATCGATGGTAATAGTGTTTACATCCGCACATCCTAACTATATTATCAACGGACGGCCTTTTTTATGGTTGGGCTATGGTAAGTGCATACGCCGTACATTCTGTCCGGGGCGACGAAAGGACGGTACGCGGGACCATAACCCACCCGTACCAAAGTCACCTTCGTCGTTGGGCCGATCACCAGTGTCGAGTTCCTTGTCCTCAGTGGTCGGCCCAACGGAATACCCTTTCGGGTACCCTCATCTCTCGATGTCCCTATCCTGGGACGTCGGTCGCCGTCGGCGCGGCGTCGGTCGCTGTCGCGTGATCAACGGATGACCTAGACAACATTGCCAGCCGTTTTTATTGTTATAGTAAAAGACTTGAATACATATATTAAAACTTAGTAAAAGATAAAGTATCATAAGCTTCAAATAATGTACATTCCATTTTGTAACAGCATATTTTTATAATGAAATAGTGAATTATGTTATTTGGAGGAATAATTAAAAAGAAGTTGGATTTACGTTTCTTGTTGACCAAGAATAAACAAAATACCTAATCATCCAAAGAATTACATTTAAGGGTGTTAACGTTAACACGAGTTTCAAGCATAATCGCTTTTGGAAGCTGTCGGAGCATACAGCGATCGGAGATTTTGCTACTGGAAAGATTAGTAGCAAAATCGTTGATCATCGCTCAAAAAGTATGACATTGCCTTAAGTCATTATAAGCAATAGTGCACGATGCAGATATACGTGCATAATTTATATGTGTAAACATTTTACGCTCGATTTTAGTTTCGTAAGGGTCCAGGCCCTTCTCATTGTTTTTTTTTCTTTTTAAGTGTCTTTGTATGTGCATTTGCTTTTTTTGTTCATCAGTTTAATATCAGTATATTCCACTTTTTAAAGGGTTTTCTATTGAACTATTTACAAACAGTGCGGTGACGGAGTAAGATTATAATTCACCACCCCCTCTCTGACCCGTGGTCGTAAAAGACGACTAAGGGATATGATATGCATATAATATGTATGACCAGCATGGTACAGTAGGTTAATTTCTCTCCCGTAGTGGGGAAGGCTCGCGCCCAGCAGTGGGACGTGTATGGGCTGAGATGAGATGATGATGATTTACAAATATTCAATTAACGGATATAAATTATAAGTATTTAGACTCAGAATAATAATATGTGGATCGCACAAAGTATTAGCTGTAGCTAATTGAACCTAAGATACCGAACAAGTTACACACTTGGCCAGTATCTTAACGTTAAATTGTAAATTTATAACAATACCTCACCAAGGAAAACTTGTAATAAAACACTCCAAATCGAAAATCCGTCCAATCTATTCATTCAGCCAACATGGTTATAGTAAATAGGTTTCTCATGGTTTGAGTCACCTTATCATCCTCATCATTTCAGCTTATACAAGTTTCACTCTTGAGCCCGAGCTTCCTCCAAGATAGAAGAGGAATTGATTTACAACACCATGCTGGTCAACTTGTCTGGGTTGTTAATTCAAACTCAAAGTTATTTATTATACCTATATAAACCCCAATATTAAAAACTCCAACATAAAATACCCTCAGTATTTATACAGCCTGGCCCATATAGATCGGCTAGGAGCGGAAAGTCCTAAAGTATAACACCAATAAAAATCTACTCTTAGGAGTCATGTCATTGATTTTAGTGACAAGAAACATTGAATACATTTATTAAAAAAAAAGTTGTACTCAGTTCGGGAATCGAACATGGTTATATTGAAAATAAAATTTACATTATTTCTATTTGAATAGTGGAAAAACCCTATGCCTATTTATCCGACCCTTATAGCATGTATGCCATACTATGTATAGTAGATCCACTTCTGTCCTCTTCAGAAGCTGGCCCCAGCCCAAGAGTGGGACGCATAAGGGGTGAGACGACGTATGTAAAACATTATTACTGGAATCTCACAAGCTGCACACGGTCACAAGTTAATTATATGAACAGCCATCGATAGCATACCAACGATTAGTTTCAAATATTTTACCAATACCAGTTAAGTTCTTTTTGCAAATATTAAAAGTCATTTATATTTACAGTTTATTGCCGATGATGGCAAACGAGCAAGCAGTACACCTGATGGTAAGTGATACTGCCGCATATGGACCTGCAATACCAGGGGTACAGCTAGGTCGTTGCCTACTATATAGAGAATGTTCTTCTTAAACCTCGCTTATAGAAGGATATGTCACAGCGCTTGGGAAACACAGCAGCAGGCAGTTCATTCGGGTTGAGCGCTCACCAATCATTCCGGGTAAAATTGTCATAGCCATCATGCCACCATGCGGCTAACACCTAAAGTTACACACAAAAAATATAGTACATGCATTTATAACTCAAACAGAGGTCATACATGCATTTATGTCATTTATATAATAACATTTTTATTATTTTGTCTAATAAATAATATAATTGGTGTCTTACGATTTCCTCTAAGCCGTGTTATTGATTGTTCTATTGGTCATTGATTAATATATACGGAACTAACTGTATCGAGCCACATTTAATTTTGTGGTAATTATTATGACAGCTTTAAGAATCGAA
Organism: Lymantria dispar; assembly: GCA_032191425.1. Lineage (NCBI taxonomy): Eukaryota > Metazoa > Arthropoda > Insecta > Lepidoptera > Erebidae > Lymantria > Lymantria dispar. The sequence goes on from CM063442.1 coordinate 33,285,642, forward strand.
TTAATGTCATGATCTTCATTTTAGATTTTGCATAGTGATCACGAGTTTGTAAGCGTCTGTAATCATAGATTTTTATATATGTTTTTAATTTATACCGATATTTTCTAACCTTCGTCCGAACTTCACTGATGGCGTACTGGTTAAGATATCGACTTACCAGTATCGTGGGTTTGATTACCACGAAGGACTTGAGTTTGTCCGGCTTGGTAACAGACCCCAAGGTTTCGGTACCAATGGTCAGACCAGGGCCGAAGGGGAGGACGGGACAGATGGGACGGCATGAGTCCGCATCATGGCCCGTCAGAAAAAAGGGACAAGACTTTGTGCGATTCAGAAATTGTTCTCCTTAATCTGGGTGTAATTTGTTTCCGTTAATTAAATTTATAAAGTCCAATAATCATTGTTTCCTCGTGCATGTTGTATTTAAAAAACAACATTATTTCCTTCTCCTTTTAAACAATGACCTACATCGATATCCAATTAGTTTTTTGGGCATCTATTGAAGCTTGAATATATTGAAGTAAAAAGATTTAGTAACTATTTCATAGGTTGGTGTTACAAGCATAGTATTACAGAAAGTGTAATTCAAAAGTTGTGAGTCAGGTGAAAAGTAGGTTTTTTCAATAACTTCTTAATAACGGGTATGAAGTCAACGACTGTGACCTTTAGATGGCATATAGGTTCATACTTTATTACATAGGATTACAGTGATATGCCGAAATTTTATTTTATAACGTTGCCTCTCCTTTTGGGGATAAAGGCCGAGACTATAAAATGTCTAGTAATTTTTTTTTCATAATTTCAACGTATATATGTACGTCCCACTGCTGGATTCTGAGCTTTTCCATAAAGGGAGAGAAATTAACCTACTGTAGAGATGTGACTTGGAGGGAAAATAATCGATTATTAAATAACCGATTTTTTTTCTTTAAAATAAATCGATTATAAAATAATCAATTTATTCTCCCAACAGGATTATGACCTTTTTTTCTAAGAAATGTGAGCTGTATTTTCTAATATAGTATGAAACACTGCACGCAGTATCGTGAAGACCTTTTTTTAAGAAATCTGGCAATGAAATAAATGATTAATTTTAATATAAAGAAAATCGATTTTTTATTATTTTGATAATCGATTATTAAAATCGATTAATTCAAAAAAATAATCGATTAATAATCGATTACTTTTTCACATCCCTAACCTACTGTACTCTGCTGCTCAGATGTGTTGGTATAAGATTTTGTTTCGAGTTTTCCATCTCCTGAATAGACATTACCTGCATATCAATTCCTTAGTCGTCTTTTACTATATCCATGGTCAAGAAAAGGGGTGGTCAATTGTATTCTTACTCCATTACCACACAGAAAGTACGTCAAGTTGCTGAGTCATACTGCTTACCTAGTAAAATAATCCCACGTAGGAAAATTGTTTGTGCGATTCAAAAATTATTGCTCTCGCTCTGGCTGTAGTTTGTATTTACTGAATGCATATTTTTAGAGTTCCTTTCGGTACAAATATACATTTCTAAGTGTGGGGCCTTGTAGTTTAAAAAAAAATACGTCATAGTCGTGACACGTGTGCCTACTTATCGCAACTGCAACGCATGATTGACCGACTTCTTGTCACATATGTAACTGATAACCGGTCGGCCATTCACTTGCGGAATAGCGAGACTTGGTGTACTGTAGCACAAGTGTTATATGTAGTATGCCCTAATTCCAACCGGACTTGAGTCATATGTGGATCATGTTGAAAAGGTTAGGTGTTGCCAAGCATACTTGCTTAAATGGCTTAGTTATTTTATTAAGTAGTTACAAAAGTGTTTACGTATTTGAGATGATAATTATTTCACTTATTAGCATTTTTTTACGTTTGGTATATTTTAGGTCTATGGTCGCTTAAGGTTGGAAATAATAGAAAATCTATACCAATAAATAAAATTAGAGTGTCTGTAATGTCAAAATTACAGGCTTTTTTCATGCTCACACGGTTATTTGTACGACACCTATGCCTAAAATACAGATTAAAAATTTTTTGTCAGTCTGTCTGTCCGTCTGTTTGTTCCGGGTAATCTTCAAAACGGCTGGACCGATTTCAAAAATTCTTTCACCAATGGAAAGCTATAATATCAGGGCGTAAACTAGGCTATATTTTATCCCGGTATTCCCACGGGAGCGGGCATTACGCGGGTAAAACGACTAAAACCGAAGCGAAGCGGGCGGGTTGCTAGTCGTAAATAATATAAACCCAAAATGGTGCATATAAACGCAGTATAGGGTTGTGAGATATATATACTTGACTACACAGTTGGTGTAGTGGTTAAGATATAGACCTACTGTACCAGTGCCGTGAGTTCGAATCCCACGCAGGACAACACTTGGTGCGATCCACAAATTGTTGTTCTGAATTTGGATGTTATTCGTGTCCATTAATGTAGGTCACTCCCATCCCATAAATGAAGGGTCACTTCCTTCCCACCATTATGCTTGAGGAGAGTGATGGCTGCTCTAGTAGTTAACTCGTGATCAGGTGCCGCTTGCGGGTCCTGGTCCTGCCATAATCTTCTCATTATATTTGTGATTATTATTATATTTATGAATTGTACTATATAATATTTCGAATGGCATCACACGGGCACTATTAATAAGCATGTTGTAAGATGTAATTTTATTTAAGTGAAATTAGAAAATTAAATAAATAGATTCCGCTTGCTGAATCTTTTCAGTGTGGTCGCGTTCCGATCCGGTAGTAATTTTAAGAAAAATGTAAAAAAAATGACAATATGCAAGTGCCCTCGCGGAGTTTATACATAATAAATGATTTCAATTTGAATTTAATTATATGTTTGTAAAGTCCGCCGCAAAAAAAAAATGTTATAGTGCGTTGTCATACATACATATATTCACGCTTCTTTCCCATAGGGGCTGGCAGAGATCACTTAGCGAGTTGTCCTTCTCTGGCATATATGTTATCTGTATATTGTGATCCCTTAGTCGTCTTTTACCATATCTAAGGAAAAGACGGGATGGTGAGTTGTATTATTTTTCCATCACAAAAACATGTCCCTTACATCCAATAGTAATCTCTGGAATTAATAAAAATCCCATACTATTAGAAAACCCAGCTATCTTCCAATATCAAAATTTACCTCTAATCAAAACCACAGCAATAGTAATCAAATATATCGTAATTATAAACCGGGCTAACAGTTCTTATATTAATGAAAGATAGTTTCGAAATATTTACTTAGTAGTTCAAATTAATGTGTGCTTAATTTCTCTACTTACTTAATAATATAATCATATTAACAGCAACAGATAACGTAACTTAATTAATTAAGCATCACTCTATATTTAGTTACTGTAATGTTTACTTAACATATTTTAATTACGCTAATATATTATTTATATTAAGCAATCCGTGATATCACGGACTAAGAATACACTATGTGGTGATGGAGGGAGAATAACGACTAAGGCAGGGCGTCCCAAATTTATTTGTACTCTGACGCCCCTAGGGAGCCTCCAAAAATACATACCAATTTTAGTACTAATAGGCTAGACTCTAGCCTATAGATGCTATTCCAACCTCGGCTGCAGGCTGGGACTGCACACAGCACATGCAGCGGCTGCAAGTCGATACGTACGTAGTTACGGCACTCCAACCTGTTGAGACAAGTCCTAAGTAGTCGCTGCTCGGAGCCAATTTCACCAAACTTAATTTGTAATCCAATTAGAGCTCGTATTGAATAGAATTATGAAATTTTTATCGGCTTTCTGGTCGCCACTTACTGCCTACCGCAGTACGTGCAGCCAGCCTCGGAATCACTACCGGCTGCGAATGCAGGCAGCGGCTGCGTGTCATGTGTGTGCTACCTGCATCCGCAGCCTGCATTCGCAGCCTGCAGCCGAGGTTGGTATGGTACCTTATTAGTGCTCGCTAGAGTAACAGGTAACAACGTACAGCGGTCACTTGACTCAGTTGCATCAACCCGCGACGCCCCTAGAACAATGTCTCAACGCCCCAGAGCGTCGCGACGCATAGTTTGGGAAGCCCCGGACTAAGGTATTAAATATGCATATAACATCTTTGCAAGAGAAGAAAAACTCGAAACAGAACTCTATTCCAACTTGTCTGACTAGCATGGTATAGTAAGGTCAATATCCCTCCTATTATGGAGGAAGCTTGAGCCAGGCAGTGGGACGTATATGAGCCGAAATGATGATGAAAATGAAATACATGATATGATGGAGTAATAGTACACTATCGTGTGGTGAAGGAGTAAGAATACATTACAGAATACATTTAAGAGTGGTAGGACCACACTGTCGACAGTTATCTGTCTACAGCCGCGGGCCGGTCTGTCCGGGGTAGTACCACACTCTCGCAGAAAATTGACGTCTGAGTAGTAGCAATTTGTTACTGTGCTTCGTTTGGTGAGCGAGAGAGTCGAAAGCCCAACTTTCTGAGGGTGTTTGTGTGTGGAGGGATTTGGTGGTGCCCTTGGTATCATCGAGCCTCAATGCTGCGTGCATTCACGCTCCCTTCACTTTCTTCACAGTAGGCAGCGACCCTGTAAAGGTCCATGAGCGGCAGCAACACTTACCATCAGGTGTACTGTTTGCTCGTTTGCCACCGTTTGCAATAAAAAAAAAAAACTACTCCCTATCTTGCTCGTGGATGTCGTAAAAGACGACTAAGGGATATAATATGCACATAAAATTTGTGCAAGAGGAGGAAAACTCGAAATGAAACCCTATACCAATCTGTCTGACCAGCATGGTATAATAGGTCTAATTCCCTCCCATTATGGAGAAGGCCCAAGTCCAACAGTTTGACGTATGTGGGCTGCGATGATGATGATGAATATAATATTTATATTAGATAATCCATAATGATCGTTTATGTCTTTTGTATGAAGTCAGATTTATGGTAGTAAGTACACTTATTTAGGTATAAGTGCCTACTTTTTTCCATTGTACATATTTTTTTAGAAACAACACCCTGCACTAAGAAAATAATCTCTGCGTTGCGGGGGACTTAATAAACATATAGTTAATGCATACAAATTACATCCAGACTCAGAAAAACATTGGTGAATCGCACAGTGTTGTTCTTCATGGAATTCGAACTCTCGACAATGGCATGGTAAGTCGGTATCTTAACCACTGTGCTATCTCTGCAGTCAGAATATTTGGCAATAGTTAGTTTTGTATTGTTAAAATTTGGCAATAGTTTTAAGTCAGGCCGCCTGCCTGACGTCAATTGTCTTTGGGAATATAATTGATGCCATCTGCATCGAATATAGTTATTTTTTCTTTGGGAGTAATCTCACCACATATTCCCGCCACTGTAACTCCTGTAAGCCAGGGTCCACAATGGTCTCCGTATAAGAAACTAAGGTTTGACCCTTAGGAAGTCCCGGAAAACCTTTTTAATTGTCTTGGGATCCGCAACAAATTTAATTAGAAAAGAAAACCAGGAGGAGTTGGAAATATTCCACTTTTCTCCCATGCAAAGCGGGAGATATGAATATGATATAAGCCAGTAAATAAGAATTTGTACAACTACGTGAAACGCAGCGGTACAGCAACACGGATTAGACAGAGCTTAATGGACCTATTTGTGAGCTTTAGGTTTGGTTACAATAGTAGGTATGGCAAAAGCGCCTAAACGCACGGAAATTTTCTCTAGTTGCTACAAGATCCGATTAGTATACTACCCCAGAAATGACATGCGGATTGTCTAACATGAGGTCCCGCTCGTTGCGCCAGAGAATGCACTCCCAAAGGATGAGATGAGCTGTTTGTTAAAAATCGGAGTATGAGGTCGAACATTGACAAAATGGTGAATCTACTAGTTTAACATAGAATAATTTACTTCTAAAATTCCTATGGACTGTGAGGAATTGGGCTACATAGTGGTCAATTTCTAGTATCTAATTTCAAATTCGAATTCTTTCTAATATCAAATATAGTTAGCAGGTATTGTTGTAAAATTCTTAATCTTTTACAAAGACACTCGAACAATGTAAGGGAATTTCTTCATTGAGTAGGTAATATGAAGAACTAGAAATAAGTTTTATATAACCTCGTATTGTGCGGTCATCATCATAAAGCTACGATGATGATGATAGGACATTGGTCGGAACAGTTGATATGAAGTATAGTTTTTTAGTTTTCATAAAAGTCATTGCCGAAGCTTTTTGCAATATGTCAAAACAGATGACATATTGCGTCGACCCCAAGTAATTGGGATAAGAGCAAGATGATGATGATTCTCGTGCAAAGAGGTTATTCTTATATCTTTAAACGAGCAATTCTTGTATTTTTCTGTTTCTATATTTTCAGAATCTCAGAAACGGCACCAATGATTTTCATGAAATTTAGTATACAAGAGATTTCGGGGGCAAAAAATCGATCTAGCAGGGTTTAATTTATAGAAAATGTCGCCTTGTCGGTGGTTTTTGCTAATCAATAAAATTTCATTACAGTAGGAATGTAAATTTAGCCGTCGTCGTCAAGAGTGACAATAGCTCGGTTAGGAAATTGTCCAGTCGCATTCAAATAACGTGAGATCGAATTTCAGTGCTATTATTATTCGATTTTTTAATTTTTGTTATTTTTTTTCATTATTTTTATTTTTTTAATATACATATATGTTCGTCAAAAATACAATTTACAAAAAAAATTATATCGAGCAAGGCTCGGTCAACCAGAAATTATTTTATATATCTCTTAGTCGTCTTTACGAGACCCATGGGTAAGGGGGTGGTGAATTGTATTCTTATACTGTTACCACACCCAAAACGGCGCTATTAGCATACACCAATTGAATTTACTGTTGTTATAATTAGAATGATTGAAATACATACTGCTATGTACGTTTTTTGACATTCTCGTAACAATAATTATTATTTAACATTATATAATATTAATTTTAATGAATATTCATAGGTTGGTAATAGTGCTAACAATGTTGATAATACACGGAATCAATTAGTTTGCACGCAATCGCAATGCATATAGTGAAAGTATAAACTTGATTTATAATACCAAAGACCGTTATAATGTAAACACAATTCAATGTTGGCTGTATTAAAAATTGACCAAGTGTGAGTCGGACTCGCACACGAAGGGTTACGTACAATTGACTAGATAAACAACTGTAGGTATACATATTTACTGATATCGAGTAAAAATAGGCAATAAATGGCATTTTTTGTATGGGAGCCCCCCTTAAATATTCGTCTTATTTTGTTTTTAGTATTTGTTGTAATAGCGGCAACAGAAATATGTACATAATTTGTAAACATTTCAACTCTAGTTATCGCGGTTCTCTGAGATATAGCCTGGTGACAGTCAGACGGCCGGACAGACGGACGGACGGACAGCAAAGTTTTAGTAATAGGGTCCCGCTTCTACTCTTTGGGTACGGAACCCTAACAAAAATATATGTAGGTTCTATCATTGTTCTGTTCTGAGGTATTGTAACAACTGAAAAACCATTTTTATTTTGACACAGATATAAAAAGAAGAAAAGTTTTTTGGTTTAAATGTACATTTAACCGAAGTCGACCCAGAATTTCATTATTTTCCATGAAAGAAGTTTTAAATAAAGAATTTTAAATAAATAATGTTGCTTTGTTTTTTTGGGGGTGGATTACGGTCGGCGTACTCCTCGCACCATTCCGTCCGGGGCGACAGAGAGACGTAAACACGCACGTGACACGTCTCCTTCGACGTTGGGCCGACCACCGGAGTAGGGTGACTTGACGTCAGTGGTCGGCCCGACGGAATACCCCCTTTAGGGGTACCCTCCCATCGACCGACGTCCCCCCCTCGGGGAGGACGCCGGTCTTTCCTCATGAGGTCGGCATCTTGGCGGGTGACGGTCTAATTCCCCGGTCCAGTCACCCGCGGCCTCGGCTAGGGCGGCATCAGGCGCAGATAGTCGCGCCTGTGCCGCTCCAGTCGCCGGCGGCGGCTGGCGTATATTATAGGGTAACATTTTGAGTCTTCCCCCTCTAGCATCGATGTTTTCGGCATTTCATTCTACGACTCTTCATTTTACGTCTCCCACGGCCAAAATAGGACATTACAATCTTATTTCGTCATCATACAAAGAGATAGTGTAATACATATCAACCCGAAATGCGATGACAACCTTCAAAAATATGACCTATTAATTCTTTTAGGTGAAAGGTGGTTAACACAGGGTGGTCCAGTCTATAGTAATTAAATGACACGACATACAACTTATACCAATCTAACAATTGATCTAAATTGCATTCAAGTGACTTTTATTAAATGCTATCTCGATTGCGATAGTATTCATGATAAAAATATTAATAATAAAGTTCGTGACGGATCTATATTATATTTGAAATGGATCTAGAATTTTTGGTCGATTACAAATTTCAAAGGATTTGATTTATTTAATTTTATGTTATTCGACTGCCTCAATGGTGTAATATCGTGAGCAGGGAATTTTAAAATTATACGTCTCATTGCTTGACTCGACTCTCCTCCATAACAGAAGGGAAATTGGCTTAACACGCTGGTCAGATGCCTTATTTCGTTTTAAATTATGACTATTCCAATATGAAATTCTAAACATATCCATTCATGTATGCTGTTGTTGTGTCTTCCTTGATTGAATAGCAGATAGGTTTTGTTCAAGGGAAAGTTAAGGAAGTGTGAATGCGTGCAATGAGGTTTGGTGATACTAAAGGCAACACTAAAACCCACCACATGCAAACACCCTTAGAAACTTGAGCTTGCGTCTCTATCACTCTCCGAACGAAGCGCAGTAGGTAACAAATTGCTACTACTCGGACGTCGATTTTCTGCGAGAGTGTGGTACTAACCTGGACCGACCGACCCGCGGCTGTAGACAGACAACTGTCAACAGTGTGGTCCTACCACTATGAATATTATCGGGTTTTTTTTAGGTTTTCTCGTTTGTTTGCGAAATGAAATTCAATTATGACTTCAAATGCATATTCAGGGGGAAAAAATAATAGTTTTACACCCAGAGCACGTCACTTTTATGTAAATCTGTGTTACCGTTCCAATATCTTCAACAGTTTATACATAATTGAGTAAAAACATCTTTATAAAGTTTCACATTTATAATATTAATAGTATGATAATTAATAAATATAATTAATACAGTAGGATATCAATATTACAGAGAACGAAAGTAAGTTGCAATCTGATTGATTCATATCCGTGTTCTATAAGCTTATCTAATAGTTACAACAATACCATAAGGGCAAGACCACAGTTGCTTAATTTTATAAGCAGATACGAAATGGTTCTTAAAACATAGTTTAAATTAAAATTTAAATCATTTATTATGCATAAATCCTAAAAAGGCACTTACATATTGTCAATTTTAAACAATTAAATTAATCCAATAAACTACCACTGGATCGAAACGTGACCGCTACTGAAAACATCCGGCATGAAATTCAGCAGGCTTGTCTATTATTTTGAATTGTTTTTGTTACTAAGTATACTATTGTAAACAACATGTCTTGTACTAAATCCAGTGTGATGCCCTTCCAAGTACATGATACGTAATATAATTCACATATATAATTCAAACGATTATGGATAGACCAGATCCCAAAAAGCAGCACCCGATCAGGAGTTAACTACTAGAGTAGCCATCACTCCGCTCAACCACTATGGAGGGAACGGAGAGACCCGATTCACGCAGCTACCGCAAGCAGATCCTTCAGTGAGCATGACTAACACCATATGTTACAAACGTTAACCACAGTGAAATTAATAAAAATTGTTTATACAAAGTATCAATTAATTAAGAAAAAAGTTACGTACGATTATGAAATAATCATTTAGCCTCATCTCTAAGTACAAACTTTATATAACCAAATTACTACAAATAAATATTAAGAACCCTAATTGAAGTTCGGAAATGTGAACAGAATCCGGTCGGAACCAACGTTTTGAGTTCAAAACATATCATAAAAAGATTATATTAATATTATGCAATAAGGCAACTGGAATGGGCCATTCGAAGTTATTTGAGATAAATAAGAATTTTAGGTAACGTTTCCGTTGTAACTTTCATATTTCTGATTGAATTTACATTAGAGTAAGTATAAGAGGCATAGTTGCATATACATTTGAGTCTGACCTTTCTCATATTAATCGTTATCAAGTTTTTTTTTTGTAATTATTTCTGTTTATCTTATAGCATCTCAAATACAATTGTAATATCACATTCGTAGCAAGAGAAACTCTACATAATGTGTTGGAATTTCTTTGTCTTACTTTAAGTATTATTGGGAGGCTTTTAGTAACCCAGAATAATAGCCAGAATAATAGCAGATCAAAGTTTTATCCTGCTGTATGCTCAAAATATACTTTTTGACTTGTACCTATTCTACCAGTGTAAGTATTTATATGCAAGCTCCCCAGCAATTGGTACTTTCATAGTGACAGGTTAAAATACAATATGTCACCAGATGTTATTTTCCTCTGAAAATCGTAAAAATTTACTGACAAATCACCAAGTGAATTGTCAAAAGTATTCTTCTAGGAAACTTAAAATAGCAACTGCGTCCATCGAGCCAAGAGTAACATTTTTCCTTCCGGCCGGTGCTGATGCAGTGGTTGGAAAGGCGGCACGGGGTGCTCTCCTTCCGACTAGTGCAGGTTTTGACGGGGCATGGGTGCTTCGCCAAATACCTGCACAAGGTCGTTAGGAGGGAGAGTACACCGGCCTGCCACCATTGCGATTGCTACGAGGACACGGCGCGCCATACGCTCGAGGCCTGCGCGGCTTGGGCAGTGCAGCGCTGTGAACTCGTCGCAATCATCGGTGCCGACCTGACGCTGCCGGCTATCGCTAGGGCGATGGTCGACAGCGTCGGGAATTGGGACGCGGTCGCAGCCTTCTGCGAAACAGTGATCTCGCGGAAGGCGGCGGCGGATCGCCTGTGCGAGGAGCGCAGCCTCGATGAGGCGATCCGCCGCCGGCGACTGGGGCGGCGTAGGCGCGACTACCTGCGTCTCATGCCGCCCTAGCCGAGGCCGCGGGTGACGTGACCGGCGATTAGTCCGTCATCCGCCGAGAGGCCGACCGCGTGAGGAAAGACCGACGTCCTCCCTGAGGGGGGACGTCGGTCGATGGGAGGGTACCCCACGTAGGGGGTATTCCGTCGGGCCGACCACTGATGACAAGTAACCCTGCTCCGGTGGTCGGCCCAACGACGAAGGCGACGTAGTTTTCGGGTGGGTTGCGGGTGTTGCGTGCTTAAGCCCCTTTGTCGCCCCGGACGGAGTGGTGCGAGGAGCGCGCTGACCGCGGCCCACCCCAAAAAAAAAAGAGTAACATTTCTGCTATAAGAATTGTATTGTATACGGGCCTTTTTCGAAAAGCCTATAGTTCAACAATATTTCTTCTATACGATTTTTTCTTTGGTGGCAGGTCATGTTACGTTAAAACCGTCCGACCCGTCCGGTCGGCCCCGAGCCGGTAAGCGAGTCTACTGGGTACGTATCTCACACTAGCGCCAAGTGGGTGAGCCACCGGTACCCGAACTTGTCATTAGTGGCTCAATACTTCTATACGCTGATGGAATGTTGGATGGACTCTATCAGTGCACATCAGAGCACCTACTTCCTACCTAATTTGATAGCAAACCTATATTTTTCATAATTTCAGGCCACTATGGAGCTCGAGACCTTCTTCTGGATAGAAGTGTAATTGACCTGTTATACCACACTGGTCATAGGGGATAGTATAAAGTTTTATTTCTAATTTTTCTTCTCTAGCATAGATATTATATGCATGTTATATCCCTTAATCGGTTTTAATCCCGTTTAATTTAATTCTAATCAAGATTTTATTGCTTAAAAGTAATTCATTCAGAGAAAAGAACATTGCCAGATAATGTCAATTAAAAAGAGCATTAATGTAAAGATATCGCTCTTTAGTGATAATCATTATAATTAATCTACGTTTGGTGTAATTTAATAGAAAATAGCTTCAAAATTTCTTTATATTCATGTACCTAGAAGTAGCTCTATCGCCATCCCTATAGATTTTGCTCAATGATGGGATTGTACAATTTTCATCTAAACATACGCGCGTAACTCATTTCTACCTTTAATACTTATATTAATCATGTATACCATTTAAATCTATAATAAGATCGATAGAAATTTATTAATTTTATAAACTAACCCTTTTATTAATTTTTTTACTCTTTAGTCGCAGATGCCAATAACAACTTTGGATGGACAGTTAGATGAATACTTAGAACTCTGACCCAGAGTTATTTTGCCTGCTCATTTAAATACTACTGTTGGTACTAATGTAAGTTACCTATAAATCTATCTCTACTCTAAGATACTTATGCTAAACCAAGTTAGGTAGTATTTCTTATTTGTTCGATCATAACCTACCTTTTTTTGGGTCGGCGGCTATGACGCACCCACAAATCGCTCGGTAGTACGGAAGATTTATCCTTACTCTGTCTCCATCATCATCTCAGCTCGTTTACGTCCCACTACTGGACTCGAGCCACTCCACAATGGGAGAGAAATTGACCAGCCATACTATGCTGGTCGGGCGGGATGGTATAGTGTTTTATTTCGAATTTTCCTTCTCTTACATAGACATTATCTGTATATTATTATCCCTTAGTCGTATTTTACGATAGCCACTAGCAATAAAAAAAGAGTAGTGAATTGTATTGCTACTCCGTCGCCACACGGAGACTGTGAAAGTCAAAGTAAAAATAATAATTCATCATCATGCTCGGCTCATATACGTCCCACTGCTGTGCTCGAGTCTCTTCCGTAATGAGAAGTAAATTGACCTACTGTACCACGCTGGTCAGACGGATTGGTATAGGATTTTATTTCAAGTTTTTCATCTCATCATCATCACAACTCATATATGTCCCATTGCTGGCCTCGAGCATCCTCCACAATGGGAGGGAAATTGACCTACTATACCACGCTAGTCAGATGTGTTGCTATAAGCTTTTGTTTCGAGTTTTCCTTTTTTTTTGGCATAGATGTTATCATCATCATCATCATCTTGCTCTTATCCCAATTACTTGGGGTCGACGCAATATGTCATCTGTTTTGACATATTGCAAAAAGTTTCGGCAATGACTTTTATGACCGGCCGCCTGCCTGACGTCAACCCTCCTTGGGAATGTAATCGTTGACCCAAATGGTACCAGATGGAGTTGGTCCGGGTCAATCTAGGGCTCTTAGTCGTCTTTTACGACACCCACGAGCAAAGCAAGGGTTTGTAGTATTCGAAGCCGCTACCACACAGCAGGCATAGATGTTATATGCATATTAAATCTCTTAGTTGTCTTTTACGACACCCACGGGTAAGAAAGGGGGTGGTGAATTGTATTCTTACTCCGTCACCACACGGAGATTTTGGAAAGTTTCACGGAGGTCACCACACAAGTTTGCCATCTATTGCAGAAATAATAATAGTAATAATAATTAACAAATTTAATTTAATAACACAACAATAACATCTACAATTACAATTAAATAAATAACATAGCAAAACTCTTTGAGAGTATCCCATCTAGGATGCGTATTTATCTCCAACATGGTGTCTGACACCCCATTTATAGTTCGCATTTTTGTCGGTTTTAACAAAGGTGTGGACAGGACCTGTGACTCCACTACTACCTCGGTGTTCATGGTCTCCATGATGATGACCGTAATCATCGTGCCCTCGCTTTGGACGATGTTGCTGTGGTTCTTCTACTTCAGCTGATTCCACTGGTGCTACAGTTTTAAAAAATATTTGGTATATTGATCGTGATTAATCTTATCTTATATTTTTAAACGAGCAATGCTTGTATATATGTATATATATATATTCAGGATCTCGGAAACGGCTACAATGATTTTGTTGAAACTTGGCATACTAGAGGTTTCGGGTCCAAAAAATCGATCTAGCTAGGTTTTATTTATATAAAATGTTGTTTTGTCCGTGTTTTTAGCAAAACAAATAATGACATTAAATTTTAAAAGAATATGAATTCAAATTTCATTGTCACGTCAACATGAGTTACGATAGCTCAGATGGGAAGTTGACAGGTTCTAATTTTGATTTTGTTGACATACAAACAGCGTCGGTTCGAATTTCGGTGTTATTATTATTCTCTTTTTGTAATTGTTTATATATTTTTCATTATTTATTTTTTATTAATATACATCTAAATAAATTCGATAAAAATATTCCGAGCGAAGCTCGGTCAACCAGATATTATCTACTTAATTATATTCTGCAATAAGATCATGAAAAGCATTCAGCAGTATATCATCATTAGATGAGCATAATATGGCGTTGAATAAAGATCCATCACTATTCTCAAAAGTGGAATAGTGGTAGAATCTTTTGTTTACATTTAGAAGATCAAATGTGCCTGATGATGCTTTTCTTTCATAGGTTACGCAGCTACATCTTATTGTGTGGCACGGGCCTAGAGATTGCCCCTTATAGAGTTGACGTAGAAATATTTCAGGACTAATTATAAAAAAAGACTACTAGAGCTCTGGTCTTCGCAGAGAAGTCTCAAATACTTTGATACATGCTATATCTCACCTAGGACTTGCTAACATATAATTTAGTTTTGTGAAATTCTATCGATGTCTCAGTTTTTCGCAATAGTTGTAAGTTTACATTTTTGAAGTGAAACTTCTTTGCTGAGGGTAAATTTGAATGAAACGCAATTTAGTGACACGAAAATGTGGGACGTTTTTGCTCAAGAAGCGAGAGAGAGCGATTGAGACGGATTGAGAGTGAGACAGGGTGAATATAGCACGAAGCACATAGGTATGGAGCGAAAATGCGGAGCAAGCGAGTGAGAAAGATTGAGAGAGAGTACATTTTTTTTTAATTTTTACATAAAACACGTAGCACCAAAGAAGTTTCACTTCTGACGTGCGTACTTTGTAGTCATGCCCTTTTTTTAGTTTAATCATATGACAGTTATAAGAAAAACGCGGTAGTGATCCTTAATAGATCAGTATGTAGTGGTAAGATACATTGATGACTGTTTTCTACCTACAGATATAAACGACGTATGAGAAGTAGAAATTTGCAATTGCATTTTGTTTGGTGAGCGAAACATGTTTATCAATCCTCATTCCATGATCTTCCAATCTTTTTCCTGGTAAGCAGTGAATTAGCTGTGTCCCGGCTATTTTCATAGTCCATGAGCGGCATTTATCATTTATCATAAGGTAGGTACTAGGTACCTTATTTACAACTAAAGGAAATAAGTAATAATAGTTTAAAAAAACTAAATAACACGTTTAATTTGAACGCCTGCTACCTCTCTAGGATGAGATGGCTCGTTCTCAGATTCCCTCTCCGAAAATGTTTTCTTATTCATGGGTAAATTATTCCAAAAATAGGTGATCGAACTTTGAACATGATTTTGATCGCATTCAAAACTAGTTTTGAATGCGATTAAAATCATGTTCCAAGTTTGAAGCTTTTAAAAGCGTGTTAAAATTGCATTGAATTATGAAGCTAATAAAAGCGTGTTAAAATTATTAAAATAAAAAAATAATAAAGTAAATTTTACCAGGTATCCTGTGTTGAGGTAGGGCTGGAGGGTGTATATGTGAACGCAGGTATCGTGGTGGTGGTGGGGCGTATCTGGTAAATCTCATTGGTCCCCTTGCTGCTGAATGGTATGGCAAAGACCATGCTGACGTTAGCGCCACCAGACAGGCAAGCAACTGCCAAATATAGCAGAAAAATAAATTCATTATGATGCTGATTTTAATAAAATTATTATTATGTGGATTGTTATTTGCTGCTTATTTTGATGCTGAATGAAAACAGCGTAAAGAAATTTGCATATCTATTACAGTAGGATATTTCATATCTATCACATTTCCGTTTGGTGACAGAGTTAGAGTCGGTGTCAGTGTCATAAAAGATGACGAAGCGATAAGAGAAGGAAAACTCGGAACATAACACTATACCAGCGTGTCTGACCAGCATGATATACGGTCAATTTCCCTCCTATTATGGAGTAGGCTTGAGCTCAGCAGTGGGACGTATATGAGCCGAGATGATAATTACAGTAGGAATGTTGTCGAAGATGTCCCGAATCTATGTTTTTGGAAGCATTTATGATGGTCCAAGTGCAGAATTACAAAAGATTTCATTATATTCGTATTCTAGTATGTATTTTAGACGTTCAATATGATTGTACTATTGGATATGAGACCTAATTAAGGTCAGATTGCCAACGCTCTCTGGAAAAATACTATTCTGCGCGAAATTGGTTAAGCTAAAAAGCTGATTTCAATTGATTGTAATAAAACCTAGAAGAATGATGAGTTACCTTGAATCTCAAATGGAATCTCATATCTCTCTCGAATCTTAATTGGAATCTCTTATCATCTCAATTGGAATCTAATCTAATGTGTATATCTTATATTATAGCACATATACGTACTACTGTTAGGCTCGAGCTTTCCACAATGCGGGAAGAATATTGACCTACTATATCACGCTGGACAGACGGGTTGGTATAGGGTTGGTATATGCAGTTTGCCGTCTCGTAAATAGATTTTATATGGGTATTATATCTCTTAGTCTTAGAATAATAACGTATAGAAGGTAAGTTCGCGTACAAAAAGTGAAGTATTTCAATTGGAGCCTAATGAAGCTTACGCCGGAACCGTTCCGTAATGTACAAGGTCACTGTACTGCACGTACGTACGCAACTCTTAAAAAATAAATAGGCAATTATGACGATTTGTGCATTCAAAGGGTGTCACAACACATTTGAAGAACATAAAAAGGTTTTTAACATTACTTTCAAAAGTATTTCGACGATTTATATTAATAACAACAAAATTTGATTTCATAATTTGTATAGTAGTTTGCGTGTGTACGTGTGTAATCGCCCCCGCGCTTGTAATATTTCTAGATTCATGTTTCGATCGTTCGAAGTACCGACACTATCCTTCTATACGTTATTATTCTAAGCCCTTAGTCATCTTTAACGACAACCACGAGTAAGATAGAGGGGTGGTGAATTGTATTCTTACGCCGTCATCACACGGAAAGCGTATTTAACCATTATTTCTTTTCATCATCTCATCTCATATACGCCCTCTACTGCGCCATCTTCTTCACAATAGGAGTGAATTTGACGTTACTATATTTCATTTGTTTACGCAGGGTTTTATTTTGATTTTTCCTTTTCTTGCAGCGATCTTATCTACTTGTGTCCCTTAGTAGTCTTTTACAATCACCTTCAGGAAAGGAAGGAGGTGATGACCATTGTATTCTTAATGCTTGGGTGATGACCATTGTTTTTTAAAGTATTATCTAATTACATTATCTAGAGAATTGGCTAGATAACATCTCTGTCATACATGCATATGTGAGTTTATTTGTATATTACGCTTTGACGCATAAACTATTCAACTGCACAGATGGGATAGTGGTTAAGATACTGACCTACCGTGCCAGTATCGTGGGTTCGAATCATACGCAGGAAAACACTTGTGCGATCCACAAATTGCTGTTCTGTTTCTGGATGTAGTTTGTGTCCGTTAATTATATGTTTGTAAAGTACCCCGCAACACATGGTTTGTTTTCTTAGTCTTTAAAAAAAATTAAGAACTTTTACAAATACTTTTTCTTTTATTTACTACCTAAAAAAAATATTTTCTTGATTAAACAGTTAACAAATTTTTTCAAATTATGAATAAAATCAGCGAACCGCTATAAAATATACATTGATGAGACTTAATTAGGAAATATAAATAATGTTTAGACTATAATTTTATATAAACATTATTATATAAATTGTATAACGAGGTTAATAGACAATATTTTTTTCAGTAAATTAATATAACGGTATAATTACATTGAACTTCGCGCCTTATTTATGCAAACATTTTTTTTTTTAATATTTTAGTTCCATTTTTAAATATAATTTGAATCTTTGAAATTTTTTGATTCAGTTCTTCTTTGTCGGGTTGAAAAGCGTGTATTATTTTTTGTAAAATTATTATTTAATGATTTCCAGAAAATGTATATTTACAGGCTTGGTGAGATTTTTAAGTGGATTTATAATTACGTACTACGTAATTATATGTTTGTAAAGTACCCCGCAACACATGGTTTGTTTTCTTAGTCTTTAAAAAAAATTAAGAACTTTTACAAATACTTTTTCTTTTATTTACTACCTAAAAAAAATATTTTCTTGATTAAACAGTTAACAAATTTTTTCAAATTATGAATAAAATCAGCGAACCGCTATAAAATATACATTGATGAGACTTAATTAGGAAATATAAATAATGTTTAGACTATAATTTTATATAAACATTATTATATAAATTGTATAACGAGGTTAATAGACAATATTTTTTTCAGTAAATTAATA
Source organism: Lymantria dispar (assembly GCA_032191425.1). Lineage (NCBI taxonomy): Eukaryota > Metazoa > Arthropoda > Insecta > Lepidoptera > Erebidae > Lymantria > Lymantria dispar. The sequence continues at coordinate 33,304,087 of CM063442.1, forward strand.
TAACGGTATAATTACATTGAACTTCGCGCCTTATTTATGCAAACATTTTTTTTTTAATATTTTAGTTCCATTTTTAAATATAATTTGAATCTTTGAAATTTTTTGATTCAGTTCTTCTTTGTCGGGTTGAAAAGCGTGTATTATTTTTTGTAAAATTATTATTTAATGATTTCCAGAAAATGTATATTTACAGGCTTGGTGAGATTTTTAAGTGGATTTATAATTACGTACTCTAATATAGTTGAGTTACAATAAACGAAACCTTTCAATATTAGAGGCAAATGAATTCATAAATAAAAGTAAATTACGTTCTTAGAATAATAACTTTAGAATAATAACGTATAGAAGGTAAGTTCACGCTCAAAAAGTGAGGCATTTCAATTGGAGCCTAATGGAGCTTACGCCGGAACCGTTCCGTAATGTACAAGTCATTGTACTGCACGTACGTACGCAACTCTTAAAAATAAATAGGTAATTATGACGGTTTGTGCATTTAAATGGTGTCATAACACATTTGAAAAACATTACTTTTAAAAGTATTTCGACGATTTATGTTAATAAAAACATAATTTGATTTCATAATTTGTATAGTGGTGTGCGTGTGTAATCGTCTGCGCGCCATTAGTATTTTTAGATTTATGTTTCGAACTTTAGAAGGATCGAAGTATTGACACTTCGATCCTTCTATACGTTATTATTCTAAGTCTGGAATATTATCCATTTAAAATCTGATTGTGGTGTTGTGGTATTGTGGATGTTGCAAATATTAGTATAGAATTTTAAATAGACCGAGTCCAGGTCGATTTATTTAATTTGACCAATCAAACACTTAACGCAGTCACGTTACAAAATCAGCCTAGAATCGGTATTCGTTCGATATTAGGACAAGATTTCTTTCAGGTTGCCGTTAAAACGTGTTATGAGATTGCGCGTAACTTTTTTGTTTGTCAGTAGCTTTAAGGTAGCAGAATTTCTTAAAAGAGATTATAAATACCTGAATCAGGTCTGAAAATAAGTAATAGACTATATTTTTATGATTATAGCTTAGAATCCAATAAATGTATACCAAGGTTAACAACCAGATCTTAGATATTTTGTAATTTAGACAACAAACAATAAAAATTTTGAATTGCAAGAGTAAAAGAGCAATTTGACAATATAATTATAAAAACTCACCAAAATTCTTGAAACCATTTTAAAAAGTACCACAATTGATACTGCTCTAGATAGTAATGGCGTTGATATTGTCATTCACCGTCTTTTAAATAAGAAAGAAAACGAATTTAAAACACTTTCTATGGACGATTTTACGGTCGATCGCATCTCGGGCGAACCGACTAAATCGGATGCAAAATACAGTAAATTTGCACTTAGAAAATTCTCGCGTAATGTGCATATCTGAATTCTATTAAAGATCTTCTAAAAAAAATTAAACAGATTATTTAGGGTTATTAAGATTTGTTACAATTGATGAAACTTATCTAAGAATTACATAAACATCTTTGGTAATATCTAATTTCATAGATATTAAATTAAAAAAAGGAATTATGAATAATAGATATTACGATTTTCTAGTGGATACTTTAGTAATATTTTAATAATTTCGTTCTATATAAATATAATGTAATCAAAATAATTATTAACTGGTTTTATAAAATTACGCTAAATATTTCTAAATATTCTCAAATTGATGTAAAGACGGAGACGTTAGAATGTATATGGTGATCGTGACTTTGTACGATAAAAAGCTAAGAAACTAATGCATCATCATTTCATTTTCTCCTGAGGATATCATAAGAGTCGATTAAGGTATCTAAGCATTAAACATTACTACAGAAGAAAAAAAACTCGATACAGTCGGTTCTTTACAAACGCAAAAAAAAACTGTTGCAAATCAATTCTATTCTCTGTATTTAAAGGAAAATAAAAAACTAAAATATAAAAAAAAAACAACGCTTACAGCAACTAAAAATTAAGAAACATAAGTTAACAGTGGGCGCTCACAAAAACCATACACGACACAGAAATTATAATTAAAGTTATCTAACGAATCAGCTAAAAATAATATACCTGAAGGCACAAATCAATGAACCAATGAACATCAGTGAACTATAAATTCCGGCATACTTTTAGTAGCCAACAAAATGTTTCTGTAATTACTTTACAGACGAACAATCACCATTAAAGATTGAAAGTGAAGTAAACACTGAATGATGTAATCTAAATGCGTCTTGAATCTTGCGAATTACTCATTAAATCTGTGCTTATATCAGATTAATTACCTTTATAAGTAATGTGTAATTTGAAAATTTAACGATAAACGGTTGTTTTCGTAAGATTTAGGGCGGTTATTATGCATCAATGCTAAATGAGAGCTTTATGTACAGTTAATTTCTTAATTTAGGAAGTTCTCTTTGGCAATGTAAGTAATTTAATTTATTCAATCATGTATTTGTGCAATTACTGTAATGGTTACTGCCAAGAAGATAAAACCATTATTCAGGGACTAGGTATGTTGTTAGTTTTTATAATCTCCAAAATATTTCACAATATAATTGCGTAGTTGCGTAGTAATGTGATAAAGAAATGTATCAGATATATATATATATATATATTATATATACTACACTGGGTAAAAAAAATCAACAACTATGGCTGGAGACATAATAGATTAGGGTCTTATTGCAAAATTGCCTGCTTTTCTATGCCTTTTATCTGTATGATATCATTTATTCATATTATTTATCATTTAGTCGTCTTTTTCGACACCTTTTATTTGCATATAATTTCTTAACTGAGAAACCATAGGTTGATTATACTTGTACTGGTTTCTGACTGCTGGTTTACGTATAGTAATAAACTAAAAGTTATTTACCTGGGGTGTCCTAAAAGATACACGACTAAAGCGTAAGTAGATGGGTGGATAACTACGAAACAGTATAAACTCTATAATAAGTCTTTTGGCTAATCTGTAACAAGGCACCAATACAAACGCAATAAAATCCATAAAAATAGTTTTATTTACAGTATCTATAAATTAGAAAAAAAAAACACATAAGAAATACATTTATTTTCTATATGTACAAATGTAAAGAGGCAACTTATAATGCGTTTAGATCAGCTAATTCGAATAGTTCCTCTTGCTGAGGTTGATTTTAGAAAAAATAATCCTTGACCAGGTGATTCTTGGTGGGATTAGTTCGTGTAATTATAACGCTACACGACGCAACTGTCACCTTGACATCGTGTTATCAAATTTAATGCTTATTTCCCCATAAAGGCCTATTCCTTTAACATTTTAAAGATCACGGTTTTACCATGATCCTAAAGATTCGGGCACGAGCATACAAATTCACGTTAACCATAATATAAAGATATCTATCCGTAAAATACTGCATTGGAACACTGAACAACTTGACCTAGTTGGGAGATCACCTTACATTTGTTACAGCTTTTAAATTAATTTGTCTTGTGGTCTAAGTTATAGACTTATTGTAATATTTGTCAGCAAATAATGCAATAAGTGGACTTTATATAAGTTTAGTCTCTAGACTAAACTTATATAAAATAGCCTATTCACTAGTCTATCGTTATTACCTTTTAGAAACATTTGGAAATATTTTCATCTCAGCCCATATACATCCTACTGGTGGGCTCATGCCTCCTTTATTATGAGAGCGTATTTAACCTACTATACCATGCTAGTCAGACGTATTGGTATAGCGTTTAAATTCAAGCCTTCCATTTCTTGCATCGATTCACCTGCAAATTATCTGCCTGCCTACACGCCTTGGTCGTCTTCTACGACAGCCACGGGCAAGATAGGGGAGTATGCAAGGGAGAGGGTCTGATGAATTGTATTCTTACTTCGTCACCATACCGAAAATATTACGTACCTATATATTTTTCTAATAAATGCTAGTAAATACTCCAGACCAGGTAAATAAATAACAATAGCTTGTAACTTAGTCCATCCCTATTGTTTATTGTTGTAAAGTGATCGTGATCATAGCCTATGTGAGTACGATCGGAAATCGTAAGCCGACATACTTTCCATTGACGATCACGTTTCACAATACGGTAAGCGTTAACCTATTTGCTTCGGACAAATTGTCGGAATAAAGATGTTACCGTTATTTTGGTGTTTATTGCTTCCAATTACTATTATTTTGTTATGCTAGTTTGTTCATCTGTACAGTACACATTTCTTTGTTCACTCAATATTGGCGAATAGCTTGATTATTTAATAACTAACTGAGAATGATAATTCATAAGATGAGTCTGGAGATATGGTCGTAAAAATACGACACTAAAAATATTACTCATCAGCCCACATAAGTCCCACTGTTGGGCTCGGTGCTTCTCAATGGGATTGACCTACTATACCGTGCTGGTCAGACGCGTTGGTATAGGGTTTTATTACAAGTTTTCCATCTCTTGCACGGATGTTATCTTCAATAATCCCTTAGTCGTCATTTACGATAACCGCGGGTAGGAGAGGTGGTTGAGAATTGTATTTTTACTCTGTCGCCACACGGAAGATAATACTAACAATATTACTTATATATTTTAGGTAACACTAAAGATTTTATAAGTATCAATATAGATGATACTTAAGATCGATATAAAAATAATTAAGCCTTTAAGATTTAAACTATTTGGAGCTTTAAAAAGATTTTTTTGGTAAATTTTTCAAAAAATAATTATTATTTGAAACTGGTCTCCAAAACAAAATTTTGGGCAATGCCTGACATTTACCTTAACTGAAAATGTAATTTTTACCAGAGAGGCATCAGATGGAGTAAGACCAGGACGATATAAAGCTCTTAGTCGTATTTTACGACACCCACGAGTAATGTAAGCGTCGGTAGTATTTATAACCGCTACCACACAGATAGTTATTGGGCTTTAGTATAGGTATATTGTATGTAATTATCAACGGCAATACATAGGTAAGGTTTAGACCTAATAATCTCCACTGATGACAAGGTCGGGTACCAGTGGTCCACTAACTTGGCGCTTGAAGATACGCACCCAACCGGCCCTGCACTCGGTCGCCGTCCCCTCGCGTCGCTGCGGACGGATCAGACGGTGAACGAAGCATCATGGCCTGCAGCAAAAAAAAAAGACCTAATATAGACTATTAGGTCTTTTTTTTTGGCTTGTAATTGTAAATAAATGGTAGATTAGAATCTAGTTCAGTTCCGATCAAGAGTTTTTAGAGGTGGATATAACTACAATCATCATTTTATTTCAGCTCATATACGTTCTACTACTGGGCTCAAACCTCCTCCACAGTGGGAGGTGAATTGACCTACTATTCCACGCAGCTCAGATGTGTTAGAATAGGGTTTTGTATCGAATTTTCTTTCTCTTGCATCAATGTTACTTGCATATAGTCACTGGCAAGAGAGAGGGTGTTTAATTATATTCTTACTCCGTAACTACACGGATATAGTTCAGTTCAATTCAATGAAAATATATAATTAAGTAGCTGACCTAAATGACGTTGTTCTGTTCAAATAAGCGCCACCTACCGGGCCTAATTGTGAATATAAAACATTCTCGAATCCTCTTGAACACACAAAAAATTTTACCAACATTGGTCTAGCCGTTTAGGAGGAGTTCAGTAACATACACAAGAAATTTATATATAAAGATATTGTACCAACTCGTGTTTGATCTTACATTATTATATTGGTAAAATGTACCTAAATATAATTAATAACTGTACACCAATAATTGCTGCAAGAAATATTGCAAGTGATTTCTAAGAGATTAGAAACCTAATGGCATCTGTAGGTCACATAATTTTCTTTTTATTTTAACAGAATTGCTTATTTCTATTTCATTATTATTTCAATAGTATTTGAAGTAATGATTAAAACACACCGTTTATAATTGAATATTAATCTGCTTTATAAAAAGTTTTTTGAGGATAAAGCACTTAAAATTTTCTAAAAGCTTTGGTTATGTGATCCAAACATTGAATTAAATGTATGAAATTTAAAGTTTATTTTACTTTAACTGTATTGACTTTTGGAATCATCATCATCATCGCAGCCTACATACGTCCCACTGTAGAGCTCGAGCCTCCTCCACAATGGGAGGGAATTTGACCTACTGTACCATGCTAGCCAGACATGTTGGTATAGGGTTTCATTCGAGTTTTCCTTCTCTTGTACAGATGTAATGTGCGTATTATGTCCCTTAATCGTCTTTTACAACATCAGTGGTGAATTGTATTCTTACTCCGTCACCACACGGAAGGACTTTTGGAATACTTTTCAGTATATATGGTCACGATAGGACAAAGATACATATTTCATGTTTATACTTGATCATTTGTATAAAGAATTTTGTGTTTCTCCTTTAGTAGAGATATGGATGTATAGTTTTTAAGTTTTATGCAAGAGAGACTGATTACTAAGATATAAAATTATTCATCTATCATTATCATCATAGCCCATGGAAGTGCCACGGTTGGGTTTGGGTCTCCTCCACAATGAGTGGGAAATCGACCTACTATACCACGCTAGTCGTATTGGTATAGTGGTTTATGTCGAGTTCTCTTACCCTTATCTAGTGTTTCGAGCGGACAAATATCCAATTACTGGCTAGTTAAATATTTGGGTATTTAACCGGTAAAATATATTTTGCCGGTTAAATAGCCAAATAATGCAAAAAATTCGATCTCGGAAATTGGAGTTACGAAACTCCTGATTTATTGATGTTGCTAAAGTAAGTATTAGGAATATTGACAGAATTATACACATAAGTTGGGTATTTGAAGAGCTTCATAATTAATTATTATCAATATTAATTAACATAATAATTAATTTTTAATAATTATATATAATTTATAACTTTTTATTTGTTAATTAATATATTTATGGTGTATATAAGGTAAATTCTTATTAGCCTGTACTATACATATTCTCAATCACGTATCAACCCCACCATGAGGCAAAAAAAGTACTTTGGTTAATTATCCGGTAAATTACCAACTGCACGTTGGTAAAATAAGTAAAATGTGTATTTTACCGGTAAATTCTCTTCTCTACCCTTATCGTTGATGTTTTATGCATTAGTTAGACAAGAAAGCAGATGGTGAATTGCATTTTTATTCTCTCACCACGGGGAAACATAGTAATCATAATCAATGACACATAAAGGTTATTTGAACATTTTTTGTGTTGGGCCATCGTTAGCGCACTTGCCGCCGACTCCGTCCGGGGCGACAGAGGGGCGATACGCAGCTTCATAACCTACCGTAGCATATCGCCTTTGTCGTTGAGCCGACCACCGATATCAATGAAATACCCTGAGGGAGTACCCTCTCCTCTCGACGTCTCTTTCCCGGAACGTCGTCGCTGTCGCGTGGTTAGCTTCTCTGCGGGTGACGGATTAATCCCCGGTCCCGTCACCCGCAAGTTTATTTGATCCTATTTTTTTTGAGGTTGGGTTGCGGTCGGCGCGCTCCTCGCACTACTCCGTCCGGGACGGCAGAGGGGCGTAAGTACGCACAACGATGCACGTCGCCTTCGTCGTTGGGCCTACCACAGTGGTCAGCCCGATGGAATACCCCCTATTTGGGGTACCCTCTCATCGACCGACGTCCTCCCCTCGGGGAGGGCGTCGGTCTTACCTCACGCGGTCGGCCTCTCAGCGGATGACGGATTAATCCCCGGTCCCGTCACCCGCAAGGTTATTTGATCCTAAGACGTATTGGTGTTTAAGAGAAGGAAAATTCGTAAACCAATGTTCAGTAATCTGTATCATGCAGTCCTTATAGAAAATTTACAATTTATATTACATATACATACCTACTCCGTGTCCTACATTACCCAATTAGGTTTCTGTGTGAAAGTTTAAAATATTACAACACTGATTCTGCGTAATGACTATAATTAGTTTTTATTCAACGTCTGTGGTTACTTGGTGGGAGTGTGGTGTATTTTCTTAACGAGATCACCATGCTAGTTGTAAATAAAACTTTTTAACGGATTTCATCGCGTTTCTATTCAATTTTTGATTGCCCGACGTTTTGAATACTTTACAGCGTTCATGGTCCGCCTGTAACCATGAGCACTTTATTAAATTTTATTTACATTAAACGTTTTAATATTTTAGTTGTTGGGTCTTGAATTTCTCCGTGTGGTGACGAAGTAAGAATACAATTCACCACTCTCTATCTTGCTCGTGGATGTTGTAAAAGACGACTAAGGGATTATTTGCAGATAACATCTAGGTAAATGAAGGAAAATTGAAATGAAACCTTATACCAACCCATCTGACCAGCGCGGTATAATAGGTTAATTTTCTTCCCACTGTGGAGGAGGCTCGAGCCTAACAGTGGGCATATATGAACTGTGATAATGATGAGGATGGTCTTGAATTGGAATAATCCGCCAATAAAAGTAGTATTATTAATTACTTTATACAAAAGAACAATTATATAATACTAGCACCCAGCGGTTTTACATAGTTCCCCTTCCCGTAAGAATATCGGGATAAATTATAGCCTATGTGTTATTCTGATATGCAAGCTGTATTATTGTGAAATTTTATCAAAATCTATTTAGTAGTTTTTACGTGAAAGAGCAACAAACACCCTCGCATACTATAACTTTCGCATTTATAATATTAGTAGGATTTATATAATTTTATGAATTAGACTAATATCTAGTAAGAAAATAAAAGCGGATCTAATAGAATCAGAAATAACAAAAGCTAGGATAATTATGACAATAAGCTAAGTATGTCTGCAATTCTGACTTGGGAATTAGTGACGTGTGAAGATATACAGAATACTACATTATCTGTGAGTTTCGACACTTAATACAATGATGGTCATTATCATTAGTTCAGTAAAAGAAGTTAGCTTATTTTGATGTTTTTGGCAAATGAATGTACACCTATCTGAAAAGGAAAACCTAATTTATAATGTAAAACAGATTTATCTAAACTTCTCAACACATAAACATTTTTTTATTGCTAACAATGGCAAACGAGCAAACAGTACCCCTGATGTAAGTGTTGCTGCTACTCATAGACCTTTGTAACGCCGCTGCCTACCGTGAAGAAAGAGAAGGGAGTGTGAATACGTGCAATGAGGTTCGGTGAAACGAAAGGCATCATCAAAACCCACTACACACTCCCTCAGAAAGTTGGGCTTCTGGCTCTCTCGCTCACCGAACGAAACGCAGTAACAAATTGCTACTACAATCTACAATCAAATTGCGACGTCGATTTTCTGCAAGAGTATGGTACTACCCCAGACGGACCAGCCCGCGGCTGTAGACAGACAACTGTCAACAGTGTGGTCCTACCACTATGGACCAATACATACCATACCATATTGAGCACGGGTTTCATCGAGATGGCAATTAGCCTCTGTTATGGTAAGCTATGATCTGGACACACCTCGTCCAATCTGCCCGGGGCGACCCATGAGCCGCGTGTGACCCCATAACTTAATGTATTCCCTCGCCATCGCCAATGAGCCGACCACTAGTACCGATTCCTTGACATCCATGGCCGGTCCGGCGCGTTTGAACTCGAAAATAAAACAGCGTTGCTGGAATTGAGCCGACTGCGTAAGAGCAACGGCGGTTAGCCTGTGTTATGACCTATTATACCGATGCTTACTGTACCACAAAATGAGTCAGTCATATATCTTTATATGTATAAATCTTCTGTTCGTATTTTTCCAATTGAACTTCTTCTAAACGGCTGGACCAATTGTGATGATTTTTTTGTATCTGCTTCAGTGGATTCGAGAATAGTTTAGATTATTAATTGGGCGTGAGGAAAAACCGACATCCTCCCCGAGAGGGGGACGTTGGTCGATGGGAGGGTACCCCAAATAATATTCCGTCGGGCCGACCACTGACGTCAAGTAACCCTGCTCTGGTTGTCGGCCCAACGACGAAGGCGACGTGCATCGTGGGTGGGTTGCGGGTGTGCGTGCTTACGCCCCTCTGTCGCCCTGAACGGAGTGGTGCGAGGAGCGCGCCGACCGCAACCCACACCGAAAAAAAAAAGATTATTAATTGGACTCGGTAGGTGACGTTGTTATCAATTTCAAGGAGAATTCCTTTTATGTTATTTGAACAGTACAACGTCTGCTGGGTCAGCTAATTTCTTTATAAACATGTAAATAAAAAAACAACATTTTCATATAACGAGCAATCATTTTTTAAATTTGTGAGATGTTTTAAGATAGCTTAATTTTCTTTAGATATAGGTATAGAGATTCCGATTACGAGTCACGTCCGTGTGGTGACGGAGTATGAATACAATTCACCACCACTTTTTTGCCATGGATGTTGTAAAAGACGACTAAGGTATTAAACGTGCATATAACATCTGTGCAAGAGAAGGAAAATTCGAAATGAAACCCTATACCAACCCGCCTGACCAGCGTGGTAAATTAGATCAATTTCACTCCTATTGTGGAGGAGGCTTGAGCGCAGCAGTGGGACCTATATAAGCTGTGATAATGATAATGATATAGACATTATCTATTATCAAATAAATATATTCTTATTGTATCTTTTTACAGTATAAAGTCTTAAAAAGTAACACATTTTCCTCTTATTCCACATAATGCTTCCTTTTCCAAGCTCTTCTTTCGTATAATCAACTTTCACTACAATTCGTAACGTCTCGAATTCACAATAGTGTTTCTATTTACTCCAGTCTGGTCTTTTTAAGTTCATATAAACTGCCAATAAAGCCGTGTGGTATCTACTACATTCATAATAGTTACTGTTCTCTCAACACTTTTTACTATTTATTTCTTATTATTTGCGTTTAATAAATTTGTATAAAAATATATATTTAAGCTCTATGAGAAATAATAAATCTTGCTTGGGCCAGGCAGGATATTAATACTAAAACATATTATGCAGTTTCTTAAGGTTTTGCTTGTGTGTTTTATTTTGTATATTTGTAACACGACAGAACTACTAAGAGTCAAGATCTACTAACTTATTCTGACATGTCATATGACATTATCAAAGTATAAATCGTATATTATCATACTATTTTACCTAGGGGATTAGCAGTTACCCCTGTAATCACTAAACTAATAAGTTTAGGTAAGTAATTTATTTGGTTCATCATCAAGCCTGCTATGTCGATTACACATATTCTTTGGCAATTGCCGATTCTATCTTGCAGAGTAATGTTGAGCATAGTCCACTCCACAGAGCCTGAGCGACTTTTAGCTTGATTATGAGGTCTATATTTCGGGATCATGTTTCTGTGCCGTAAGGCATTACTGAGAACACACACTGGTCGTTAAGCTGTGCTTTCAGATACTGAGGTATGTTAGATGAGAAATTATTTGGGTATCTCTATAATTTATTTCGAAATGTTTCTAGTCACATATTCAAACCAATTTTCATTCTGATGAATCGAATTAGTTACAACCTATTGAACGCGTGTTCAGTGTCTTTTAATTTATTTTAATCATTTTTTTTAAATTTATTTCAGTCTCAATTATTCTTCTTCTCAATTCCTATGCGTCCCACTTTATGCCTCTGTAGGTGGTACTACCACTCTGGCCAAAGTTTTGGTATTGAGATATATTTTCAAATTTTTCTTCTTTTGCAATAAAGTTATCTGCTTACATTTTATACTCGTATATGATATCTACAAGTTAAAACGCTTTCTTAATGCCAATATTCCTATTATCTACTCTTACTTCATCATCAGATATAAAAGTATTAAAATCTGTTAATCCTAATTGTGCAGTCAAGTAGTAAAACAAATCCAGGTTTGCCGGTTTGTCAGTTATGTAACAATCAATTGCTGTTACATGGCTTTCGCCTCTGTTGATCTTTGTTTTTTGAGTTTATTTTTATGCTAATTTAGATGTAATAGTGTGACTATTAACGTAATAGTCTACATTTTAATTAATTATTTTGGCGATGGATGAGCTTCGTCCAAATTGGAGCCCAAGTTTGCTAATGATTATTGCATCTTTTGACTTGCATAAAACATTTTCTTACAGCATCTAGGCACTTACGATTCGTCTCGTCCTTGCAATTTGTTTGTAATTTAGATCACTAACAGAAACGTAATGTTTTAGTGTAATTTGTCATGCAGACCACGAATTGCTTGGATTATCTCACGCTTACTTTCATTTGTCTCATCTTATTTAATTTATTTATTTATTACTTTGAATTCATAAATATTTAAAATGGTAATTTGTGGAGGTCATAAAGAATTGTCCTGAATGGAGATTAGACCTACTTGGTACAAGAGGTTGGTACGAAGAGCACCAATTGTATAGTCTAACAAATTACTTAAACATTACAAATGCTGTCCATAATGACACACAAGAACTTTGCATGAATTCTTTATACAATATATTGAATCAAATCCAAATTGGAAAAGTCACCTATTCAAATCAAAGTGCCATCTGTACATAGCCATGCAGTTGGTTAAAGAAAATCCGTACAAGTCTAATCCATTCCGCTCTATTTAAAATATACGCTTTCTATGTTATTGTATAGAGGAGATCGGACGCGGTGCCCTACAGGATACTAAGTCATTCAACTGTCTATTTTCGCTAACATTATACTTATTTGAAACTATCACTTCCTGTAGTAGAGGAAATGCAATTTTGGAAATAATGTTCATTGTTTGTTCCTCACTATTATTATTGTAAATAATACAGGTGGTTGCGTGCGCTAAAAAGATGATTTTTTAACATACGCAATACGTTGAAATCATCATCATAACCTTGCTCTTATTCTAATTACTTAGGTTAGACTTCTTTCATAGTAATGCAAAAGTTAATGGTTATATAAATAGTTTTATGATTGACCATCTGCCTGACATTTACCCTCCTTGAGAATGCAATTGATGACCAGACGACATCAGATAGATTTGTTCCAGGTCTGTGTAAAACTTTTAGTCGTCTTTTAAAATACCCATGTACAATGTAAGGGTTGGTAGCATTCGTAGCCGCCACCATGGCATTTAGAAAAATCGAGATTTTTATATTCTTTTCCGTATATGTTAATTGGCTTTTAGCATTGGACCAACTTAACTGTAACATACATTATTGCCTAATATTTGACGATGTCTAATTTAGTACTCTACCGAATATTTACCTACCTGTCGATTTTGCCAAATTGAATTATTGAATGTTCCGCAAAGGTAGGATCTCGTTTCAATATATTTCGTTCTATTTCTATTTCATTACCTTAAAGCTTTTATTCAGCAAGAGAATGAGGACTGTAAATAAAACTAACAACACATCCGGCTAATTTAGTGGTATTTTTTATTTTCTTACTAATTTATTGGAGGATTCTTGAGACAAGAAAAAATTGGTCTATATTTGTTATTGAAGAACGTAGCAGTAAAATTGTGCAATTATATAACAACGAGCTACATCCTAGGATTTCACTTATTTATTTTAGTTTAATAACATGATTTTTCTGTCTTTATTCTTTAATATAAATTTTCCTTGATTCATAATATCGTTGAGAAGTAAACATATTCCATTTATATATTAGTAGGCATTCCTTAAGACTATTTTCCAATTTTTCAAACCAAATAGATTACTTACTACTTAATAGATTTATTTATTACTCATAAGTACCTAGGATTAATAATCGATGACCGTTTTAATTGGACTAACCATATTAATCTTATCTGTGATAGACTACGCGCTGTTCTAGCAAAATTTAAATGTATCAAATATAATATCCCATATAAAATACTACTTAATCTTTATATCAGCCTAGGTGAATCTATAGTGTCATACGGTCTAAGTAGCTACGGTCGAACATTTAAATACCACCTAGATTCTATTTACCAAATTCAACTTAGAATTTTAAAAACCATTGTATCTGCGAAAGTTAAAATGGATTTTAAGAATAACTATCACGAATTGTTTAAATTCTGTAAAGTAATACCGATACATGAAAAGGTGAAGTATGTTTTGCTAACAGAAAATTATTTAAATAAAAAAGTACAAGTAGCTATTAATCATTCAATTACTACTCGTAGTGTCACAAAAGGCAAACTTATAACACCAAGCTTTAAAAATTTTTACGGGAAACGTCTTTTATGCTACACAATACCGCTATTAATTAATCAACTACCACATACAATAAAGACAGAAATAAATGGCAATAATTATAAAAATAAATTAAAACAACATTTCATTAACACACTGATTACATAATTAAATTATATTCTAACTTAAATAAAAATCCATTATTATGCGAAACATTCTGTATATAAACTATTAAACTACACAAGGAACATTATTTCTACTTACCCCCACATAAGAGATGTGTTATGTATTTTGTTTACCATTTTTATGCGGGCACCATCATTTTATTATTGTAAACTATTTTTTTTTCTTCCTTCTTTCATTTAAATTTTTACTGTTTGCTTAACTTCATTAGTATTCTGATGAGGTTGATCGGGTAAACAGTAAAAACTAGTAGTATTCTAAGACGAATCAAATACGCGTTTAAGCCAATATATAGGCTTCTGTCGTATTTGTAAGTTAGTTGTCAAAATAATTGTAAAACATTGTTATTATTAAATAAATAAATAAATAAATTTATTACTAGGGCATCGTCAGACTCAGATATCGAAAAAGTTTTATTTATCTCCCCCTATGCTAGATACTGGAGCTAGAGGTAAAACAAATGTTTTGTTTTCAATGCCGAAAATAGGCATCCATTACCGCTTATGAATTTTCCAATGTTAGGTGCAGGCTGCATATAATATTGGTAGCTTCTTCTAATAATTAAATATTTAATATATTAATAATATAATTTCTAATTAACTAATTTGAAATTTGATAATCATTTATCATCATCATCATTTCAGCTCATATACGTCCCACTATTAGGCTCGAGCCTCCTTCGCAATAGGAGGGATATTGACCTTACCATGCTGGTCAGATAGGTTGGTATAGCGTTTTATTTCGAGTTATCCTTCTCTTGCATAGATGTTATATGCGTATTATGTCCCTTAGTTGTCTTTTACGACGTCCACGGTTAAGATATCGAGTGGTGAATTGTATTCAAACTCCGTCACCACACGGAAAGTTTAACAAAGTTTACCAAAAACTGTTAATTAAAACAAAATGTTAAATTAATCACCAAATGTTATAAAATATTGTGATTTATGGATGAATTACTACATTCTTGTTATAACTGGAATAAAAAAGAAGTACAAAAACTGTCTACTTTTGTTCCTGTTGGTTCATTCGGTTAAAAAAAGTAATATTTATAATCTATCACAACATTTCACAATAACTAGGAGAAAAACAAACTTCATAGTCAATGACGCGGAAACGTCCGTAATGGGTTCATCTAAGATTAGCAGTAAAACTCAACATTTGGGTTAATTTAGTCCATAATTAGAAACTAAAATTTCATATAATCATGAAGTGATACCCTTTTATTTCATCATGTAAGTGAAGTCCTGAATAAATACAATAAGTTGTCTCAAGCAAAGAATACTAGAAATTTTGTCAGAGAAAGAACAAAAAAGAATGTAAATATTTATTTACTGTAACAAGTAAAACATAACTTCAAGTTTCGTAGTCAACCTTTTCAAATCATGGCCACAAAGTTTCTGAAGATTTTTATAGATATGTTATTCTTCCATAATTATAATTATTAAAGGTGAACGTAATACATGATAGCTACACATAATATATGTATAACGAATTACATTATAATTAAATAACGGATTATAATTGCAAAGCTGCAGTACGATGTGCAAGAATGCCCAGGACACTTAGCAATTAATCTTTTCTTAATCATACTTAAGATTCTTACTCAAATCTGTAACTGTATAATGCAATTGTTTTTAATAATTAGACTGTGAAATATAAAACAACTTAATTGGTTATCTTAGTGAATTTAATTTTAATCGTGTCAAGTGTTTTATTGCTTTGACAATGAAATAATCAGTTTAAGGTAACCAACGTACGTCTAATAATCCGTCGTAAACCTTATTGTATTCTATTTTATGAGTTTTATGCAAAATTTCAATAGTTTGAACTTTCCTTCCTAAAATTAAAACTTGTGTACTATAATTTGTAATCAATGCAAGTTATAAAAATAAAATGTAATGAGCTATGTAGGTACTTAACAAAATTTTTGAGGCAGAACACTTAGCGTGTTCAGCCTTAAAATTTTTGAATGGAATGGAAATTACTAGTAACATTTGAATGTTACTAGTACCTACCATATAAATTTTTACTTTCCGTGTGGTGACGGATTAAGAATACAATTCACCACTCCCTATTTTGCTCGTGGATGTCGTAAAAGACGACTAAGGGATATAATATGCACATAACGTCTGTGTAAGAGAAAGAAAACTCGTAATTAAACCCTATACCAACATGTCTGACCAGCATGGTATAGTAGGTCAAATTCTCTTCCATTGTGGAAGAGGCCCGAGCCCAATAGTGGGACGTATGTGGGCTGCGATGACGATGATATAAATCAATGATAAAAAATATAGTCAAAGTTCTATAGACGTTGAACGTACTTTCATAGTCACGTTTCCTTCACAATATTACGTATTTTAAGCGAATTTTCAATAAAGTCTTTTAACTTATATAATATTGCCAATAGTATCACAAAATATCTAGATATATTTCAATATGTTTTCCTTGACATATTATTTATTACCTTTCATTAACCCATAATACGCGCGAATGAACTAACGATGAAGTAACACACCATTTGCCAACGGTTGTCAACCACTGTGATAAAAGAATTGTATCAACGTTGTCTATAAATGTAATACCAGCGTTGTGACAAACAGAGCCACCATCAAACAGCCAAGATGTCACTACGCCTGTATAAGCATACGGTACTTCCCCAATATAATTTAAAACAACAGTTGGCAAATAATGATAAATAGTGTTTAGCAAGTGAAAGTGTGTTTGTGATAGTGTATTTACTATGGGATTTTCAATCGTTTAATTTCCTCACAAAATTGGAACATTACGTTTTTTTTTATAACACTCAATACTGCGTTCATCTCTTTAATATATTGGACTGCCTATCCTCAATCAATATTATTATTTGATTTAAATTTTAAAATAACTATTTAAATTTTTCAGAAATGGCTCTGGTGCTTACTAGCGTTACATGCTGGTTCATTTTGGGGGCATGCTCGATCAGTCACGGTTAAAACCCCACCAAGCAATCCAGATACTATAGAAGCTCAGGCGAAATTTTTCCAGTAAGTTAAATATTAATTTCGCATTTAATGAATATCTAATACAGATTCTGAACCATTTGAACAGTACTATTTTATTACTATATTTCAAATAATATTTTGAATTCTTCTCTATTTGTAATACCTAAAAGTGAATAAATTAGAGGCTCGTTGGTCTATAAGCGTTACAAATATATTTTGTCGATTATCTCTCAGTTAAAGCATCGATTTCAAACGTTAGTTAGATAGACAGGAGGCTTACAAACAATTGCGAATCATTTAAAAATGACCAAATGAAATATGTGTATCACTTGATACCCTCCCTTAGAAAATCCTTTAAAAAAAGTTGTAAAACTATTAAGGCTATAAAAATAATTAAAGGGATATAGACCAGACTTGCTAATATCTATGTGATAAACTCATATAAGATTCCTAGCATTTGTTATCGTTGCGTAAGTTAGGTACATTGTGACGTGGAATAAATATATTGTAAATTTTCTGATTTCACTAGTATGATCCGTATGATATGCTAATTGGAAATCTAAGATAGCTATGAGTAGGCTACCGTAGATTTATACTAGAAATAAAACGTATGCATATAAGAAATCCTGTATTAACTCCACAATTTGCATGAGGTTTTGAATAGATGTCCAATTTTCAATTGTGTTAATATTGCTGAATTAACATATTCTATGTAAGCATTCATAGGCTAATAGAAATAAAATATTGTCAAATTCATACTGCAATATTATACGAATTCAATTTAAAGACAATGATACCGAGATATTTGATAATTTTACGCGAATTATTCAGTAGAATTGAAGTAGATAGAAAGGCTTGAAAAAATGTCAAATCAAATATTGGTAAAAAATCTTGGATATATTTAGGTGCAATTATCGAATCATTAAAATTACATAACATTAATAAATCGGCCTCGGTTAAAATTTATTTTCTATACTATACTCTTAACCTTCAAGTTAACTAAAATCTATTGTCGACTGCACGCAAATAAGTTTCAACATAATCAAACATTGACATAGTTTATAGTAATAGAAGAAAGAGCTTTGTCAGGTGGAGATTGGTATTTTGCGTAAGTTCTTATATGTTGTTCAACAGCAAGAACTTTAGACCTTACTTCAAATATAATTAGAACCTTGTCTAATAATTTTATTTGTAATAAAATTGGCTTACAAAAAATCTTTAATTAAAAAAAATGGACCCAGACGTTCACTGTAAAAATAATTCTTTAATAAGGTACGGTTTCTAAGGTACGGTTATTTTAATTCAACGATAGATTATAAAATTTCAGTAATTAAAAAAATGTCTGCATTCAAGACAGACAATGTGATGCCAATTTTCTTAGTAGTTTTCTTGTTTAATGATATTTGACAATAATATAAGTAAGGCTGAGCATAATTTGCTTTATAGGGATTTTTTCTCAGTACAGTTGAGTCCATACAAGATAGAATTCGGTCATGTCTGCGAGGACCCCAACACGTGGGAACAACGATATGAGAAGAAAGACTTTAAGAACCACAGGGACATGGGCAAAGTAAAACTATACATTTACCTCGCTATATTTCTAACCTTTTTCTATGTCTTTCTCTTTTCCGCTTCGCTTCGCTTGACTGAAGGTATAGACACTTACCGACTACGGAGGAGTTTAATCAGGGTCATCGATTGGGCAGCGAACGTCACTTCACTGAAAGACACGAGAGGGCCAAACCCTCGGAAGGATTGTTCTCTGCTAAAGTATGCTTTCTATGCTTTTTATTACCTCTTACACAGGAATTTTTTCATTAAATGTAAAAAAGTAACTTCAGTTTCGATGTTAAGAGCTTGAATATTAAAACTTCTTGATAAGCATTTACGTTATAGATAAAACTATTTTTATCGATTTTATCGCGATTATATTTGATTTTTCATCGCCCGACGTTTCGAACAGTTTTCAGCGTTCATGGTCACGGGCGAAACAATCAAATACAAACGCGATAAAATCCGTAAAAGTAATTTTGTTTATAATGTGCAATACTCGCGTAAACACTAGAATTCATTATGCATTTACGCGATTCGTTGGATATGTGACGATTCAAAATTCATATATTTATGCCCATATCTCTAGCCATACTTTTATCGGAGAATTAAATTCAGCAAAATAAAACATACTTGTCAATCCTACAGGAAAATTTGTGTTTTGGATAAAAACGTTTTCATTATTGTAACAGACGAGCTGATTTACACAGAATTTGCTGGACAATTTTTGCTTTAAACGATCAACACCGACATTTTTGCTACTTGTTGAGCGATTTTCAGAGTTTAAGCCAGTTTTTAAAATAGTCTCCATGTCACAAGTGTCGAAACTACTTACTTTATTGACAATGAAAATATTTAATGGTAGGTTTGTGATCTGCTTTTGAAATTCAAAATTACAAAATTCCTGTATAAAGGTATTATATATTATAAGTACTATTATTTATAAATGCATATATGTATTCTAATGAATGCTAGATTTTAATTTCTATGCGAGCATAAAATATATATTTTATTCTTATATGATTGTCACTAAATAATTGAGATTATTTTCTTTCTGTGTACTTATAACAAGCTCTTCAGTTAGCTAACTTTTTCTTGCATTAATCCTGTTCTATCCATTATAACTTTTCATGCCTTTTATGAAATGCATTAATAGGTAACGCTTGTGTTTTGATAACAATAGATCATTTGCAATTAACAATCTTTAATTTATATGTTTTAGTAAAAGTTAAGAGTAGACAGATCATTTTATAAAAATTTAAAAAAATAATAATACTTATCTTAATTTAGGTAAGATGGGGAGATAAAAAGGGTGGATACGGTGAACATTATTGGGATCTAAACCACGCTGGTCATGCCGGCAATCATGGCGATGATGGATATGATGGTGACCATAGCGATAGTTCATACCATGAACCAAGCGACCCTTATGATGAACATAACGCCAATTCTCCGTCCTATGATAACGATGATTATGACCCAGAAAAAACAAGCTATGAAGAGAGTGGGCGAGCCAAGAGAGCTCATCCTAAAATAAAAGTAGAAAAAAAGCATCACAGACAAACTGAAACATATGAAGAAGTGTCAAAGCCTGAAAAACAAAAGCGCAAGAATAAAGATGAACTAGAAGCAGTTGCCACCGAGAATGACGAGGAGTACGCTGATGACGAGGAGGAAGAGGAGGAACCTTATGAAAAACCAAAATTAAAACGTCAACAGGTTAAAAAACAAGATGAAAATCAACATCAGAAAAATCAACAACAGCCTAAAGAAAAAAAGCAGGTTGTTTTAGTTGTTACCCAAAAAGATGAGGCCGCAAAACAAGAGCAACCACAATATAATACGAGGCAGCAGGATTTCTCACAGTATCTTCCTAAGAAACAACAAGAACCACCTCAATATGCACCCCCTAGGCAAGCTGAATTGCCTCAATATGTACCTTATGAAGGTGGGGCAGGTGTAAGGCAACATCAACAGACTGAAGTTAGCGCAGCTACAACAGTTCCAAGACTGTTCTTAGAACCTTCGACAGGGCACGTAGTTGATAGAGCGACTGGCCAAGCTTATGTTCTACAGCCTATAGCGGTACCTAAGAATTACAATTAGAAACTTTTTAGTGAATAATATAGTTATAGATTTGTTATAGTTATTTATTTTAAAAATTAAAGTTACTTCCTTGTTATACTCTTGTTTTTTATGTTGACCTATAAGATAAATATTTAAGTTAGAAGTATAAATATGCTACTATTAGATTGTTCTTAAGAGTTTGATTTTTTTGTATGTGGCAGTAATTGTTAGCCGCAGATGGCTATTACAACTTTCCCCGGACTAATGGGTGAACGTAGAAGGCTGTCAATCCGACGCCAATAACGAAAGTAAAATTCTTCATCTACAGTACCGTCACATTATTGGGCCTTCTTCATAGTGGGAAAAAAATAAAAGGTGTCTTATATCATGTGAGATTTTCCATTGAAATCATAAAATCTACTTATATTCCTCTAGATGTATAAGGGCGAGAGATGATGAATTTTGTTTTTCGTCAGTTACCAAAAGAGGACGGCCTTAAACTTATAACACCTTATTCTTTATTAATAAATTTATTGTACCTGTCATTCCAGTCATGAAAGGGAATACACTCAAATAATACAATCAAAACAGATTTAACTTCATCGTTCAACGAAACCAAGTGTGACTTAGAAATCAATATCTCTATTACTAGAAAGTAAATTACTAACTAGTTAGACCAACAGACAGGAAGGAATGAAATACACTTTCTACACAACAATTAGGGAAAACTGTATTGACACTTCCTACGAGAATTATTAATATGCGCCAAGAATATAAATGCATAGATAGAACTATAAATAATAATCGCTTCGAAGTATTGTGCGCCTGTTTTTGTTCGGATTCCAAAATATTTAATTGTCGTCAGATATACATTTTTTACATTACTGCTGTAGTAACGTAAAACTGAAATGATATAGTAGTAGGGGAGCCCACGATGCTAAATGGGGATTTACTCGAGCGTCATAGAGACCTATTGGGTTGCAAAGCTTAGATGATAAGAAGAAAAAAATGTTATATAACATATACCTTTTCATCGGTGGGGGGAGCGGCTATAGATTTTCAAATATGTAAAAAAATACTGTTGCATGGACATACTCGAGCGCGTCAAATATTGATAGCGTCGATGTCCGACGTATTTTTAATATTGTACGTACGATCGTTTGCATGATGCAGGTGGTCGTACGAGCAGGAAAGGAAAGCTTAGGAAATAGCATGCAAATTAAAAAGGGTATGTTTTCAAGTAGAATACTTGTATTTATAAGAAAATAATTCTTAAAAAAATACTCAATAAAATTTATATATAATATCATGCCACGAAGGAGTCTATGTGATCAGCTGTGATGGCGTCATGGCAACAGAAACCAGAGTGGGGACGGAGTGAAAGAGGAATAGAAGCACGGAGAGAGGAAGATAAGCATCACGCAGCTGCACGCATTAAACTTTTTGTTACTTCGGCTTGTGAAAATCATCAGATTATATTTTTTCGTTATCCTTGACTTAATTCCTTTAAAATAAAAAATAAAAATTAGCCACGCTCGAGAATGTCGAGATGACTTTTTTTTTACAACTTTGAAGCCCGTCCCTTTTTTTATGTCATTTTCAAATTGTCATATTAGTGGAATATATACTTTTTAGCATGTAATTAACTCGTCCTATCTTAATCTGACGCGCTCGAGAATTTCTGATGATCAATTTTTTTTTACTAATCTGATCCTTTATCCTTGACGGGCGGCCTTATATATGGGGCTCATATTTGGTGGAGGTACTTAACAGGGTACAAGGTATCTCTCTGTATATTAATCTGCCGCGCTTTAGTGAATCCCGAAATCCCCGCTTGGGCTGCCCTACTATATAGTTTTATATTCAAATTTAAATCATTCCCATCCATCCAGCCCTCAATCCGTACTGTTTACTGTTGGACATAGGCCTCCCCATGCCACTCGGAACGGTGCTATTTGCATCCAACGCTTCTTGGCGACTTCCAAGAGCTAACAATGGATAAACCCCGCGAGGGCATTTAGATTGTCAATTGTTTTCATTTTACTTTAAAATATTCTACAAATGCTACCACTATAAGGAGTGCGATTGCATTGAAAATACCGACATGAAACTTAGCGGTGATATTTGATTTTCATTAACTGACTTCTTTTATAAAAAGTTATGTACAACCAGTTCAGTAAGTGTTAACTCCAGTGTGATGCTTTTCGGACGAATATGATATAATTCTCAAATATAATGCAATAGATTATGGCTGGACGATTTCCAACGAGCGACACTCGATCACGAGCTAACTACTAGCGCAGTCATCACTCAATCAACTTAGAGGAGAAGGAAAAGACTCGCTCCGAATCTCATCAATAGAATTATTGTACAATGTCACATCATTGTTTACATGTAACTATCGTAAGTATAAAGTGTTTATTTTTTCGTATTAAGCTGATGTCATCACTGCAATTTGGGGATACTCGAAATAAAACCCCATGCAAATCCGCCGGACTAGTGTAGTATATCAAGCTAATTACCCTTAACTGTAAATCTGTAGGGAAAGGTGGACCCATACATACATGTGAGCCGATTAAAAGAATAATTTTTCGTGTAGTGACGGAGTAAGAATTAAATTCACCACCCCTAACCGTGAATATCGTAAAAGACAACTAAGTGATAAAATATGCATATATCATCTATGCCATAAAAGAAAAACTGAAAATAAAACCATACACCAACCCAGCTGACGAGCGTGGTATGGTGTCAATTGAATTGAAAATAAGAGGGCTATTATGGAGGAGGATCAAGCCCAGCAGTAAGACATATACGAGCCGAAATGATGATGATGAAAAGAATAATGTAAATTCACTAAAATAATAAATACTTGGATCGTGTGTGCCTTTCCATATATGTATGTTGTATCAACCTCTGCTATCCCTCGATGTCTGATATCTGTTTGACACAATCCTCAAACGGAGAATAATGACAAAATCATGATGTTGGACTTCACAGGCGGATTGGTAATTTTAATTGGTGTTTTAAGTTTTTTAGGGTTCTGTTGGCGATGATTCTGATGATCCTCAAGGTCGTTGTTGTGACACCCACAGTAGGGTCCTAGACTTCCACAAGTGAGGTGATACGCTGGGTGGACGGGCCGTTGAATAGTGCGCCACCCGCAGAGAGGCCGACCGCGTGAGGGTGTGCTCTAGTCTTGTTGCCGGGACGTCGAATAGGCGATATCCGAAAGAGCAACCCGCCAGGCCGGCCACGGATGTTAAGGAATCGGTACCAGTGGTCGGTCCTATGGCGATGGGGAGGGAATATGTTATGGAGTGGCACGTTGCCCATCCGTCACCCCGGGTGGATTGGGCGGAATGTGTCCACACCATAGCCTACCAACAAAGAGAGGGGAGGTGATACGTTATATCGACGGTCCCTACATACAGAAAAAGACATGTCAAAAATGGCATTTTTTTATTGTATTCTTTACTCTTTTTTTGTTGTATATTTTAAGCTTTAGATGTTCAATACATATGCAGTATAAAATGTGCATATTGAAAATCTAAAGCCTAAAGAATATAATAAAAAAATGCCATTTTTGACATGTCTTTTTGTACATATCGACGGTCCCCGTCGATATTCTCGCTACATTCTTAACGCATCATCAAACGGGATACAGCCAGTGATAATTGTATGTTTTATATTTTTATAGCAATAAATAATTCATCATCATCAGGCTCATCATATCCCAATTACTTTCAAAATCAGTTACCTATTTAGGCTTTAGCGTGTGTGTATGAAATAAAACTGATTTAATCTCATTTTTTCTTTACTTTCCTGGTGTTTCGAAAACTTTTCAGTATTCATGTAGGATTTAGAGAATTAAGAAGCCTTTACGCGACCTAAAATACATTGAAATGTCTAACGCTAAACGAAAAGTAAGTCTAATGCTCGCATAAACATCAGCAAATTATAAGCATTATCAAAAATTGCACTAATTTCATTACGTTATGATTCAATTCAATTTCTATCGAAACTTTGTAATAATCGCTTAAAATGTTAATAGTTCTATTTAGTTTTGCTTTCTAAAAATATAAAAGAAGAATCTAAATGAATTTAAATAAATATAAAAAAAAACTCTATAAATGTTCACGACTAAACTGCAATGCACATTTTTGCATTTATATTATTTTTAATTTAAGCACGTAGCTTTATAAATAACCGGCAAATTACTTACGTTTAAAAACTATTAAATTGACTGAGATTTCAAGCATATCCGATGCTGATGACCAGAGTAATGCGCACGGGTGTCGCCGGTCTCTACGTGCATTTATTACCTACTGGTATACTTTCCTTGACATGCAAATGAAACATTAAAATTAATCATATAAAAAAATTTTGTGATTCTGAGGCCAAGTTTTTCTGTGTGGTAACGGAGTAAGAATACAATTCACCGCACACTATCTTGCCCGTGGGTATCTTTAAAGACGACTAAAGGATATCTTGTGCATATAACAACCATGCAATAGTAGGAAAACTCGAAATAAAACCCGATACAAACCCGCCTGATCAGCGTGGTATTAGGTAAATTTTTCTCCCATTGTGTAGGAGTCTCGAGTTCATCAGTGATAATGATGAGGCCAAGATCTCAATACAGAATTTAGTACAGAATCACGCAAAAATTATCAATTTCATTAAAAATCGCGTAATAATAAGTTTGGTTCAATTAACACCATAACTGGTTGCCGAAGATTGATACAAAAGCTACATTAATCCTGCTAATATTACATAACTAATATTAAAATTGGAAACAACAATGAAACCACATTATAAATAATTCCAACATTTTTAAATCTATGCACCAAGGGAGACTCTTAGTTCCCCCTTGCTATTTTATACAAATGTTAATTGCGCACGCTTAAGATGAAAAAAATCTCTCAAAAAAGCCGAGGGCTGCTGCTTTGTTCTTTTTGACATCAAATAGAGCTTTGTACATTCGTGTGATGTTAGAATAAAATTTTATATTTCGTCGCCTCCAGATGAATGGCTAAACTGGATCGAAGATCACATATAAGGATCATGTAAGGGATGGTAAATAATATTGTTGTATCAATATTTAGATGCTCCCTATCAACACTTTACCTTATTGATAAACTGAAATGAATTCCTTTGAACTTTGTATTTTCTATTAAATTTTACTTCTGATGTTTACGCGTGTATTTCATTTAAAATAAAACTATTTTTACTGATTTTATCGCGATTGTATTTGATTTTTGATATTCGAAGACTTTTCAGCATTCATGGTCACACACAATCATCTTATCATTTCGGCCCATATACGTTCCATTGCTGGGCTCCTACTACTGCCATAATAGGCAGGAGATTAAGATACCAAATCACGCTGGTCAGGCGTTTTAAGATAGGGTTTCATTTCAGTTTTCCTTCTCTTGCGTAGATTTTATATACGGCTCTCACACCTCACACCCACGGGTAAGATAGAGGAAAATGAATAGTATTCTTACCCCGTCATCACAAAGCAGAATGACGGGATAACGCGTTAAATAAGTATTATTTCAAATTTTATTATTTGGTAAATGTCCTTTGATACTTTTCCTTCATCTATTGTTTTGGCAGTCTTTGCATTTTATAGAAGATAGCAATTACATATATTTGATTGCTTTCTGACATAAATTTTAACTACTGGTCGTGTTTCTCGGGTTTTATTACTGGGTCCAGCAAAGCGTGGCCAATTTAACATTTCTATCTATTCAAGATTTTGTAAGCTGTTAGAGGTTTTAGAGTTTTTAGAGGGGTGGAGTGTAACAAAAGGTTTTATGCGACTATCCTAAAGATTTGTTACCTAAAGGTGGAAATGACCTTTCGTTCATTATGCTTATCGTTCAACATATGATAAGAATTAATGTTACATTATTCCTTATAGCTAACTTGTTATCTTATTATGATTTTAGTACATAAGGACCCAATTAAACACGTACAAAAACATCTAAATGATATCGATATTTTAAACGATATTTTATTTTAAAAAATGTTAGTATTGAGATCGATATTCCGTCAAAATACAAAATATCTTTATTATATCTCTGTATTATGTAAAACTTGTTATCAAACATATTTCCTTAAAAAAATCTAGGAAACATCGTTTCCTTTATTAATCTATCCTTGTAAATATTGTCACTTTTTACCTGACATACGAAAGTAGCAGTTATCGAAACATTCTCACAGTGGAATCCTTTGAAATCTACCGTTGTCACGTATATACAATAAAGTATCCTCAATTTCTCAAGACGGTCAAAGGGTGTCCACCCTTTGCGTTAGGACAAACCAGTTTGACCAGTCGCAACGTGGGAACCATTGTCCACTACTATGCAAATACAACTATGAATATAAACCCAGGGGTCGAAGGAATGATAAAGAACTTCCATTGTCTTGATAGATCCTTGCACTTGTTATTAAAAGGGTGCGTTTTTTTGTTAGTTCCTTTTGTTGGTACAACGAGTTAAAAACTAATGATAGTTATGAATCGAATAAAACTTTTGCCGTGTGGTGACGGAGTAAGAATACAATTCACCACCCTTTTCTTACCCGTGGGTGTCGTAGAAGACAACTAAGAGACATTATATACAGTAAGCAGCATTGCAGGAGAAGGAAAACTTGACATGAAACCTGACCATTGTCGTATAGTAAGTCAATTTCCCTTCCTTTGTGGGGAAGGCTCGAGCCCAGCAGTGGGACGTTTATGAGCTCTGATGATGATGATAAAACTTTCTCAATGAGAGAGATATTGAAAAAATATTAATATGTGTACCTAATAAAATATTTAAACGAATCTTTTCGGATTCTTTCATACATAATTAACATTGTATTTATTTTTAATAGTGTTGGTGATTAAATATGATGTCATAAAATATTCAGCATATAATGTCTCATCACCCCTTTGTTCTCCGTAGGAGTATGACAAAGGCGTCAAATTTTCTCCAAAATACTCGCCAACTGCGCTTGGTAATAGGCCAGCGAAGTGAGACTTTTGTCCAACAACTTGGCTAGTTTCATGACTTGATAAATCATCATCATCCCGACTCATATACGTTCTACTGCTGAACGAGAGCCTCTTCCATAGTAGGAGGGACGTTAACTTACTATACCACGCTAGTCAGACGGGTTGGTATAGGGTTTTATTTTCACTTTCCCTTTTTCCCTTAGTCGTTTTTTTTACGATATCCATGGACAAGAGAGGGAGTGGTGAATTGTAATATTCTCCATCACCACACAGATAAATAAGCTGTATAAATGTCGTCTAATATTGTCAATTAAGTGTGACCAAATACCTAATGATTTACGGGATTAGAATTTTTAATTCACATAAGTAAAAATTTTATTTAAATACTGTGTCTTTACAGTAGGTATGTAATTATCAGTTTCATCATTAAATAATAATCCCGTATCTTGCTGTCGGTCAGATAGATTCTTATCGATGAAATGAAGGACTTGGTTCCCATGTTATGTCAAACTGGTTTTTTGATGTAAGTAAGATAATAAAAGTTATTGTTTCTGTTTATAACGGATACTTACCGTTATATTGTAAAGCTGAATACGGGCAAGTCTTGCGATATAAAATTTTAGGGTAAATAAAACGATATTTTTAAGAAAGAATGTTGTTAATTGATTGAATTAGGCGATACATAGCGGAAATCCATCTTTATTTTAAAATGGAAGGAAGGGAGGGCGACCCACCCTTCCACCAATCCCGTATTCCTTTTATTGTGGTGTGCAGTATATTGATTACTGGGATGATTGCTGATACTGGTGGGAAAGTGCTGGGTCTCCCTTCCTTCCTTCCATTTAAAAACAAAAAAAAAAGAATGTTGTGATTGATGTAATAATATGTATTATATAGGTACAGGGATATTATTCGTGATCATCATCATTTCAGCTCTTATATTATGTCCCACTGTTAGGTTCGAGCTTCCTCCACAATAGGAGGGAAATTGACC
The DNA here is from genome assembly GCA_032191425.1 of Lymantria dispar. Lineage (NCBI taxonomy): Eukaryota > Metazoa > Arthropoda > Insecta > Lepidoptera > Erebidae > Lymantria > Lymantria dispar. Next base: position 33,332,907 of record CM063442.1, read on the forward strand.
TTACTATACCATGCTGGTCAGACAGGTTGGTATAAGCTTTTATTTCGAGTTTGGTTATCTCTTGCATAGATACGTATGATAAATACGGGGAATGATGAATTGTATATTTACTTTTTTAAATAAATGTGAAATATGTAAAAATATTATCCAAACTATTTAATTATGGAATAGATGCATTTTATGTAATAACAACAACAGCACCGAACCTGCAAAAATCTTATAAATACTACTTTTCCCTCAATGCTTTGTTTTACTATATCCAAAACAATAAATAATTGCTTTGTTAGTCGGCTATTGAAATATTCTATACTCGAACGATATACCTGTACACCCTGTTACAAATCTTAGGGCGGATTAAATATGATATTGTGCTGTCTATGATGTTTATTGCAAAAATTTCAACAGCAGATACAATGTTTGGACCTATAAGTATCAAGAGGCTCGTTTTAAGTTATCTAAAATTACATGACATACATTGTAGGCCTTAAGCACCTCAGGAAGTCATGGAAATATAAAGCATAATCAAAATTACTAAGACGACATTATCTATTGAAAGTTATAGATAAAGACTTTTGTGGGGATTCCTACTTTACCCTTATCAAGCTAACAATAGGACTTTTTTTAAGTTTTTAGACGGTCAACTCCTCAACTCTTTAGGCTAGGACAAACCAGTTTGACCAGTTGTGATGTCGTGGGAACCATTGTCCATCTATACGCAAATATTACGATGAATATAAATCCAAGGGATAATGCAAGGGTAAAAAGGGGTAATTGTCTTGGTAGTCTCTTGCACTTGTTACTCGAAGGGTGCAGTACGATAATATATTCTTTTGTTATTTTTTTTTTTAATAAACACTGGTGAACAATTTCGCGCATGATTTGATAAATTGCCGTGATTTTTTTATTTTCATTCATAAATTGATAAATTACTTGATTGTGTATAATCTCTTGTCACAAAGATTAAATATTATTTTAATACTAGCAACCCGCCCTCGCTTCGCTTAGGTTTCAGTCGCCTTACTCGCGTAGTTTCCGTTCTCGAGGGAATAACAGGATAAAATATAGCCTATGTTACTCTCTGATAATATAGCTGACCATTGCTGAAAGAATTTTTCAAATCGATTCGTTGGTTTAAGCGTGAAAGCGTAACAAACAAACTTACTTTCGCATTTATAATATTAGTTAGGATATTAAATTTGAGTTTTAGAATAAATAGTAAGCGTAATAAATCATATGGGCTGATATGATGAAGATTATAAGTCCCACTAATGGCTTCAAGCCTTCACTACAATGGAGGGAAATTGACCAACTGTATTGCGCTGGTCCAACGTTTTGGATTTTTTTTATGGATGTGCTATTGTAAGCGCACACGCGGTCCATTCCGTTCGGGGCGACGAAAGGACGGCGCGCGGGCCCATAACCCACCCGTACCCACGTCGCCTTCGTCGTTGAGCCGACCACCAGTGCAGAGTAGGGTTTTATGTCGAGTTTTTCTTCTCTTGCATATATACTATCTGCACATAATATCTCTTAGTGTGTCTTTTACGATACCCACAGGTAAGGAAGGGGACGTTAAACTACTACGCAAAAGAAGACTAAAACATATAAGCATATAACACTAATGCAAGGGAAGGTAAATTTGAAGTAAAACATTATACCGACCCGATTGATAATCATGGTATAGTAGGTAGAATGTCATTCCTAAAGAGGATCAAGGGTCTTATACACGAGGACTGAAACAGGCAAATAATATTGACAAATAAAGTATACAAAGCTGCGTACTTTTTACATAAATTGCATGATTTGATTTTGAAAGTTGCACAAAATCAAATAAATAAAACTACGGAATAATAAGTATTGAATATGCAATTCATTAGTAAATATTTGTGAAAATCAAAGTTAATAAATAAAATAAATAAACAACTTTCTCCTAAGTGTAGTCCAGTTTAGTGTCTCGTTCGTTTCTTCAGTAAAAAAACAAAAATATTTCGAACTAGCTGACCTGACTGACGTTATTCACCTAAAAATTTAAATAAAAGACATAATTCACTATCGCTAATCATCTATATTCAAAAGTATAATAATTTATTATGATAATTTATAGTCGCTGCTTTAATCAGGGTCATTGTCATTGATTGCGAAGCACACATATACACACAAACACTACATTTTGAAACGTTATGGTCTTCAACTGTACGTTTCCAGCGATCATTTCTCCCATGCACGTGCAGGCACTGGAATGAACTATCTGCTGCTGTTTCCCGAGTGCTATGACATGGCCTTGCCAACGAGGTTTAAGAAGAGCATTTTCTCCACGGTAGGCAACGGCCTAGCTGTGCCACTGATATTGCAAAGGTCCATGTGCGGTAGTATGTAATATGCACACAAGATCTGTGTAAGAGAAGGCAAATTCGAAATGAGATCCTATACCAACATGTCTGACCAGCATGGTATAGTAGGTCAAGTTCCCTCCCATTGTGGAGGAGGCCCGAGCCCGACAGTGGGACGTTTATGGGCTGCGATGACGATGATGATAACACATCTGACAAATGTGTCGTAATATAATATAAGTATCCGACCTGACGCTGCCAACCATCACTAGGGAGATGGTCGCCAGTGTCAGGAACTGGGACACCGTTGCCGCCTTCTGCGAGGCTGTCGTCTCGCGGAAGGCGGCGGACTGTGTACGGGAGGAACGACTCCACGCGAACACGGTCCTCCACCGGTGACTGGGGTGGCGCAGGTGCGAGTACCTGCGCTTGATTCCGCCCTAGCAGAGGCTGCGGGTGACCGGACCGAGGACTTAGTCCAGCACCCGCGGAGTGGTTAGCCTCGCGACGCCGGTCGGCGTCCCAGTTTTGGGGCGTCAATGGGAGGGGGCACTCCCTCGGGGTATTCCGTTGGAGCACTGAAGTCAAGGAACTCTGCACCGGTGGCCGGCCCAACGAAGAAGGCGACGTGCTATACGGGTGGGTTACGGGTGTGCGTGATTACGCCCCTCTGTCGCCCTGGACGGAGCCGAGCGAGGAGTGCGCCGACCGTAGCCCACCCAAAATAAAAAAAATATCTATACCAATAAATAAAATTGGAGTGTCTGTTTGTAATGTGAAAATAATAGGCTTTTTACATGCTCCCAAGGTTATTTGCACTATACATATGCCTAAAAATCATTTTATACTTTTTGATGTGAAACATCTATAGACGAGGGTGACCGCGACGGTCGCGTGGTATTTAACGCCACGCCTCTTGATTAACTATTAAATAAATATCGGATTTATGTACATTTTTGTAACGAAACCATGGTGCGATTTAAAATTTTGTACAACGCCATTTAGTGAACTCAAAGTAAATTGTTATCTATAATGTATACTAATGAATATAAATGTTTAGAATTCATTCAGTGTGCGGTGGATATCAACGCGTAAACTAGGCTATATTTTATGCTGGTATTCCCACGGGAACGGGAACTACGCGGGTAAAACGACTAAAACCGAAGCGAACAGAGGGCGGGTTGCTAGTATATAATATAAGTATAATATTGTAAATATAAGTGTAATATGTCTATATCACGAAATGCTTTTTTTTACATTTTCTTTTTTGACTAAATCAGATTTTTCATAAACGTCAAGTATTTTCAAATGTCACGTGAATATTAACGCTTAAATGCATCGACGAATAAAATCCTGTGGGGATTAATATAAGATGCAAATAAAGGGTCATTTTGCACTGTCCTTTCCCACACTAGGAAGTGGTCAAACTGGTTTTTGGACGAGCCCTTTCCTAATGCAAAGACATTGGTGTCTTTGTAGTCCATTGCCCAAAACACGTTGGGTGAGTTTAGTGTTCTGGGAAATCATGGTTCGTTATTATTTTTATTTGTTAGTCGTGCAATAAAATATAACGGAATGTATTTTCAAAGTGGGTATATTTTTTAATTATTATTCTGATTTGATATAATGAATGACCCAATAAGATTATATTCGAAGCATGGAGTATGGTATAGTTTATGGGTATAAAACGGTATATATAATTATATTTTATCTCCTGCAGAGCTTGAATTGGTAATTAATTATATTAAATAAATAGTAGACTTTTCTTCCGTATAGTTACAGCGTAAGTACATAGCTAACAGCCTTGCGTATGGGTGTCCTAAAAGATGACTAAATGATGAGACGATGGTGATGATGAAAGCTTGTCTTATTACAAAAATTGAATTCTATTAGACGCACAATGCATTGAAAATAAGAAAAATAAAACCCCGACATCCCAACGCTGAGGTCCCCAGGCGGGGCATAATTCCAGTGTGCGGTGCGCATCGACGATTAGCGCGCCACACTCATGACATTCTGGAGCCTCTTCTCTTCCAATTATGTGCAGGTACTTACCAAAGACCCCATGTCTGGTAAGCACCTGAATTTACAATACGCCTGGCCAAAAAATATATATACACATCGAGGGTTGGGGGCCGTGCTGCATCACTATCAGATCAGTCACACATCGCGATGTAATAAAATTAACACTTCGGATGGCTACTTTTTAAACTATATTCAATAACTAACGTTAACACTATTTTCTATTACAACTAATGATTACGTATGTCGACAGCTAAATTACACATTAGGGAAACGTGGTGAATTTGATACCACGTGGCAGCAACAACGATCGATCGCCCTCGAGTCTCGCTATAAAGTGCGTGTTCAACGGACCGCTCTCAATAACGAAAGCTTGGTAATATTTCAAACGTTAACGGTAAAACGACCAACATCAAAAATCATTGCCAACGTTGTATCAAAAACACCCAAGTATAATACTTGACGTTTCCGTAATCGATTAATTCTTCAAAACTATTAAGATATAAGAAAGAATTTTTAAAATCAGTCCAGTACTTTTTGAGCCAATTCATTACAAACATACTTACATTTTTTTTTTTATGGGTGGGCTATGGTAAGTGCACGCGCGGTCCAGTTCGTCCGGGGCGATGAAAGGACGGCGCGCGGGCCCATAACCCACCCGTACCCACGTCACCTCGTTGTTGGGTCGACCACCGGAGCAGATGTGACTTGTCGTCAGTGGTCGGCCCGACGGAATACCCTTTCGGGTAACCTCACCTCTCGACGTCCTGGGACGTCGGTCGCCGTCACGCGGTCAGCCTCTCTGCGGGTGACGGACAATTCCCCGGTCCGATCACCCGCGGCCTCGGCTAGGGCGGCATTAGGCGCAGATACTCGCGCCTGCGCCGCCCGAGTTGCCGGCGGCGGAACGTGTCGCCGAATAGGAGCTCTACTTGCACACGATCCGCCGCCTCCTTCCGTGAGATAACGACCTCACAGAAGGCGGCGACCGCTTCCCAGTTCCTGACGCTGACGAGCATCTCCCTGGCGATGGTCGGCAGCGCCAGGTCGGCACCGATAATTGCGACGAGTTCACGGCGATCCCCCTCCCACGCGGGCGCGCATCTCCGACACCCACCGATAAATGTCGGCGAGCATCTCCGCCTCCAGGTCCCATGGGGGAGTTCCGGCCAGGAGGCACGCTGCCTCCGTCGCCACCGTGCGGTAACCCCGTATGGCCCTGATCGCCATGACCCTCTGTGGTCGCCACAGGAGGGCCCTAAGACGGACGGTCAGGGACCCCGCCCACACCGGTGCGCCATACAGGGCCATCGACCGGATCACCCCCGTGTACAGCTGTCGGCACGTAGCACTGGGTCCACCCACATTCAGCATCAGCCGCGAAAGGGAGGATGCCGCGCTGACAAGCCGGGGAACAAGTCGATGGAGATGCTCCCGGAACTAAAAATGCCCGTCGAGCACCAGGCCCAAGTACTTCATGTGGGCCTGGATGCTGATGGTGGCCGACTTCACGGTGATCGAAGCGCCGGCGGAAGGCCCGGCGGTACGGAGGCCATGGAACAAAAGGGCCTCCGTCTTTTCCAGGGCTACCCTCAACCCCAGCGCTTCGATCCGCCTGACAATCTCCTCGGTGCCGAGAGTTGCCAGGCGTGCCACCTCCTCTAGCGTCCCACTCCGGGCTGTGACGAGTGTATCGTCGGCATAGCAAATTACGCCCAGCCCGGGTGGGAGGCTTCCTCTCAACGCCCAGTCGTAGCCGATGTTCCACAGGGTCGGACCCAGAACCGACCCCTGCGGGACACCGCACGTCATGGGCGTTCGCACAACGTCCCCTACTTGGTCAACGTAGAGGACGCTGCGCCCCTCCAAGTAGTCTGCCACCAGCCCCCTGAGATACACGGGCACCCCGTGATACTTCAGCCCCTCTCTGATGCAGTTGAATGGCAAAAATCATACTTACATACAAATCTTTCCTCTTTATAATATTAGTACAGAAAAAGTAAGTTTTCATGACTCATTTTACGTATTCCTAATGAAAAATAATGAGAGGTATTGAAGGTGAATTGGCCCTCAATAGTAGACGCTTCAAATGATAATGCTCCACTCTCCCAAACAGATAGATTTGATTCATTCATCTTTATTTAATTAATATTTTTTCATAATTAAGTGCGATCTTCGATCATTTTAGAATAAAATTCTTTTCGGTGTGGTCACGGAGTAAAAATATAATCCATCACCCCTTACTTGTCCGTGGGCGTCGTAAAAGAAAAAGGGAAGAAAAAGGGAAAAATTAAGGGATTATAATATGCATAAAACATTCATGCAAGACAAGGAAAACTCGAAATGAAACGCTGTACCAATCCGTCTAACTAATGTAGTATATTAGGTCAATTTCCCTTCCATCGTGGAGGAGGCGCAAGCCCAGGGACGTATTTGATCTACGATGATGATGATGATAAGATTCTATGAAATTGCATTTCTGTGTTACAGTATTTTAACCTGACTAGACAATGCGTCCTTGCAGTAACCGAATAAAAGAGATGTTAACATATTTAGCTCTTCTACAAACTCTGCTTTTTATAGGAACTCAATGAAAATTATTCAAGCTAAGTGGACATCAATAGACACGGACATTATTTAACTTTTTCTAATTATCTGATTCATCAAACTAACTGTGGACTTTAATAGGTATCTTAAATAACTTAACAGTCTATTAAAATTTGCCGGTCAGTAGTTGTACAATTTGACACGAATGCCCATTGTGTAATCACAGCATAATGATATTAATATGCACACGTAACTTAGGGTACATGCAATAGGGCGGAGAAATTTAAAACCCTTTTTAATTGTGTGACAGTATAGAAAAAAAACACGTAACTTGAATTGTCTATCTAACATCGTTTCAGTGGTGCACATGACGTGTCAGTGGATACTTGAAATCATTAGAATTAGTACAGTTAAGGTGGAAATAAAAATAGAACGTTTTTTTTCTGGTGACGTTTATTTATATACCAAGGATACAGGAAGGTATGTTGTACATTTTAATGTTACATAATAATTTTGACTAGATTACAATGATTTAAATTATTCTGATAAATTACATACTTCAGAATATTATATACTCACCTAAGTATATAATAATGATTTGAATACACATTTGATGTAAATGATTTTGAAATATAAGAAATTGTGAATCGTTTAGATTATTGATTTGATGTTGATGATTTGCCTTGTCTCTATGCAAAATGTAAATCTATACTATTTATGCAATTAACTAATACTGATTAGATAGAATGAAGAATTAATTTATCGAATAAGTTTATATTAATAATATGATTTATATTATGACCTTACACTTGCTTGATTGATTAGTTTTTTTTTAGTTTTATTTTTATTTTCCTTTTTTTTTTTGTTAACATTCGTGTCATTTTATTCAGGCTCATTCATTCGCAGACGAGCAAAATCTTCAAACACAATGTTATCCTCTTCTTCGTTAGTGTAAAGAGAATTTTCGTAGCGATGTCTTTCAATCGATTGCATCTTCTTCATTGCATTGAAGCGTTGACGTTCGACAGTACCTGTAACAAGAAAACCTTTTTAGAACAGTGAAACAATTAATTATAATACAATTTCATTTAAGTTTGCTTACCTTCAGCTGGGTGGAGCAATTTAAAAGGCACATCAGTAACCAGCTCTCCACCCAAAGTGCCGCAGTTCAGCTTAACACGCACCGAATACGAAACTACGATACCAATGGCGTCGGCTGGGCATTTGCCTTCGGGAACTAAGGTGGAGCTGGCCAGGTTCACATCATCTTCCTTCAAATGTCCATCCAAAGCGACACCTGTTGATTATTTTAATTGTGCTATAGGTAATTCAGAATAAGATATAGCGTTGTTTCTTCTTCTTCCGCACACTACGTACTGCTATTATTCACGAACCTATTTTATAATAGGAAGGATATTAACTTATTAGATCATTCTGGTTAGTCGAGTTGGCCCAGTGTTTTATTTCGTAGCCGTCTTTTACGATACCTGAAGGACAGAAAGTGGTAAAGTCTCTTAGGAAGCACTATTAGTCCGTCATCTCAGAAAATAGTGTAGTTTATATTAGTAAATAATCCTTCAAGGCATTATTGCCTAATAAAGTAATAGTAGTTAAATTAAGAAATCGTGAATCCATCCGTGATCATGAATGCTGCCAAGTGTTCGAAACGTCGGGCAATCAAAAATCAAATACAATCGCGATAAAATCCGTAAAGTAGTTTTATTTAAAAGTTAAATTAAGGTTTTTAGAGTAAATTTATGTAAGACTGATGATAACTGCTTATGAAATTAGCATCCCACACGACACCCATTGGTTTAGAAGGAGTAATATTATTAGGTATTGCATGCTAAATCTCTCAACATACAATCTGGAGACAGCAATAAAAACTGATTTAGAGTACGATTATATAGCTATAATTTTAGGGAACCTATTTATTTAATATTGAAATACAAAGAACAATGATGCAGATAATTCATTTTATTAATGTAATAGCATAGAATATTAAACCGATTATATAACTAGTGCATCTATGTTTATTTTCGAGCGTCTAGCGTACATATTTAAGTAATAAAGTAACTTCATGAAAAATAAAAGTATCTATACGCATAGATTTTACTACATTTTGTTTGATAATGGGTTTATAAAATTAATTACACGCAGTCGTAAATAACCTGGAGTTGTTTCTTGATTTTTAGCACCACGATGCATAACCTTTAGCTATAACTGTTGCAAAAGGTGATTATAGTATGAGGATATTACAAAAAGAACACTTGTGTATTAAAGTGCAATAAATACAAATAGACATGCATATAAATTATATAGTTTACAAGACATTCATCTTGTGACTACTTACCACGAATGTCCTTATTGCTGCGAGCTAAAGGAACCAAGTAGAAAGTTTTAGACAAGCTAGCGCCAGGAGTAATAGGGCATCCCTCGCGGCTCTCTAGGGAAGCGACGTGACGGCTGAACTGAGAATTGATCATAGTAATCTCAACATGTTGAACGACCATGCATCGAATGTTGCGGACGGATTTCCTGGAGTTATTGGATACAATGACGTTTGCTGCGAGCTTCTCACCATGGTAGTATATTTCTCTATCTAAAGTTACTTCCAAATTAATCTTGCCGTTGCTGAAAGTAAATCCTTTGCTAACAAGAGAGCTAGGTAGACGACGCCCACGGGAGGCTGGAGCATGCTGCAGCTATAATCAAAAATAATTCTGTATAATTTTACTGACAAAAATGATTGTACACTTTTTTATACCTACTTCAATAATTGAAAAAAGACAATTTTGGATTTCGTATTAGGTACCTTTTTAATGGCAAGAGTTACTGAGCTGCGTTTGTGGGTCTTTTGATCTTCTTGTTCAGCGACGTATGTTCTCACACAGTACTCCACACCCATTGGTTTGCCTTGATCTTCTTCAGCAGGTTGCAGTGTTATCTATATTTATTTGATATATTAAGTTATATGTTTTTTCATTAAATATATATCCACCAATTTGAAGCTTACCGAGCTAGGCGACAGGTCAGGGAAGTTGAAAGTAAAGGGATAAGCGTTAGGACCAAGCTTTTTTAACAATTTCTCCTGGACAGGTGTTAATTCCATTTTAGAGTTGATCATAGGTACAACTTGATCTTGGCCGATAACCATTTCCTTAGAAAACTTCAAGCCCATGACTTCATCTTCTTCCCTACCATAGCGGTAAGTAGTCACGAGCTAAACAAAAAAAAAAAGTTTGTAAAATACTAAATCACACAATTAACATATCACTTCACTTATCACTGCACTTTAAGTACCTGACTATAAACTTTTCTTCCTTTCAGGTATTCAGTATCCACGACCACAACTCCATCGACGGGATCGCAATAATCCATATGATCAATGAAGTCGCGCTTGCCAAGGTAAACGGTAACTTTTCCATTTGGAGTAGTTTTCTTAAATACCTTTACGGCAACCACAAAAGCCAAAGAAAAATAATCCAACATCTTGTTGGAATTAATTAATAGGGATTTTTGGAAAAAACTTAGATTGTTGTTATAGAAGAATATTGAAAATTGACGATGTGTATATTTTGAGGTGTTCACCAGAAATGAATTCTAACACGTAATTTTACCTATTTATAAGAGAGACATGTGAGGTTTCCTGCAGAATAATGTGTTAGCCGTCTAATAGGATTTCATTCGTAGGCGTACTAATAAGATTAGGACGTCATTCACTCAATCGATTTCGTGTCACTTCCCGGAGTTGGGATAAGAAATCACCTCTATCTATTCAAACGTCAAGATTGACGTTTGTTTTGACAATTTGAAAAACCAACTAAAGGCGATTTACTTTACAATGAACATTATTTACAATTTCGTTATTAGCTAAGCTTAATTAAATACTGCTTCCTTTTCTAAATAGATGAATGTATTAGTAGTATATGCAAAGAAATGTGAAATAACTCTAATATTGTGAGTAATTGAGATGATTTTTAAAGCATTTCTTTACATTGAATCTCATCGTTGTCTTTGTTTTAGTTACACGATCAGCATGCCTACTTTCCTGACACCAGGCCGACATGGATATAGCGTCCGATTCTCAAGGACTAGACCGGACACGCTGGCTGTGGCTACCAGTCAGTATTACGGTCTGGCTGGAGGAGGAACTTTATTTTTCTTAGAGCTGGCTGCGGATGGCAGTACCCTATTAGAAGTACAGAAATTGGAGTGGAGTGACGGCTTATTTGATGTGGTGAGATTGCCATTTTGTCCAATTGTGTCTTGGTAACCTTATAAATTGTATTCTAATTCAGTTCCAATTGGTGGAAAAGACTGCAAATGATATACATAATTGTGAAATAAGTAAATAATTTGTTTATTAATGTATATAACAAATAGAATATAAGCCATGTCATTATAAACATAGTAGGGTTTTAGATAGGTTTAATCATTTAATCATTGAAAAATTATTATTGTAAGTAAGCAGTATTATAAATTTCAGCTCATCCAAAATATCATATATAAATAGTACTTATAGATATGTATATATGTAGTAAATATATATGTACTTAAACGTATCTACCAGAGTGTGGATAAAGACTTTGCTTTTGAATAAAAATAAGCAACTATTATGGTGGTTCTATTGCCTATATAACTTGTTTAGCTAAAGAATTATTCTGTAACTGGAGGATTACTCTGCAATTAAAGGATGCAATTCTGTTAGCCTAATGGCTCTATCAAAATCTTCAATAAATAAAAAAAAAGAAATAATATATCCAGTCATAATGTTATTTGTCATCTGATGCAAAATATAGTTCATGAAATATGGGCTCGTTATTCTTTTAGAAGCCATACAAACACTTATACTGCTCAGTATGTTCGCTTATGCAGTATACATTTAGATCATCACATAATTGGATTACTTGTTTTTGTTAGCTTTACATACTTTATTTATAGCCAATTGACTTATATAAGTTAGGCAATTTGTACACAGAAAGTATTCATTGTATTTAAAGACTTATACACAGCATCTTTGCAATATGTTTCATTGATAGTATTTTCTTTCCCACATAATCCTTAATACTTTGCAGATTAGTGGTAATGATGCAGTTTCACACTACATTTGACAGACAGTTATCTATGAAATTCATATATTAACATTAGTCTAAAAGAAATTATTACTTTATTTTATATGGAAGAAATTATTACTATATTAATATGGACCGAGTCTCTTCGATAACATGTAATGCATACTATATTTATGCAAAATGGATTTTTTATGTTATGATGGTACTTCTAAAAATAATGGTTTCTACTTAGAATAATAACGTATAGAAGGATAGTGTCAATACTTCGAACTTTCAAAATTTGAATCTAAAAATATTAATGGCGGACAGATGATTACACACGTACACCCGCACACCACTATACAAATTATGAAATCAAATTTTGTTTTTATTAACATAAATCGTTGAAATACTTTTAAAATTAATGTTAAAAACCTTTTTAAGTTTTTCAAATGTGTTGTGACACCATTTGAATGCACAAACCGTCATAATTATCTATTTATTTTTTAAGAGTTGCGTATGTACGTGCAGTACAATGACTTGTACATTACGGAACGGTTCCGGCGTAAGCTCCATTAGGCTCCAATTGAAATGCCTCACTTTTTGTGCGTGAACTTACCTTCTATACGTTATAATTCTAAGGGATTCTATTAATTCTTTTCTTGAGGATTGAGGATTTACTCTTCCCACAATCCATGTACAGATTACATCAAATAAGATTAAATATAAGTATATATATTTTTAATAAATACATCTTTTTCACTTAATAAAAGATTAAAAAATTAAAAAAAAATCGAAAAAATGAGTATACATATCTTGGCAAAAACGATTTTGTGATTTGACAAGAATAGTCAATTTATATTTTAAAATCCTATTATTAGTCAATAGGATAGAAGTGGTCACTCTCAAAACAATTTGAAGATTGTCAGATTTTATATTAATACTAGCTGACCCGGCAAACGTTGTTTTGCCATGTAAATAATTTCTAGAGAATTTCTAGTGTAGAAAGAAAATAACTAACTTATTGTAAGTGTGTAAGGATATGGTATATGAGTGAAAGAGGCAAGGAGTGGAGCGCTGTGAACAATGAGGGAATATAAAAATAACAAAACACCAAACATTATTTTCTTTAATTTATTATAATTTATTTTAAGTAATAATTATTTATATCAATAATTCATTACATAATATTAATCTCTTTATGCTACAGCGTGAACAATATTTTTGTTAGCCCGTCTTCAGCTAATACCTACAAACTTGATGGTTTACCGACTCAGAGCATGCAACGACAATAATTGTCCGTGTGAAAAACATGGTGTGCTCAAATCTAAGGCACAAACAGACATTGTTTGGCTTTAGGATTTATTAATAGTCACTGTAAATGCCAATCTAATCGGAAATTGAATCGGCACATCTATGGATATAATAGGTATTCGTGGTATTAATATATTTGGCATTTATAATGGTGGCTTCGCGAAGACTGTAGAGGGAGTAAGAGAAGGCTTATTGTTTGAGAGAAATAGGAGACCAACTTCGTTGTCATCCCTACTCCGTGCTGTTTACTGAGTGAGAAGTGACACCGGTAGACACATGGAGGGGATAACTTACCAAGTTATCGAGCAGGATAAAAAATGATGAAATTATTAAAACGACTATTAAAAAGCAGGGGTTGGTGATAGAAAAATGAAAATTTAGGGTTGTATGTATTTTTTAATGCCACATAATAAAAAATTAAAAAAATCATAATAACTAAAAAAATAAATTTGGGGTGGACACCCCTTATCACTTAGGGGTTTGAAAAATAGATAGTAACCGATTCTCAGACTTACTGAATATGCATAAAAAATTTCATGAAAATAGGTCAAGCCGTTTCGGAGGAGTATGGGAACGAACATTGTGACACGAGATTTTTATATATTAGATTGTCATCATCACAGCTTATATATGTCCCACTATTGGGCTTGCGCCTCCACCATGCTCCACCTCCGCTTGCTGGTCAGACGTGTTAATATAGATATATATATTTCAATATTTTCTTCTCTTGCATAGATGTAAGGGATGTACTAAGGGATATACTAAGTATATCCCTTAGTTGTCTTTTACTACATCCATGGACAAGATAGGAAGTGGTGAATTGTATTCTTACTCTGTCACCACACAGAGAGAGCTAAGAACTAATAATAGTTTGAAATTCCATCTTCTCTCCTTATTCTGTCCTATTTAACGTAATAAATTTTATTTAAATAATGAATAAGTTAAACACATAAGGTGTCAAGCTATTTCTCTAACAGACATGGTCGGGTACAACAGAAAGTGCAGCTGCATGTGGTGCAGGTGATGGTGCTGTTATAGTCTGGAGAATAGGATGTGCAGCTCCACTCAGAGTTCTAAGAGCTCATACTAGTGAAGTTTGTTCAGTAGATTGGCCAAGAACTCATCTACTCAGTGCCAGTTGGGACACTACTGTTAAATTGGTAAGCTTAGTTCTACCATATCATATCATAGGAAGTAGCTCAAATAAGAGATAAATTAAAGCAATGGCTGCTCTAGTAATTAAATTATTATCGTATCCCACTTATGCGATCTGGTTCAACTATAGAATTTTGTGTTCTATTTGTAAATTATATTATATTGTACACACATATTAATCAGTTGTTAGTTTATTAGATTACTTTAAGGTCAAATTGACAATATGTTAGTACCTCATGTGGCTTATCTTTATACTAGCAGTGCCCGCCACTTCGTCCGCATGGAATAGTGATTTTGGGGGTATAGTGACTCAAAGTTTATTTATTTATTTTAAAACTCCTGTGGCCAAACGTTGAGAACGTTCAGTCCTTGATTCCTATTGTCTATTAGACGAAGTTCGAGTTAGTTTCTCTAGCGCGGTTTCGTTCAGCGATTTCTCGTTGAGTAGCCAACCTCTACCTATTTTCATCCTCTGTCTCATTGCTGTGTATAAGTCGCAGTCGTTTTGCAGTTGCAGACTGTCGATTTTTTTTTTTTTTTTTGTTCTGACAAGGAGTGTTAGCCTCAAATGGCTGTTACACCCTTACGCAGACTAGACAGCAGACTGTCGATTTTTTTTTTTTTTGTGTGTGTACAGCTGTTGGCCGCAGATGGCCTTGACAGCTTGACGCGGACTATGGGTGAGCGCTGAGGGCTCTCAACCCGGAGAAAAGTAAGCTAAGCGACATCGCCCAAGGGCTCCCTCTGTGGGGAACGGACCTCGGCTTGGGGCGTCGCTGGAGGCAAAGTGGGCGTGCCCACGTTTTGATTAATGATTTTTGCGCGGCGCAGTTTTGCACCTCGACGGCGAGGGCGGAACCGCGGATATTTATGTGTTAAGGCCTCGCGGGCCGTGTAGGCTCTACGTTGAGCGAGTGTGATGTTGTCGTCCTCTTCGTCGAGGACGTCAGATGGATTCAGACTGTCGAGAAAGTTGAGGCCTCTTTATAGGCATTTCGCAGAGGCTACCGCCACCTCGCCCCTCATGGCCGCCCACCACATTATACATGCACGCCACATTATACATGCACGTGCAATACTTAATACTTATTTGGCTACAACACTAACACATTTTTAATATCGCGATATCTTTAGAATGAAATCGAATCCGAATTTAATAATTCAAAAAGTTCTAGAAAGGTATTGAATCTGTCTTGAATATGAAGTAATTTATTTCGATAAGGATTAATACCAAGGTACAAAATAAAGAGGTTTTAGAGCGACGGCATTTTAATTGTTTAAAATAAACACTTATTGTGAGATAACTACAATAGTTAGACATATGGTGTCGCGATATTTTTTGTAGACAATTATATGTTCTGCAAAGTTATAGTACATTGTAGTGATGTAACGAATATTCATATTCGCATTCGCATCGCGAATATTCGCATATGTTTCTGGCATTCGCAATCGCATTTGCATTCGCAAGGAACGATGCGAATGTTTGGCGAATATATTTGACAAACTAAAAGCAAATTATATATGTAATTGTATAATGATATGATAATATTTATTATTTTTATTTAATCATAATATTTGAATAAAACAATATTATGGAACACTCAGGTCGGCAACTAAATTAGAAATACTGTCTCTCTTATTTTTGTCAGTCTAATATAAACTAATGAATGGGGAGCCGGATTTTTTGGTCGGTTATACTGTGAAAACCACTGAACAATCAGAATAATATTTATACCATAAGATGCAGCATGTTTCGGAGAAAGATTTAATATATGATATGTTGGTGAATACTTATCCGGAATTTATATTTGTTTTTGACGTGACAACGCTTTATAATTCGATGGAGCCGGCTGCAGACACGAAAAAACATGACGTATGCGGCGTAACCTCGCTCTGAGGCGTTCCATTGAAGGCTTTTTTTTTGGGGTGGGCTGCGGTCGGCGCGCTTCCGCACCACTCTGTCCGGGGCGACAGAGGGGCTTAAGCACGCAACACCTGCAACCCACTCAAACACCACGTCGCCTTCGTCGTTGGACCGACCACCGGTGCAGGGTTACTTTTCATCAGTGGTCGGCCCGACGGAATACCCCCTACCCGGGGTACCCTCCCATCGACCGAGGTCCCCCGTTCGAGGAGGATGTCGGTCTTTCCGCACGCGGTCGGCCTCTCGGCGGGTGACGGACTAACTCCCCAGTCACGTCACCCGCGGCCTCGGCTAGGGCAGCATGGAACGCAGGTAGTGCGCCGCCCCAGTCGCTGGCGGCGGGTCGCTTCGTCGAGGCTGTGCTCCTCGCGTTCGCGACCCGCCGCCTCCTTCTGCGAGATAACTGCCTCGCAGAAGGATGCGACCGCGTCCCAGTTCCTGATACTGTCGAGCATCTCCCTAGCGATGGTCGGCAGCATCAGGTCGGCACCGATGATTGCGACAAGTTCACGGCGCTGCTCTGCCCAAATGGCACAGACCTCGAGCGTATGCTGCGCCGTGTCCTCGTCGCAATCGCAGTGGTGGCAGGACGGTGTTCTCTCCCTCCTAGCGACCCTGTACAGGTACTTGCCGAAGCATCCATGCCCCGTCAAGACCTGCACGAGTCGAAAGGAGAGGACACCGTGCCGCCGTTCCAACCACTGCATTAGCACCGGCCGGAAGGCCTCCACGGTCCAGACACCGTATCGAGGCCTCTCCAGCCGGTCTGCCCAACGGGCGATGACATCTCGGCGTGCGTCGACGCGCCAGGCGGTGAGCTCCCTTAAGGAAACGACACCGCCCTCCCCTCGCATCCCCGACACCTGCCGATACAATTCGGCGAGCACTTCCGCCTCCAGTTCCATTTAAGGCTTGCCATACAAAATATCTATCAAACAAATGAAAAATGAAACCATTCCATCAGTATTTTCTTATGACGTTGTCACGTTCTACTATCGTCAGTAAACCGACTTTACAGACAACCGATTTTTTGTGTGAATGAATAATGAATTTTGCCAATAAAAAAAGAACATGATTCTTTATGAAAAAAATACATTATTTTTGTTAAGTAATCATTAAACTTTTTGACATACAATGCTTTTAACACTCTCAGCGTCACAAATTGTGAAATAACTCCACACTTCAGTAACATGTGCTTTACTCGTGTTTGTAAATTTGAAAAATACAATAATAATAATAAACTAATCTCAAATTACAACGAATATTTTCGAATGAATCTGATTAGTTTCATTCGTTCAACTTGTAACGGTTAACCTTTGCTATATTTGGCTTAAACATGGCTGGTATGAAATGTTAAACCCGTATGATATTTTGCACACGCTTTATTTGAAAGTCAACATTCATATATATTATATTCGCATATTCGCATTCGCGAATGTTGGAGATAAATATTCGCACTCACATTCGTATTCGCGAATGTCTCAATTCTAACATTCGTTACATCACTAGTACATTGTTTTGTTCTATAATCACAATCAGTAGTTTTCACAGCACACGCGATGTAAGGACTTTTTCGGGACATTTTTTTACACCTTGGGTTACATTATTGGACTTTTAGTACGGATCCCTAATTTTTTTGGTAAAATATAATATAGCCTATAGTCTTTCTCGATAAATGGACTATCCAACGCTGAAAGAATTTTTCTAATCGGACCAGCGGTTCTTGAGATTAACGAGTTCAAACAAACAAACTGTTCAGCTTTATAATATTAGTATAGATATATAAATCTTCTATTCTTGTGTTTTGAACTGAACTCTTTCTAAACAGCTAGAGCGATTTTAATGCATCTTTTTGTTGCTGTTCTGACGGATATGAGAATGGTTTAGATTAATAATTGGCACTGGTAGATGGCGCTGCGATCGATTTCAAGAAGAATTCCTTTTACTATTCTTTTGATTTGAACAGAATAACGTCTGTTGGTTCATCTAGTACATGCTACTAATATTATAAACGCGAAAGTTTGTGAGGATGTTTGTTGGTCTTTCACGCAAGACCTTCTGAATGGATTTTGATGAAACTTCACAATAAGATAGCTTGCATATCAGAATAATAGGCTATAATTTATCTTGATATTCCGGGAGGGGTACTTCGCGGGTAAAACTGCAGGGCGCTGCTAGTTGACCACTGACGTCAAGTCACCCTGCTCCGGTGGTCGGTCCAACGACGAAGGCGACGTGTCACGGGTGGGTTTGCGTGCTTACGTCCCTCTATCGCCCCGGACGGAATGGTGCGAGGAGTGCGGCGACCGCAATCCACCCCAACAAAAAGGGCGCTGCTAGTAATAAATATTTTAGAATTTTATTTGAATATCAATTTGGATTTAAGGATGAGGTCCTATTCACAGCATAGTTATCAGTGTCATTAAAGAACATTGTGCGAGACACATGCACAAATGTGTGCAAAGATAATTCAACATTCTCCTTTATCATCTTCATCATCATCATCATCATCATCTCAACCCATACACATGCCACTGTTGGGCTCGGACCTCTCATCTTTATAAGAGAGAATTTCACCGACTTCACCATACACTAAGAGTGGTAGGACCACACTGTCGACAGTTATCTGTCTACAGCCGCGGGCCGGTTCGTCCGGGGTAGTACCACACTCTCGCAGAAAATCGACGTCCGAGTAGTAGCAATTTGTTACTGCGCTTCGTTCGGTGAGCGAGAGAGCCGGAATCCCAACTTTCTGAGGGTGTTTGCGTGTGGAGAGTTTTGGTGGTGCCCTTAGTATCACCGAGCCTCAATGCACTCATTCACACTCCGTTCACTTTCTTCGCAGTAGGCAGCGGCCTTGTAAAGGTCCATGAGCGGCAGCAACACTTACCATCAGGTGTATTGTTTGCTCGTTTGCAATTAAAAAAAAAACGAATTCGAATTTCCTTTACTTGTATAGAGCATCTATACACGCATATTATATACCATAGTCATCTTTTACGACACCCACAGGCAAAGTAGATATTCTTAGTCTATCACCACACTGTCTTCTCTTATATAATCTTTTTTTCCATGTTACAGTACCAAATCACATTAACTCCTTTTTATATCTACTATCTTAGCTGGTATGGTCATATTCAATAATAATTTCAGTTATTCATCAGGCCATCCACATCTTCTATTGGATAGTCCGGACTCTTCAGGGAAAACGCCACGACATGTTTGGCAGGCTCCATAAAGAAAAGTGGTTGTATTCATTAAAAGTTATTAAAAAAGCAATCTTGTCTATTGCAGTGGGATCCAGAGTCTGAAGCATGCCTTAGCACGTTCGTAGGTCACTCTCAACTGGTCTACACAGCTGCATTTTCGCCTCACTCTCCGGCTACATTCGCTTCAGTATCGGGCGATGGCCATCTCAAATTGTGGACATGCACTGAACCATCAAGACCAGCTGCTGTAGTTAAGGCTCATGAGGCTGAGGTAACGTTGCCTGCACAATATGATAGGTTGAAGTAATTCAGATCTAAAATTTCCCTCAAGGTATGCAATTAAAAAAAAAGGTATGCCATTAACTACGGTAAGTATATATATTTACCACTACGCCATCTGCGTAATCGGCTTAGTGGTTATGATATCGGATTACCATGTCGTGGGTTTAAATCCCACGCATGGACAACATTTTATGAGATTCTAGAAAAACTAATAATATGTTATCGAACTTTTCTGCCATAATTCAGATACAGTATAGCAAATTAAACAATTTTAATATATCATGTTAAGTTTATCCACTTAACCTATAAATAATCAACCCCACAGGATTTACGAATAATAAATCATTTGAATTTTTTTCTGTCATCACAAAAGGCAACTAAGGGTTGTAAGAACAGTATTAAATTGCTGTAAAACAAGGAAAATGTATCTATGATGACGGAGTAAGAATAGATATACAAATCACCACATTCTTCTTTTCTTGCCCATGGATGTCTTAAAAAATTATTATTGATATGCATATACCATCCATACAAGATAAAGAAAACTTGCATAGAAAACCTATATCCAAAGGTCTGTGTGCCTACTCTTGAATCTCGATTCCAATCTTAAATCCAATCGCAGCTCGAATTTGAGCTAATTTGGTACTCTTGAAAGCGACACTAGCGCACGATTGGAATCAAATTCCGTGGAATATTTTTGAACTAAATGAATTCGACTCTCGTCGATTAAATCAAATATTTGCTACTCCCGACGCCATTTTGACGTAGTTTAAAATCGTTAATGTTGCACAATTTCAAGAAAGGCGTCTTTGTAGTGATCGAGTTCAATAACGTCAATTAATTTAAAATAAGAAAATACTAAACATTTGGTGAAAATAACAACGCCAAACGCGAAGAATTCATTCTCGATTTTGTTCAAGAGTACCAAATATAAGATTGGTGAGATTGGAATTGAATCGGATTCGAAATTAGAATGGATTTCCAGAGTAGGCACATTGATGTGTGTGTTCGATTTTCCTCCCACAGCTTGCAAGACGTAGGGACACGAAAAAAGTATCGATACTTTTAGGTATCGAGTACTTTTCTTTACGATACTTTTGTACTCGATACTTTTACTCAATGAGTACTTTATGGCAGGTATCGTATCGAATAAATTGTAGAACTTATTCATGATAAACTTGATCTTACGACTCATGTTTACGGCAACGCCATCTAGTGCAAACGTAATGAACCGTCTAAAACGTGGCTCGAAATATTCACGGACGGACAAATTTCTAAAAAAAAAGCTCATCACGACATAGATACTACGAAAAGTACTCATTACTCGATACTTTGCAGTATCGATACTTTTGTTTCGATACTTCATTGAGTACGATACTTTTTCTTCGATACTACTCATGAGTACAGTATCGATACTTTCTGTTCGATATCGAGTCCCTAGCAAGACGTGGTCAGGTGAGCAATCACTGGAACGCCGGGGATTGAATGGCATTAGACGATTTCTAGGCCTCCCTTCTAAAGGCTGGGGATCGTGAGGGTGTGATTTAAATCGATTTTCCGCGTGGTCTCCGCGTGACCCGTTTATCGCCCACATTTACGAGGGTATAAGTAAATCGATAATAAAAAAATGTTTAGGTATATGTATGTTTATATGTACATGTAGACATATTTATTTATTTATTCTAGGCACAGTGTGTATAAAAGTGTTTTATTATAGGTGCTTTCATGTGATTGGAGTCGAACAGAAACACATGCGTTGGCAACAGCTGGTTCCGATGGTCTGGTCAGAGGATGGGATCTAAGGAGGCTTACTTCACCCATGTTTACGCTTAAAGGTAACGTTTCCAAAACATCATTATTCTAGCGTTTATTATTTCCAATCGTAATAAGCTTGGTTTAATATTAAGCAAACTTATCTAAAAAGGTAAAATGGTATTCTAAGTTTAGTAAATTTTCTAGTAAAACGTTATTCTAAGGTTTTACCTCATAGTATTCTGATACCAGGATATATGAAGGTACTTAGGGTAAATTTCATATCGATAGGCTTAATTATTTACGACAATACGGACCGACTGCTTCGCTTAGCCTTCTCTTACAGAATCCGAATGGAATTCTGATATCTTCTTGTTTATAGACATAAATAACGTAAATGTATTTTCACTATATTTTCCTTAATTATCAGAGCAAATGATAAATAAATTAACAATTTCAAACATTCATAATTATTGTGATGCTAGGTTTTCTTGCTCTGCAATTGAACCTGAGATGTCATTTATTTGCCAGTAGTTCTGGTTAAAAAACAAATGATCGAGATGTTTCTCAATAGAAAATAGCTAAAACTAAATGCAGAAAGTTGGCATTTACAGCAAATTCTTTTGATTAAAAACTGCTCTTGAAGTTTCGGAAATAGAATGATTAAGAATTAGTAGTTTATATGCTGGGCGCGCGCCTCCGCAATATGAAGGGACTATGCTGGTCAGACGGACTGGTATAAAGTTTTATTTCAAGTTTTCCTTCTCTTGCATAGCTATCATACACACATTATATCCCTTAGTCGTCTTTTACAATACCCACGGATAATTTCCACTTATTCCGTCACCACACGGAAGAAGTTACAAAGTTATTAATAAGTTGACTAGTAGTTTTATGTTAGTAACACGAGAGTAAGAGGGAACGAGTATTCTAATACTCGTTCCCTCTTACTCTTCTTTGTGACACAAACTTTAGGTATCTACTTAGTACTAAGCTATGTTTTCAGGCTGTGAATGTGCTGTAAGAAGAGTACAATTTTCTCCGCACGCGCCCTCTATTATAGCAGCCGGTTCTTACGATTTCACTACAAGGTATTTTTTATTTATTTAAAATACTATAAAAAACAGTTGCACTTTTTTCATATGGGAAGTATTCTCTGCAATTACATTTTAATTAAAACATAATATAATCTCGCACTGGTGTCTTTTTTTTCTTACAACAAAAGAAGTCATGCCCATTGAAGCTTAATGTGTAATTTAAAATCAATGCATTCAAATTATATCTTGGTTACAGTGTAAGTTGTATTTAAAATCTCACATAAATCGTAGTAGTTACCTACATTCAATAAATTTAAATCATTATAATCACAGAAGGCTCAAAGTCGGCCAACGTGCTATGGAGAGGGCTATGCTCAGTATTTCCGCACGTGTTAAAGTCCGGATACGGAAATCCGTAGAACGGGTTTAAGTAAAAACGGATGTAATCGACATAGCTCGAAGAATTAGCACGTTGAAATGCCAATGGGCGGGCCGTATCGTTCGTCGAATTGACAACTGTTGGGGAAGAAAGGTTCTCGAGTGACAACTATGAATTAGACGACGCAGCAAGGGACGATTCCCTATTAAGTGGATTGACGACATTTTGCATCTTTGAATGCAAGGCGTACAGGACCGTTCTCATGGGGAGGCCAATTGCCAACAGTATTCCTCTACGGGCTGATGGATGGAATCATAGACCGTGTCCACGGCTAATAGACTCAATGCAATTCACATTTTCTTCACATTTTTCACTGTAGGTAGCGGCTTAGCAAACGTCTATGAACAGCAGCGTCACTTACCATCAGATATACTGTTTGCATATTTGGCATCAATTGCAATAAAAAGAAAAGAAAAAACTACCCTCATGTAAAGAAATAAAATATCATTTGCAGGATTTGGGACTTAAAACGTGGCTGTGAGCCACTTGAAACTATCCGACATCACTCAGAATTCACATATGGATTGGATTGGAATGCGCTTAGGCCTCATCAAATCGCAGACTGCGGTTGGGACTCTTTGGTGCATGTCTTCACTCCTAGATCGCTGGCTTGAAACATCAGTTTAGGTTGTAAGTATTTTTTTTTTCTATAAACCAACGATGTTTATTTCATCATTATCATCACATTTATATGCGTCCCACTGCTAGGCAAATGGCAGGGCAATTGATCATTGGAATGGTTTGATCATTGCTACATATTTTAGAAAAAATAAATAAATAAATTTACACGTTTATATTTTTTTCGATGATATCCGATAGATGGCGCATATTTCAAATAAAGTCGACAAATACGAGTAACAATTTGTCTATACTAATATTATAAAGAGGAAAGATTTGTATGTATGTTTGTATCGAATTAGCTCCGAAACTACTGGACCGATTTCAAAAATTCTTTCACCAGTGGAAAGCTATAATATCAGGGAGTAACATAGGCTATATTTTATCCCGGTATTCCCACGGGAACGGGAACTACGCTGGTAAGGCGACTGAAACCGAAGCGAAGCGAGGGCGAGTTGCTAGTATGTTATACACTAGTACACGCTAATCCAAATGGCGTTACGGTATTCCGATAGGTGTGCGTTTGAAGCCCGCGTGTGGCAATAATTTTTTGTTTGTAAAACAAGTTTTTATAAATGAACTAGTCTGTTAAATGCTAAATCTCAGTAATTTATGTATTCACTTCTGCATTACATTAGATAAAATTTAATCAGAATTATTTAATACTATTATATCTGTGGACTCCGTCTGTGGCGAGTATTCTAATTAAATTATTATTATTAAAATTATCTTAAACATTATTAAAAAATATTTTCATAGCTTTTGCGTGATTCATGAACAAATTAACAGAGGCCAGGAAAAAACCAAAAATCATCGGTCAAAGATTTCAAAGCGCCTTTTCATTATTTTCTCAAATAACTTCTACGTTCAGATTTTATCTTTCGTTTTTTAAAATGTAAATAAAGCTTTAAAGAAAAATAAAACCGTCATATTACATTGTCACGTTCTCGCCAAAACTCCTCGTAAATTAACATTTTCTTTTGTTCCAGAATTCAGTATCGACTGTGATTGAAGTGAAAATGTGGTGAAAGTGGACAAGTTGTGCCAAAACATAATAGTGTTTATTACAAACGCGTCAGGGTGATAATCGCTTGAAGCGTATCGTTGCAGGGAGCAGTATAAACAGGGAATATGGTGACTGTGAATTATTATATGTTATTCTGTAGTAATATTATGTATCGATAAAAATTCTCAAATTTGTGACCTATGCAACCTGGTTACATAAGAACAAATAATTTTTAATTTAATATATTAAATTCCACAGCTAATCACTTTTATAATGACATTTATTTATATACTTGGTCTGCTCAGCAGCTTTGCTTGTATAGATTCATAATTATCATCATCACAGCCCACATATGTTCAGCGGGACGTGGGCTGTGATGATGCCATTGTGGAGGCTCCTCCACTATGGGAAGGAATTTGACCTATTATTCCATGCTGATCAGACATATTGGTATAGGGTTTCATTTTCATTAATTACGGCTCATATACCTCTCACTACTGGGTTCCTCCACAATGGGTGGGAAATTGACCCATCATACCGCGCTGGTTAGGTGGGTTGGCAATGGGTTTTATTTAGAGATTGCCATATCTTGCATGGATGTTATTTGCATATTTTAATCTCTTAGTCGTCTTTTATGACATCCACACGCAAGAAAGTGTTTAGTGAATTGTATTATATAAAATTTTTTTTACATATAGTCTAAGATCCCGCTATACAACGACCTTCACCGAGATGCTTATTTGATGAAACATTTTTTATGTAATTTAATATGTCAATAAATATTTTGCATACTAGCAACCCGCCCTCGCTTCGCTTCGGTTATAGGTTATAGTCGTTTTAGACGCGTAGTTCCCGTGGGAATACCGGGATAAAATATAGCCTAGTTTACGCCCTGATATTATAGCTTTCCATTGGTGAAAGAATTTTTGAAATCGGTCCAGCCATTTTGAAGATTACCCGGAACAAACAGACAGACAAATAAAAATTTTTTAATTGTTATTTTAGGCATAGGTGTCGTGCAAATAACCGTGTGAGCATGGAAAAAAGCCTATTATTTTGACATTACAAACAGACACTCCAATTTTATTTATTAGTATAGATGGGTTGCCTAACAAATTTTAGTCCAGAGTATGATTCATTAATATTTTTTTTTTGTACATTGCACCGGTTTGATTATTAGACAAATTTTATACCAATCGAAAGTATGAAGCCCATAGAATATGCGAACGTCGATCAGACCGGTGCAAACTAGTATCAATTTATCTGTTTATACCTGCCTACCCGAGAGTTGTGACCGGAAAGGAATAGGCAATCTAACGTTTGCATATTCTATGGGCTTCATACTTTCGATTGGTATAGAATTTGTCTAATAATCAAACTGGTGCAATGTTCAAAAAAACATTTTTTTTTTAGTTATTAATGAATCATACTCTGGACTAAAATGTGTTAGGCAACTCATATGCAATATATTTATTGACATATTAAATTACATAAAAAATAAGTTTAATCAAATAAGCATCTCTGTGAAGGTTGTTGTATAGCGGGATCCTATTATGTTTTTCGTTTAACCTATTATGTAGATCCTATTCTAATATGTTTAGTGGTGATGGAGTAAGAATACAATTCACCACACTTTCTCTTACCTGTGGGTGTCGTAAAAGATGACTAAGTGATATAATAGCATATCTATGCAAGAGGGAAAACTTGACATAAAACCCATAGGGAAAAGATTTATATTTAGGTACTTATAATTCGGTTTTAACTGATGTGCTCAAGCTTGCCCCATAATAGGAGTACAATTGACACAACATATATGGTATGTCAGAGGTTGGTGTAGGGTTTAATTTCAAGTTGCCATATCCTGCATACATATTATATGCACATTATATCACTTAGTCGACTTTTGCGATAGCCTGTGGGGAAGATAGGTGAATTGTATTCTTACTCCGTCACCACAGGGATTAATATGTCATTCTATAATAATAATAAAGTTTCAGATAAACCAGCCCATCAAATCTCCAATCCCGTAAAGAGATATTAGATACCATCATTACGCTACAGTTCGACATCTACCATTGGCAGTCTACGAGTGTTATGTAGAGATGTGGAATGTCAATGATAGGCGTCCCACCCCATTTTTGAAGTATAAATTTCTCCAAAGGCCTCTGCATGTTGGAGCCATGTACCCATGTGAGCCTTTCAAAGGATCGTACATCCCAATTTAGTCGCCCAAAAAGGTTATGCCCAACTTCCGGTGTAATTGACGGTATACCTGTTAAAATCTGGCAGTGTTACCTTTCTACCTAGGGTTGCTTCTTCGCTCAACCTTCGACAGGTCTTGCAATTTCTAACGGGCTTATATTAAAAAATATTCATTTTTCGTACGGGTTATGGTCTGGCCCCACACCCTCCTTTCTGTCCGGGGTATTGGAAGGGTGGCGCGAGGTCCCATAAGCCAACGTATTCCCTGCCCTTCGCCATTAGGTGGACCACTGGTACCGGGTCCTTGATCTCCGTATCCCGCCCGGAGGTTTATCTTTTTAAGTATCATCGGGGCGTCATATTGGAGGGCAATACTCTTCCTTTAAGAGGCACGGAATATGTGTGCGTTGTCTCAGCTCGCTTCTACGCAGGCGGTATACTGCCATAGTTCCACCAAACTCAGGCCAGTTCTCATGGAGACGGGCAGTCGTTCAGTGCCATTTCACCAAATCAAATACTGAACATATTTATTATTGCATCCTGTTATTTAATGCATTGTATTTTGTCTTTTATAATAATATGTACTAGCAATCCGCCCTCGCTTTGGTTTCACTCTCTTTACCTGCGTAGTTTCCGTTCCCGTGGGAACCGGGATAAAATATAGCCTATGTTACTCCCTGATATTTTAGCTTTTCATTGGTGAAAGAATTTTTGAAATCGGTTCGGTGGTTTATGCGTGAAAGCGTAATAAACAAACATACTTTCGCATTTATAATATTAGTAAGGATATTATATAAGTATTTTTACGGATACCCTACATTCCAATTTATTATAGGTACGATTTTATAATGTTTTTGTTTTCTAAAATTCTTTTAATTTTTATTGTCTATATTTACATAGCTTGAATTATTTATATTTTCGATTTACGAACTTGCAGCAATGAATCGAGTGCCTATTATGCTTTTTTAAAAAAGAAAAACGTGTCAATGTTGGCAGTATGAAACTAATTAATTTATCAAAGTTAATATTGCAGTTTGTTTCTTTTTGTTGTTTGTTTAAATTTGGATTTTTGAAGTGAAACTTCTTTAGGCAAGTTAGAGTGACTACGTGCTTGTACACCATAGTGAAACGCTCAAGGGACATGGCCGAATGACCCTATTAGATAAACTTACTTTATTATTAAAATTACAAAGCAGTTTTGGTGTCGTCATTTTCAATCATTCATTCTACATGAAACAGAGCTATGAATTATATAGTTTTATCTCGTTCATGAAGCAGTAATATGGCTTAATCTATGACATCACTACGATAGTAAAACCATATCACTCTTCAAGGGTTTGATTCCAAGAACATCGTGGAATCGGTGCCGTTGGTCAGTCCAATGGCGATAGGGTAACGAGATAGATTATGAAGACGCTAGCAGGCTTTGCGTTGACCCGTAGGTATCAGGTTATGTACAGATTATGGTCTAGACACTCCGCGTATGCTATAAACCTACCACAAAAAAATAATAGGTGCAAATTTGAGTAATGTTATTTTAAGGTTGAAATCTTACAATAATAACGTATAGAAGGATAGTGTCAATACTTCGAACGTTCGAAATATGAATCTCAAAATACTAATGGCGCGCAGACGATTACAAACGTACACACGCACACCACTATACAAATTATGAAATCAAATTTTGTTTTTATTAACATAAATCGTCGAAATATTTTTAAAAGTAATGTTAATAACCTTTTTAAGTTTTGCAAATGTGTTATGACACCATTTGAATGTACAAACCGTCATAATTACCTATTTATATTTTAAGAGTTGCGTACGTATGTGCAGTACAATGACTTGTACATTACGGAACGGTTCCGGCGTAAGCTCCATTAGGGTCCAATTGAAATGCTTCACTTTTCGTGCGCGAACTTACCTTCTATACGTTATTATTCTAAGGTGGAAATATACTTTCTGAAAATATCATTGTTAAGGCTTAGTGGTGGATGGCTAAATGTACTTAATAGCTTTTGTAATTATTCAGCGCACATCGTATGCCTATAATTAAGTCGATTAAATGACGCTTCATACACAAAATGTTACTCGGTGATAAATATTGCACATCGGTCTTTTGAAAAGGCAATCGGTCAATTTCGGCTTTGTTGTTTCTGTCACACACTATCTGTGACGTTTGTCAGACGTTATGAGAGTGTTTTCCAATAGATGGCGTAAGTCTCCCGGAAATACAATACGAGTGACAATTTAATTGTCATACGACAACCCACGCTAGATTAGTTGGGACGATTGTAACGGATTTCCAATGGGTGTGAGCTCGTTAAATCCGTGGTGGTGTACTGCTGCGCTTCACGTAGTTGTATATCCTTCTATCTTCTGGCTTTTTTTTTTTAAATTTTGCTTCATGTTCCTATGGGAGGGAAACGGAATTTTTCGAATTCCTCTTGTTTTTCTTTGCAAATCTTTAGACAGTTAAAAGTGTATTGCGGCACTTCCTGAGTGTCAAACGCCGTGTCTTTTACGGAGACCCTTGCGAATCCTAGCTGTGCGTATAACCGGGTTGAGCGCCCTCAGCGCTCACCCATTATCCGGGCTAAGCTGTGGAAGCCATCTGCTAACAGCTATACAAACACCAAAAAAAAAAAACCTAGCTGTGCTGTGTGATTGAATTAGGTGTGGGTTCGAGTTCGGTAATCATTCGCGCGCAATTATTAAAAAAAAAAACTATGTTACTTTATATATAGTTAATATTAAATCTCAGTAATTTATACACTATATAGAACCCGAGAGTGTTGAACAGAAGCTAGTAAAGTAGGTGTATTTTATTTAAGAACAAATAATCATAATTGTTTAAACAGTTTCTAATAGCTACCAGTGGTTCATGTGACGTCACACAGGTAATGTGTGACAGAAATAATGTTCTACGAAGCCAAAATTATTCGCTTGTCCTTATCTAAGGGTTGATGTGCAATATTTATTAACCGTTTATAATTAGATTATAAACTCATTTGCAAAAAAAACGGGCGGTTTTGATTTTCATTCATATTTAAAAAGATACAATACCAAAAAGGTTTCAATCGTTTGTACACGTTACTGGCCGGTTTTAAAAATGCTGTGGTATTTAAAAAAGTACGTTCTAAATTCAATTTTTCATTTGATGTTCATTTTTACAGAAAACCCCTTTTTATCCTACATTTTTGGCGCGAAGTTCCAGAAGTTAACATCGACTTTCATAACTTTTATTCAATTTTTATCGATTAATTTCATATCCTTGACTGTCAAAGCTTTATTTAATGCTGTTTGGCTGTATCAAAAATGGTAGATAAAGTGGTAAAAGCTACCAAAATTATCGCGCTGCTTGAAGAGGGTTGCAGCCAATGTTTCGTGGCTAGGAGGCTAAATGTTAGTCGCTCGACAGTCCAAAGGACCTGGCAGCGATATCAGGAGACTGGTTCCGTCGAGAGAAGGCCTGGTTCTGGAAGAAAACCATGTACCCAACCACGGGATGATCGTTTTCTTGTGAGTCGCGCATTGAGAAATCGCAAATCTTCGTATGTGGATCTTAAGAACAACCTCCAAGAAGTAAGAAATGTGCATATTAGTCTATGGACGGTCAGGAGGAGGCTTCTCGCTGCCAATATACGCAGTCACCGCCCGGCCCGCGGCCCCAAATTACTCCGTGAGCACAGAGTTCACAGGCTTAGGTTCGCTAGAAATTGTGAATCATGGACTCAAGACGATTGGAATAGGGTTTTGTTCTCTGATGAAGCCAGGATATCTCTGTTCGGTGAAGATCGACGTCGGCGAGTGCTAAGAAGACAAGGAGAACGCTTTGCAGAGGCATGTTTCGAAGAAATCACACCTTATGGTGGGGGCTCTGTTATGTTTTGGGCAGGAATAAATTCAATGGATCGTACAGAGTTAGTCTTCATTGAAAACGGCTCACTGACTGGGCATCGATACATAACGGAAGTTCTAATTTCTCATGCACAACCCGCATTGGCCGCTCTAGGTGAAGACTCGATTTTTATGGACGACAATGCTCGCGCCCACCGATCCCGCGATGTTAATGCGTATGTGCAAGAGGTCGGCATTCGTCGTTTGGATTGGCCAGCTCGAAGTCCCGACCTCAATCCCATAGAGCATGTCTGGGACGTTCTGAAACGGCGTGTGAGATCAGTACACCCGGCTCCGCAGACCATCAGAGAGCTGAAGAATGTGATTACTGCGGAGTGGGAACGTATTCCGCAAGCAAGTATCCGGGATATACTCGCTAGCATGCCCAGACGAATTCAAGCTGTGATTTTAGCTAGAGGGGGTCACACTCGATACTAAACATTTATCTGCTTTTACTTTATTAAAGAAAAACAAACAAAAAAACTTTTTTATTTTTACTTCATGAGCATATGCACTACTAGCGAATATACACTACTAGCGAGGTTTAGCATTATTTCCCATAAATTGTATCTAAATTTTATGAAATACTGATGAAAACGATTATTTTCTTATTAATTTAGCAAATTGTGTGGATAAAACTACCTATAATTATCAAACAAAGAAATATTAACATTTGAAATGGTTCATTGCTTAGGTGCCCGTTTTTTTTGCAAATGAGTTTATATTGCTGTAAATACGACTTTGTAAATGATGAGGATACATTGATCAGTATTGTAAATAAATACTTAAACCCTTCGTAAATTCTATTACTCTACACGTGTTCCTATGTCGAATGTGTTTGACTGCACAAATGATTAATAGTTAAGATAGCGACTTACCGTTCCAGTGTTATGAGTTCGATCCCATGTAGGATAATATTTGGTGCGATTGTTCTTCTGAATTTTTGTGTAATTTGTGTACGTTACTTGAATGTTTAAGTCCTTTATAATACAAGAATTATTTGAGAATAGATTCAAACTGTATAGACGGCGCAATGGTTTAAATACTTCTGTCAAGTGTCGTGAATTCGATGCACGCCGTACAAATTATTTCGAATTTGGATCAATGTCTCTGTTGTTTGTAACGTCCCATTGATCAATAATTATGAACTTAGTACTAATAATTATGAACGTGTTGGTTTTTGTTTTTTAAGGGAAAAATAGAGGCTAATTTAAACTTAGTTAAATATTTTTGGTTGATCAGTCAGTTTTTTTTTAAGATAACTTAACTATGACTCCGGTACTATTGCAATACCTGCTTATAAAATTGAAAGTTGGTTCACATGCCATGCTGGATTTGAGCCTCCTTTACTGTTCTTACTCATTCACCACATAGTGAACATGCAAAAATTATAATTTTTTGCCTAGCCAATTTTCGAAACCGGAACATCATTCGCCTGTAGCATACTTTCAGGCACTGGACTAATCGGTAAATTTAGTATATCTGTATTTTTTTTTGTGAATATACGAATCTGGGTCTATTGGTTGGTACTCAAAAGGAACAGATATGCATAGGAAATTTAGCCATTGTACAGTCAAAGCAAGTTACTAAGAAACGAAGGGCTGACTAGTTTTTTTACAATACTACCAACTCTATATTTAAACTATAAATGCTCCATGGTGGACACTCTGTATATTATACTCAGCTTGTTATTTAAACGATTGTGTATAGAAATTTATTATAGATTTTGTTTCTATAACGGATTTATTCGTAATCTGTTATCGCCTTACTTGAAAGCGCCTCTCAACTTTGAAACAACTATAAAACGGCTAACGGCCATTGCATTGAACCGTTGCTCAAATTTTGTCTCTAAATTGAGAGGTGTTATTAAGGTCTTTTATTTCTAAGTATTTAAGTTTTACCAGTGTAATATGGTTTTATAATATATTAATATAGATGCAACTATTATATTGTAAATAGAAGTTTACAGCTAGTAATTCAGTTAAACGTATTAAAATTTGTGTAAAAATTATTATGGTCGTTTTTCCCAATGATGTCTAAAATGTAGGTTGCATCTAAGGGAATATAAACGATATGTTACTGATGAAATGTGGTATTTATTTTGGATCTGCTGTTACATTATTTATTTTGCATTTGGTGTAGCCGCGCCAATAAAGAAACTAATCTAAAATGGCGGTTACTTGTAGTGACAGGTTGGACCGTCAGCAAAACAGGAGTTCCTGATAAGTGATATATTTTTTTTTTAATATAGGCATTTCTTGCTTGATAATTAATAGTAAGCAACGGATTTAAATAGACAATAAGAATTAATGGAAGTTAACAGAAAATAAAGAATAATAACATTTTAAGGATGAATGAATTACTAAGTGCAGATTCACATTAAGCTGATTATTTATTTGTGTGCTGTACGCACGTCGCGTGAATAAAAACAAATATAACGTGTGAGGGACAAGGGGTTATTAACGTCGTCATTTTCATTTGTTTTTTAATTGGCGCGGGTTATACCTAAAGTCATTGGTGAAAACGAGCATAAGTTAGATGATGAAGCAACTTGTCTGCTATAAATTCTATATAAAAATGTTTTGCTACGAAATTTATCCTGTAATATAAAGATAAATACCAAGTAATTAATAATACTTTTATTTAATAACTTCTTTGGATAGGTACCTAATTTAAAATGTATTAACCCGAGACTCGAATGAGACCTCTTATCTCGACCGCTTTTAACGTGTTTTATTCCAAAGGTGTTGTGATCGAGTATTTTAAATGTCTTTCACAATGTATTATTTTTAGAAGCTTTTGAAATTGCAGCGAATAAATATTTTTATTTTGTCCTGAGAAACAAAAGAAAACTTGATTTTTTAATTTAATATTTACATAATATTGGTCATGAAAAAGTTTGATCAACTTCATAAATCTTAATACATATTTGTATTTGGTTAGTTTTTATCAACTTTCATGATCTTGAAATTACTTATCTTGAAACGAACTTGTTTATAAGTATTTATGAATGACCTATTCGGACTATGCAGTACCCACAACATTACACAGCGAATATTTTAAATTTATTGTATATTTAATAAAAAATATTTAATAAATAGTATACTATATACGCACTGCAACCGTTAAGACATACATTAATTTAGCGCCATCTATCGTTGAAGCTTTAAACTTTAATAACATTATTTCTCGTAACTCCCATTTTCAAACGTCTTAATCTCCCTTCAATGCCTGCTAGAATATTGTAAACAGACTTGAGATGTTCCTTATCATGTCTACAGATATCTGTCAAACTTATCGATTGGGACAGCATGCAACATGATTTATACTGTTTTTGCCTTTGATATGAAGGCGCTTTATTCGTCTGGCAAGCTAATTCTTCACGACCGCTTGGTGTCATAGTACATACGTTGTTGAGTGCACATGAACATATTTCACATCCCTCCTCTTCGGTGGCGAGCTGTGCTAGATGTCTTTTCACTGTAAAAATATTCATAATTATTTTTCAGCTCATATCCTGATGACTTGGACTCGACGCAATAAGTACTCTTCCAATAGTTTTATGACCGGCTGCCTGCCTGACGCCTTAACCCTCCTTGAGAGTTTAATGGTTGACCAGGTGGCATAAAATAGAGTTGGTCCAGGTCAATATAAACATTTTTGTTGGCTTTTACGATACCTACTCACGAGCAATATAAATTTGGTAATATTCTTAGCCGCCAATACTTGATAGAAGACATTCTTTATTTATTATACTGATTTCTGTTAGTGATATCATTTCTAAAAACCGTAAAAGTTTTAAAAATGTTATATATTAAGACTGTTAGTCTGATTCGTGAAGGCGCCAAGAATATAGTTATTATAATATATATTATATAGTGTGGCACTAACCTAAAGTCATTGCATCTCAAGGTAAAATTACGATCGCTAGATGTCGGTAGATACGCATAAAAGACCACTTACTTGATTCAACCAAAAACCACTAGATGGCAGTATAAAATTATATAAAGTAGTAATTTATATTACTATAAATTTACATTCAACATTATCGACGTCCACTGCTGGACATCAATCTTCCAAAGGTGGAGTAATTAACACCATGATCACCATCTTTGATAGCCCATGTTGGCGATTGCAGTAAGCCTTACAAGTTTTGCGGGGTGAGTGCTGCAGCCTATTCTCCTGGTCCCTTAGGCGGTATAGACTCCCGGGGGTGTAAGTGGTGTTGACTTATTCGGTAATATTGGTACATTAATAAAACTGATGCCATTTATGGCGAAGTGCTCTAAATGATTTCCATTACTAATTGTCGTGATTTCTATTTCCACGGTGTCTAATCCTTTGTCTGATTTAAAACCAGTTTATCTATTATCATTATCTCAGGCTATGTAGGTGACTGTTGGAGTCAGGCCTTCTCCACAATAGGAGGGAATTTGATTTTCTATTTCACGCTGGTCAAACGTGTTGGAATGGGGTTTATATCGAGTTTTCCTGCTCTTGCACTTACTGATATCTATATGTTACCTGCGTATTGTAATCCTCTAGCCGCCTTTTACGACTCCCACGAGGGTGCTCAATTGTATTCTCACGCCGCAATCATACGGACAGTGTGTGGATATAATTTATGGGTTAATTATAAGTGTGTAACCTGTGAAAGAAGGAATTATTCCTTAGCCTTTAAAAAGTATTGCGCTGATAATGTTAATTATTATATTCAAAGAGCAGAGATACTTGAAAAAGCTACATACGATTCTCCTTAACTTTGCCCAGCTGTTTGGTGAGTAGGTTGCTGTAATACCGACATGAGGTCACAAGCTGATTCGTCATGAAATCTTCAAATGTTACTGTTTATTAAAAACACAAAATCAGCTAATTTCAATCATTTATCTGTTAAAGGAGGATCTTTAACTTTAGCCTTTTCATCTGATTAAAAATACGATACGAATACTCTATACTTTTTAAAGGAAAAGGGAAATTTATAAATAAAATCGCAGTAATAGAAAGAACGACGCAGCGTAGGACGACCGCCTATTAGGTAGGCTGACGACATCTTGAAAGTAATAGGGAACCGTTAGATGCAAGGGCCGTTCTGAGTGGCAATTTCGTGGGGAGGCATATGTCCAACAGTGGACGTCTATAGGCTCATGGACGAAACAGAAAACGTCTTTCATATTGACCAAAAGTTTAGTTTTCTCTAGCAACACTGAAGGTTTTATACTTATGTGTTATTAGTAGTAGGTAGTTATACTCGTTCCAACCATTTATTTTACTTTTGGCAGGTCGAATTCTGATCAATTAGTGTTGTACCAATGTATTACGGATACTATGTTTTGTAATAATCGATTTTAGTCAGGAAGAACTTTTAATCGATTTAACACGGATATTTTATTTTTGCTTAAATACATATTTCATATTATTTAAAAACTTCACTTCTGTAAATGTATTTGTTATTTGGGCACATTAATTTTTGCATACCCACTAATTCAGTCCTCCCAAAATATTTTACTTTGTACTTTGCAAAATAAAAAATAACTACTTTATGAAGCATTTTTCCATTAAGCGGGGTCCGCTGCTCCAAACTTTACTTAGAGACAATGGCGCCCTCGTCTGCGGTAGTAAATCACTAATTTTCTCATCCAGCCTACCCCTTTTTTTAAGCCGAATTGGCAACACTGAACGGCGCGCCGGCGACGCCATTTTGTTGTGTTGTCTGTCACTCGCAACAAGACTCCCGTGCTAGTCACATTTCTGTTCGCTGAGTGCTCTTTCATATTTTTCATACGCTGTGTTGAGTATTTATATTCCACCGTATTGATTTCATTATTCTTACTTTGATTGAGTTGAGCGTATCGTTCCTCCCAGTAAGATTTTACTTGCAAAATGCCGAAAGGTATGGTGCTTAAAGGACAATCCAGAGAGTTAGTGCTGCGGCTTCGTGAATTTTTTGAAAAGGAAAGCCGCAATGGCGGATTCCTTATACCAGTAACCCAAGTTAGAGACCGTGTTGCAGCAGCATTAGGTATTAATGCTCCAACGGTGGCGAAAATCACTAAAGAAGCCTATGGTAGTAGTGGTATTGAACAGAACAAGCTATCTACGCCTAAGAAAAAACGTCAGCCCCGTAAAGTGACAGCAATTGACAGTTTTGATACTGATGCTATTCGTCGTCATATATACAATTATTACACAAGCAAAGAGATTCCTACTTTGAAAAAATTAGTAGCGTCTCTACGAAATTGTGGCTTGTTTCGTGGTCAAAAATCTTCTTTGTCAAAGGTGCTGCACCAAATCGGGTTCTTGTATAAGAAATCCGACAAAAGAAAAATTTAAATGGAACGTCGTGATATAGCCTTGTCTCGCTGTGAATTTTTAAGACAAGCGAAGAAAATAGAAGACTGGTCGAATGTCGTTTTCACAGATGAAACTTGGCTCAATGCCAATCATTCCACACCAAAAGGTTGGACTGACGATACTGCTGCTTCTACTTCTGCAGTGCCAATGGGGAAAGGTGAACGCCTCATCATTTGCCATGCGGGAACTACAAAGGGATTTGTACCAGACGCTCTGTTAGCGTTCAAATAAAAAAAAACAGGAGACTATCATGAGGAGATGAATGCGGACGTGTATGAAAAGTGGTTCAGAGAAATGCTTACATCACTTGAAGAGCCATCAACAATTGATAATGCACCCTATCACTCTCGCCAAATTAATAAAATGCCAACACAGGCCAACAAAAAACACGAGATTATAAACTGGCTTCGTGATAATGGGGAAGATGTGGACGAATCCCTACTAAAAGTAGAATTACTTAAAATATTAAAAAAAGTGAGCCGTCGCTCAGGACGCCTGACAGATGTGAAACATCGAAACTATTTTGTACGAGTAGAGACACGGTATCGAATATAAAGTATCGATACTGAACTCATGAATTGTATCGAAAGATAAGTACTGTACTGTTTAAAGTGTCAAGTACTTTTATTTACTTTATCTTTAGGTATCGAGTACTTTTCTTTCGATACCGATACTTTTGTATTGGATATTTTAGTCAATAACTACTTTTTGGTAGGTATCGTATCGAATAAATTATCCATTTTAAAATGACTTTACGACTCATATTTATGGTAACGTCATTTAGTACAAACGAAATGAACCTTCTAAAACGTAGCTTGAAATAATTTGCGATTTATAAACCAGAAATAGCGACATCTATCGAGCATACGACCAACTCTAAGCTATAATATATTTTATAAAGAAATCTCTAATCCTGTAATGATAATAAGACAAGCTGTTTAAAGTGAGTCAAAATCCAATTCTTAAGGAGTTAGTGACATACAAACAAATAAATACACAGCTGAAACTAATAAAAGCCTATAAAAAATGAAATGCTTTCATCCGTTCACAGACATTCTTTCCGCACGAAGAGTGTGATTTAGGAAACAGAAATGGCAGCATTTATCGAGCTAACGACCAACTCTCAGCTTCAATATATTTAATAAAGAAATTTTTAATCCTGTAATGATAATAAGACAAGCTATCTAAATAATTTTAACGTCATTGGTCCTCCTTAAATTTTCAACTTTTAAATGAAATTTGACTGTTTAAAGTGAGTCAAAATCCAATTCCTATGAAGTTGGTAATATACAAAGAAATAAATATATATATACCTGAAACTAATAAAAGCCTATAAAAAAAAACGGTTCTCCAGTTTTCGTAGCTGAAAGTAAACTAAATACCATACCTACTGGTATATTTATATTACTAAGTTAGAGAATTTTACATTAATTTATAAAACAAGTATTTATGCATAAAAGAACATTAGATTACGACAGGAACTAATACGACAAAACTAAGGCATAAAGTATTAATAAAATATCGCGATTTTTTTCCAAAAAATGATGATTTTTATTCAATAAACATTTATTTTCATTAATATACATTATAAGTAACAATTTACTTTGAGTTCACTAGATGGCGTTGTACAAAATTTTAAATCGCACTATGGTTTCGTTACAAAAATGTATATATGCATCCAAATATTTATTTAGTATTTGCGGGTTGAGAGCCCTCAGTGCTCACCCACCTCTCCGGGTAAAGTTGTCACAGCCATCTGAGGCTAACAACTAAGTCACACAAAAAAAAAAAAAAATTGGTATTTAATAATTATTAGGGGACCGCGAAGCGTGGCGTTAAACGCCACGAGACGATCACGGTCACCCTCCCCTATAGATGTTTCACATCAAAAGTAAAAAGCAGCCAAAACGATATGTCATCGACGGAATGGCAGCAGAATATGGGCATGTTGTAATCAGAATTCCTCCGTACCACTGTCAATATAATCCAATTGAAATGATCTGGGCACAAGTCAAAGGACACGCCGCAAGAAACAATACAACTCCTCCTTTCACAGCAAATAAAATGCTTCAACTTTTAAAAAACGCATGTGCTAGTGTGACGCCTGAAAACTGGGCGAGTGTCGTCAACAAGACAAAAAATATAATATTCTCTGATTGGGATCGGGAAATTGAATTTGACAACATACCTACACAAGAGTTAATAATAAACACTGCAGATGATTCAAGCGACGATTCGAGTTCGTATGAAGAATCCGACGATTCGTTATAATAAAATAATATTAAAATATTTTGGTTGTTTTATTTCATGTTATAGGTATGATGAGAAGATTTTTATATCTCCCTGATACAATTTTAACGTGTTGTCTATTACAACAATTCAAAACTCAGTTGTCAGCTGACTTAACTGCAAATAAGTGTAATCGATTATTTGCGATTCATTAGTTTGCACCGAATACTTTTGATCCTGTCACTAGATGCGATAGAACGTAACTTTTTTTATAACGGAAATGAATTATCACTTAAATTTTATGAATAGAGCTATTTACGGCATATTAATGTATTTAGTGGGTAATAATTAAGATATATAAATATTATTGGGCAGTTTATATATTTCTCTGTTCACTCGTTTCAAAGTTAATAATTGCGTATAATGAAACAGTTACGTCCTAAAGCATGTGTCAAAAGTAAAATAAATGGTTGGAACGAGTATAGTTGTAATTTGGGATATAGGAATAATTTCTAGAATTGTCTATTAGTCCTATTTTAAACATTTTTTGATGTTCCATTACCCCTGATTTTCATGTAATTCACCTCAATTTGATTTGAAACGGTACCTCCTGATATGCTAATTCCTCGAATAACTATGTAGGATAGAAAATTCATTTGTAAATGAAGTAGGAAAAAATAATGTCTGAAAT
The DNA here is from genome assembly GCA_032191425.1 of Lymantria dispar. Lineage (NCBI taxonomy): Eukaryota > Metazoa > Arthropoda > Insecta > Lepidoptera > Erebidae > Lymantria > Lymantria dispar. The sequence continues at coordinate 33,372,966 of CM063442.1, forward strand.
ATGGCCGAGGAAAGGAAATAATCAAGTTTAAGATCAATTTGGGACTAAACGGTAACGTCAAGAAAATCTGTTAGTTAGGAATATCTGTATAGATTCGTTCATTTATTCACCAGCCTATCAAAGTCCACTACTGCATATAGACCAAAGGGGCAACAATGCCAAGCGTTTATGGCTAAATACGATACGGGACGCTGAGACATTATTTTCTTAATCCATCACCAAATATTCTATTAATCATCATCATCGTCATCCTCGTCATAATCGCCATGATCATCATCATATACTATCATAGTCCATTGCTACGTAAGGATCCCCTACAAATGAGTGGATAGTGATTTAATCGGCTCGCTTGGCAGGCGGGCTTGAAATCAAAATGAAGTGTTCAATGAGGTTTTCCCATGAGAGAGCTGGCCACTCTCCTGTCAAAATCCTTTGGCGATTTTCACGACTGCCATAGATAAGCAAGGAGTGGCAATCAATGTATTCTTACCTCTTTGCCACGCGGGAGATAAATAATTACCTTAAATGTAGAAACAATGAAAAATCTTGTAAATATCTTACCTTCTTTCTCATGCATGCACACATCTTCTGCCTCTGCATTGTTTTGGCCCGAATTTAACGACTTATCATGAATAAGTTCGGATGAAGTCTGTGTTGCGCCTGTAGCCAGTTAAAACAGGCTGTATGAGGTTCTAAGTAATTGCAATGAAATAACATGTATTTCGACGGATTTAAGAGTACAACAGCTCCCCTTTCTTTGTCCCTTAATGTTGAGCCTATGTTACTTATGCAGTAATGCCTATTAGTTGTAATTTTGCTAGTATTCATCTAGTGAAGTTACCATTCGCTATTATCGTCACTTTTGCAAACGTGGCCACGAGATAATGCGCGAATCGCCCCACTTGAAAGGCGGGTTGACAATCGATATTATAAGTTTCCTAGGAGAGTGCTGCTACCTATTCTCTTGATGGGACAATTTTTACGCCTCCCACGTGATAGGGATGATGATAGATTGTAGAATACAATATGTATAATCTGCCGTAACATGGAATAATATTTAAATGTGACCTGAAACTTGAAGCGACATTTTTAATCCTCTTTTTTGAAACAGGCGAGATGGTAATTGGGGTAATTGTTTTTGTGAATACATAGAAACTTGTTATTGTACTTCATCATAATCATCATAGCTCATATCCCACTGCTAGGATCAAACCTTCTCCAAAATGGGAGAGAAATTGACCTAATATACCACGTTGGTCAAACGGATTGGTACAAGGTTTTATTTCGAGTTTTTCTTCTCTTGAATAGACATTGTATGTATATTACAATCTTTGAGTCATGTTTTACGACATCCACGGTTAAGAAAGAGGGTGGTTTGTATCGTATTTTTACTTCGTAATCACACTGATAGGTATTAGCAAATATGGTGGCAGTGAAATATAGAATACATTATGTATTCTATATTTCACTGCTGTAGCAGTGAAATATAGAATACATTATGTATTCTATATTTCACTGCTACAGCATCATCATCATCATTATTAGTTCAAATACTTCCCACTGCTGGGCTTGAGCGTCCTTTAGATGGGCAATTGACCTTACTATACTACGCTGATAAAACTAGTTGGTAAAGACTTTTATTTTGACTTCCATTCTCTTGGACAGATGTTATATGCATATTATGTCCCTTAGTCTTTTACAACACACACGAGTCAGAAAGGGGTTAGTGAATTGTATTCTTATTACGTCATCACACAGAAAAATGCTACATTTTCTGTAAATAAAATAATAGTAGCTAAAGAAATAGAATACTTAAAATTCAGATACATACTGGCGACAGTTTGTTTATATGAACTTCTGTTACAGTGACAACGTAAGCGAAAACGTTTGGCATTCCACATAGATGTTACTACACTAGCCGATTTTACATCTGTGGTATTGCTGTGTAAGGGCTCAGCTACTAAAATGGTAGAAATAATATTTAGTAACTCTATGTGATCCAGGTTAACAATTATTTCCGAGGATTCCACACAAGGCGACTAAGGGCTCTACATTTATCCATCTATCCAACCATCACTCCATAAATAGATACTGATGGCTTTGCTTATTAGTAGATAGATCCTAACGAGGATAAAGCTATAGTCGCTATGCTTGATAGCAATTGCATTTGGTGCTATAAGTTTCCTAAGTGCTGCTGCTATCCTGGTGATATTTACGACTTTCAATGGAAATTAAGTGGCACCACCCCTATTTATACATGTGTTCTAAGCCCATCATTACATGTAGGAAGGAGAAGTAAGCAGATTATAAACATATTTTATATATTAAACATAACATATTTTATTTGCATATTATAATTCCTTAGTCGTCTTTTACAACACCCGCAGGGAAGAAATAAGGTGATGAATAGTATTCTTACTTCGTCACCACACGGAAATTTATTACTGATGATATTATAGAACAAGTAAATATATGATATATCCCGATGGAAACGAGTTAAGAATACAATTGTTACAATTGCGTATTTGTCCGTGGGAATCGTAAAAATCGGCTAACAATCTCATCAGGATCGAAAGGGAGACCATTCTACCATTTGTCTAATCAAACATGTACATTTAACAACAGAAAATATTTTTCGTGTGGTGACGGAGTAAGAATACAATCCAGCACTCCCTATCTTGCCCGTGGGTGTCGTAAAAGACTTCTAAGGGATATAATATGTACATAACATCTGTGGAAGAGAAGGAAAGCTCGAAATGAAACCCTATACCAACATGTCTGACCAGCATAGTACAGTAGGTCATATTCCCTTCCAATGTGCAGGAGGCTTGAGGCCAACAGTGGGACGTATATGGGCTGAAATGATGACACAAAGAATTATCTTACCGTTACTTTGTTCCATACATGTTGCCGGTACATTATTTTCTGAAGTAAAACCAGAGATACGAGTACTCTGTACAGCTCCGGTTATTTCTGATACATTAGTCGCGCTTACAGCAGTTTTATTGTCTGAAGTTTTATCAGCCAGAATTTGTTTTGCAGTTTTTATACCTTTTACTGACGCGTCGAATGGCCCATTTAGTGCGCTAAATTCTTTTACTGGTGGTTTATTTATATCTTCATTAACTAACATTTTTGTTGCTTCATAAAGTGCTTGATAATCTACAAAAAGATTGTCTATGATTTATATATATATATATATATATTTTTTTTTTCTACACTAATATTATAAAGAGGAAAACGTTGTAATTTTGTGTATGTGTATGTTTGTAATGAATAAACTCAAAAACTACTGTGCCGATTTTAAAGTTCTTTCACCATTCGAAAGCTACATTATCCCTGAGTAACATAGACTATATTTTATCCCGGTATTCCCACGGGAACGGGAACTACGCAGGTAAGGCGACTGTAACCGAAGCGAAGCGAAGGCGGGTTGCTAGAATAAGATATACATAATAGTTGTATATAGTTAATTGAATTTTTTGGTTCAATTATTTTAAGATAAGCTTGCTTGATTTGTGGGTCGGGTATTGTTGTGGTTTACTTTACCGTCAAAATCTACAATCTCTGACATGGTGGTCCCCGTATGGACGAACAGAACAGAGTAGGATAGGTAGAGACTCTATTAAATTCTTTATGCACTTGAAAGGCAGAGAATCCTCTCTCTATTTCACCTCCACTCGGGTCACATTATGAGATTATACTCTCAGTAACGTTTAATTAAGTTGATCAGTCCGAAGACCATGCCATTTTCAACCTTTAGTTATCTTGAGGAAGTATTGTAATAATTCTACCCAATCTTTCATCATCATCATCATCATCATTTCAGCTCATATATGTCCCACTGTTGGGCTCGAGCCAACTCCACAATAAGAGGGCAATTAACCTTACTATACCATGCTGGTCAGACAGGTTGGTATAGAAAGAAAGAAAATAAGATTTATTGGACACTATAGTAACATAATGATGACACAAAATGATGTAGAAAACGAAGACGAAAAAATATTGATGATTAAAATAATCGTAATATATAACAATTGAAAATCCAAATATTAGTGTCCAAAATTTTCGGTGGTGGCTGATTTTCGAGTTTTCCTTCTCTTGCGTAGATGGTATATGCGTATTACATCCCTTAGACAACTTTTACGACATCCACGGGCACGATAGAGAGTGGTGATCAGTATTCTTACTCCGTCACCATACGGAAAATGACCCTACCTTGTGCCCAATATTTTCTTACATAAAATATTATTTTGCTATCTAGATGAGTAAATACGAGTCATTAATTAGTATCCAATAATGCGGATTTCTTCTAAATACGTTTCATAAATCATTCGTGTAAGTATGAGAGCGTATATATCTGATTGCTTTTGCGGATGATAAAGAGCAAATAACATTCGGTGTTGCTACCGATTCGTTTTGTAACTATAATAATATATTTAAGAGCTATTAATAAATATTATAAAGTTATATTAAACCTTTAGAAATTTAATAAATTAATAGCAAAATAACTAAATTGATTAGAATAGAAAGACTATATGATCGAGCACTACCTACTACCCGCGGAGATTCAAATTCAGATTGAGATGAATTGATAGGATATGCACTTCGCAAATCAAGTTTGGACGATACTGGTTTATAATTTCAAAGATGCGCGCGTATAAAGGTGAGAAAACAATTTATTTGCACAATGCAATGCAACAGTTGTTTTCAGGAATGGAATTTTAAGATAGAACTCTGGTGGGATTTCCTCATGTAATTTGATGTTTCGAGATAGAGTTAAGTAGATTAAAACAGCATTTACCTTTAGGTGACAAAACTATTCCTGTATTATTTTGATGGTTAATTTGTTTAGGTATTATATCAGACAAAGGTGTCATAATTGCTACATCTTTTCTCTCCATCGGATTGTCATTGTGTAAGGTATCTGAAAAGGCATATTTATTATTTTGCTACAAAAAAGTATAAGTTATTAATTATTAGCATAAAAAATATTCTATGAGAATGAATGAGTACCCGTTGTATTCAGTTAAATTTCTTAATTTTTAATCTTTATGGAATAGTTAAATTTCTTAATTTGTTAGGAAAGATTTTGGCGAGTTTCCATTAGTCATCATCGTCATTTCAGCTCATATAAAGCCCACTGTTAGGCTTTTTTTATGGTTGTCTGCGGTCGGCGCACTCCTCGCACGACTCCGTCCGGGGCGACAGGCGACAGAGGGGCGTAAGCACGCATATCCGCAACCCACCCGAACACGACGTCGCCTTCGTTCCTTGGGCCGACCACCGGAGCAGAGTTATTTGTCATCAGTGATCGGCCCGACGGAATACCCCCTAGTGGGGTACCCTCCCATCGACCGACGTCCCCCCATCGGGAGGATGTCGGTCTTTCCTCACGCGGTCGGGCTCTCGGCGGGTGACGGACTAACTCCCCGGTCACGTCACCCGCGGCCTCGGCTAGGGTGGCATGACGGGCAAGTAGTCGCGCCTGCGCCGCCCCAGTCGCCGGCGGCGGGTCGCCTCGTCGAGGCTGCGACCGCGTCCCAATAGCGCGTTGGTTAAATTTGTTGATATAAGGTTTTATTTTAAGTAAGGTTTTATTTTAGGCAAGATAGAGGGTGATGAATTGTATTTTTACTCCATCACCACACGGACAACGCCGTTTATTATGGTAATAATTAAAATAAAAAAGTTATTTGCTTACCGTAAATTGATGTGAGTACGGCAATATCATTACATGCTACAGTAGTTTGTTTATTATTATTTGGTTCTGTCTCTATCTCTTGTTTAAATTCTGTCTCTTTTTGTTCATCTCCTTTTTGATTTGTTTCTACAATAAAATAGTATTATTTAATACCTGTATGAAGATGTGTCAAGATTGAAACATGTCTTCAAATGTTATCACTCACCTGTTTGTATGATTTCATTTAATGTTTGCCGATGCACTGCACACACTGGGCTCCCAAATACAAACACGCATGCTGTTACAATAAACATATTAAATAAACATAAAAATGTCATACAACTATGTTCATATAAATTAATTATAATAAATAAATTATAATTGTTCTTCTTTACCTTCTTAAGCCCATGTTCATTCTACTTCTGAGCATGAACATTCTTTAGAAGAGAGGTAAATTTGCATAATATACCACGATGGCCGGATGGGTTTGCATAATTACATTAAATTAAATTCATGGAACTAAAGTTTTAATGAAAAGAATGGGATCCTGTACAATAACATTTTTGGCATGGTCATTAATTGATAGTACTTTTATATATAGAACAACGCTCTAAACAAAAAAGTACATGAAACTAAACTGCCCGAGACTGTCTTCGAACCAATCGAAACAAAATAAACCCTCGACGATTATCGACAAAAACATATCACAAAAACAGTTCAGTTGGGTACAATATCCTTCGCTTCGGATGCATAGTTAATGGTTCGAATTAGGGATATTGCGAATGAAGATTTTTATTATCCGCGGATGCGGTTGCAAATGCGGAACATAGTTTTATACAAGTAAATGTTTTCTTTCAACGACGTAATAAAACTTTCTGAGAGTTTAGAGTTCAGAGTTGTAACAGCCAGATCAATTGGACTAAAATATCGAGGTGTGCCGCGTGGGCTGAGCAGCGCCGTGAATTCGTCGTAATCATCGGTGCCAACCTGACACTGCCGACCATCGCTAGAGAGATGCTGGCAGCATTAGGAACTGAGACGCGGTCACCGCCTTCTGCTAGGCAGTCGTCTCACGGAAGGAGGCGGCGGTGCGCGCGTGGAGAACGTCGTGAGGAGAGAGTACCCCGACCGGGAGATGACCGGGGTATTCAGTTGGGCCGACCACTGACGACAAGGAACTCTGCAACGGTGGTCGGCCCAACGACGAAGGCAACGTGCTGAGTGGGTCATGGGGCCGCGTGGCGCCCCTCTGTCGCCCGGACGGAGCCGGGCATCAGAGAAAAGCTTGACAATTGCTTAAAAGCTTGAAAATTACTTAATTCCTGAGTGGCTCTCTTAAAAGTTCTAATCTTAATCAGTTTAACATTTAATAATTTTCCACACTGGTGGCAAAATAGCAGAAATCTCACTGTCATTGTTTAGTGTAAAGACTTCAGGTATGTCGCACCTTGAAATAACGCCCAACCATGTAAAATGTACCTATTGTTCCATCGAGTTATACTTTTGGAATACTCTAAGATATGGTTAATTTAGTTTGTCTTGAATTCTTAGCATTTGATTCTTCTCAGAATCTTTATTTGCGTTCATTCATTTGGCGCAGCTAAAAGAACTTTATGAAATAAACAAACTACACATAAACCAGTCATGTCAAAGATACGGCCCTCGGGCCGCATCCAGCTCCTGGGCCATATCAATAAGGCCCGCGATCACAATGATTTTTAACAACCGTATATTATATACTATATAATTTAATAATTAGCAATAAGAATATGTTGGTTCTTCCTCATGACAAAAGTAACCCCTCCTATTGGTTATAATTAGCACACGTTAACCGCCATTATATCCGCATCTGCCTTAACTTTCGTATTGATTTTTGTGGATGTGAGGGCGATTCAAATCCATGCAAATACTCCGAATTTGCTGATGCAAATATTCTCAACATCACTAGTTCGAATGCATGCCAGAAGCTAATGTGTCGCATGCATCGTCGAGTACGATAAATTTTTGTGATGAAAACGAAAGATCCATTATTGACCGAGTCATTGTATAAATTTCCTAGGAGTGCCTATACATATTGACACTTTACTACGATTTGTATTCACTATAATGACATATTTATAACTCATAAACAAATTCACATAATGATTGTGGTAAATTATATTCAGTAAACTAACAGGCGTTCGATTTTTCTGAATTGTCAGCATAGTTACAACGTGTATATATCGGCAGTATGCATTGCGTAGTGGAAATGCCGACAGAATGTTGGCACGTCTCATTTGGTGCATCTGTACCTGAAAACATGTAAATATATAATTATTAACTGATGATGAGTAGAGACCTGGGACAACTCTAATTGATATCGTCTGATCAACGAGGATTGACGTCAATCACGCTATCGGTCATACAACTATTTCCAATCATCATTTGCCTGCCCTTATCCCACGCTAAGTGAGGTCGGCACAACACGTTCTCACCTTTCATGTAGTTTTGAGATATGGCTATTTTTTTTTATGACCGGCCGCCTGCCTGACATCAACCCTCCTCAGGAATTATTGTTAATGGGGGAACGGATGGGGATATGGTGGATGTATATGGGGGAAATTAGATTAAGGGGATACTACTGCCATGAGATATAGGATAGGGTAAGACAGCAGCAGCTGGAGCAGTCCGGGATCGCGTACCCGTAGCGACATCAATCAGTTAACGGACAGTCAACTGGTAGTGCCACCCTCTGAACTTTTATATAACTATTTCCAATAACTTTTGCAATATGAAAGATGTGTACATATCGGAGTCGTCTTTATGTAATTGGAAAAAGAGTAGGATAATAATTGATTTATTTATTAATCGGGATTCCGACCAGCTTAAAATAATAAAATCTAGGTACATTTGAGATACATAAAGCCAATAACACGTTTTCACTACTGTTATTCACATAAAATAATAAAGATGAAAAACAATACAGTTGACTCTTGAATTTTTCACAATACATCAATATGTGTTGTGAAAAATTCAAGATTCAGTCTTATTAACGGACGTTTTATCGCACCAATATTAGAGTTAAATATACCTATCAAATTTATGTTTTTTTTTAATGTTTATATGTTCTCGGGGGCGACGTTCCAGAGTCGTGGACCAGGAGTGTGGTGGTGCTGTTTTTCAAGAAGGGCGATAAAACGCTCTTAAAGAATTAGGTACAGACCCATCTCACTCTTGAGCCACGTCTACAAATTGTTCTCAAGAGTCATTATGAACCGACTCGCGTGCAAGCTTGACGACTTCCAGCCGCCCGAACAAGGCGGCTTCCTAAGAGGTTATAGTACCATAGACCACATCCACACGCTACGCCAGATTATACAGAAGACCGAGGAGTATATCGGCCTCTGTGTCTAGCGTTTGTGGACTATGAGAAAGCTTTTGATTCTGTCGAAACTTGGGCAGTGCTGCAGTCCCTTCAGCGGTGCCAAATTGACTATCGATACATCGAAGTGCTGAAGTGTTTGTATAGGAATGCCACTATGTCAGTTCGCATCCAGAATAAGAGTACGAAACCGATCCAGTTGCAGAGGTGTGAAACAGGGAGACGTCATCTCTCCGGAACTGTTCACCACTGCGCTAGAAGATGTCTTCAAGCTCTTAGACTGGACCGGACTCGGCATCAACATCAACGGCGAATACATCACTCACCTTCGATTTGCTGACGATATCGTAGTCATGACAGAATCCATGAAGGACCTTGGCACTATGCTCAATGACCACAACAGGGTATCTAACGCCCATGTCTAACGCCCATGTCATTCCTGTACTGGTCCTAGTTGGGAATGCGATTCTCAAAGCTGTGGATCATTATGTTTACCTAGGACAAGCAGTCCAGTTAGGTAGATCAAATTTCGAGAAAGAAGTCAGCCGACGAATTCAACTCGACGGGGCAGCGTTCGGGAAACTTAAGAGGATCTTCTCGTTCAATATTCCGCAGTGTCTGAAAACAAAGGTTTATAACCAGTGTGTGTTACCAGCGATGACTTATGGCACTGAAACGTGGTCTTTAAATGTCGGCCTCATAAAAAAGCTCAAAGTCGCTCAGCGTGCTATGGAGAGGGCTATGCTCGGTATTTCTCTACGTGATAAAATCCGGAACACGGCAATCTGTAGAAGAACGGGTGTAACCAACATAGCCCGCAGAATTAGCACGTTGAAATGGTAATGGGCAGGCCACATCGCTCGTCGAACCGACAACCGTTGGGAAAGAAAGGTTCTTGAGTGGCGACCACGAATCGGATGGCGCAGCGTAGGACGACCCTCCACTAGGTGGACTGACGACATTCTCAAAGTCGTAGGGAACCGTTGGATGCCAGTGGCGCAGGACCGTTCCGAGTGGCATTCTTGTGGGGAGGCCTATGTCCAGCAGTGGACGTCTGTAGGCTGCTGGATAGATGGATGGATGTTTTTTTATTGGTTATTAAGTGTATTGTTCGCTTGCCGCAGAATCGCATCAACGGTAATTAGTAGATACTAATGGGCAATGCAGATGATTTCTCGTAGGTCTAACTATTATAACCTATTTTTGACAAAAGTGTAGGACAGTTAATAGATTCATCAATTATTTTGGATAAGTAAATGACATCTTCCATGTGGTGATGGTGTAAGAATACAGCTTTTCGTATAAGACTCGCCGACCACCTTCGCGACCGGAATACCCACTAAAACTGAAGCGCCCCTGCCCCGCTTTTATGGGGTGTCGGCGATATCGTGTGACCTTCAATCCTCGACACCTCAATTAAATATGTGGTTGCCTGCTGAATATGATGACAGAGCACTTAGATTGCTTTAAATCATTCAATAATAATGAAGTTTTTAGTTAAAACAGTCCATTAAACCTCCAACCCCATAAAAATATATTAGATACCATCATCACACAATAGTTTTACACCTAACGTTGGCAGTCCACGTGTGTTATGTGCAGACGTGGAGTGTCATCAGTATCCATATCCCCATGTAAGCCTTTCAAAGGACCGTGTATCTTCCCTAGGAAGATCCCGTGAAACGGAGGTACATGATTAATAATAATGGATTAGTATTGCATAGAGGAAGAGGGAACAATGCCGTCACCGCACTCACCACGCTTAAAAGACAAGTTGGCGATTGTCACTGATGTTATAGGGTCCCCAAGAAAACGATGGTACTCTATCTCCTGATAATCTTTTAACTTCTTTTTACTCTTCTTTTCACTACTTGACTCGGAAAATAGTATTCTATATAAAATAGTATTCTAATAGTATTTTCAACGTAATAATTAGTATACTACGGCTGTCACCCTATGCTAAGTCTTCAACCTTAACATTTGGAATTCAGCCATCAAAACGGAAACGTAGATATTCTATTATTCAACCCATTGAAGAGAAAGGCCTTTTTTAGGTCATTTACTTTGGTACGATGCCAATCGCATCCAATTGAGATTTGCGATTCGTTGTTATCGTAGAAGTATTGCTTGGCCAAATCATATATACGGTTATAGCTTTTATTGTTTTAAAAACGAAGTACCATTTGATCGTACTTATTATCAGTTTTGTCGTACATAATCAAAATGGGCACTAATATACCTATCCTTTAGCCGTGCGGTGACGGATTACGAATACAATTCACCTCCCCCTTTCTTGCCCGTGGGTGTCGTAAAAACTACTAACATATAATATAATATAATATGCATACAACATCTATGCAAGAGAAGGAAACTCGAAAACAAACCTTATACCAAAACGTCTAATCAGCGTGGTATATTAGATCAATTACCCTCCTACAGGGAAGGAGGCCAGGGCCTAATAGAGGGACGCCCCTCTATTAGGCCCTGGTATCTTTCAGCCCATGTACGTACATGGGCTGAAAAGATACACATTAGCATATATATATATATATATATATATATATATATATATATATATATATATGCTATATATATATATATATTGGCTGAATATAATAACAACTGTAAGTAAAATGTGTAAGTAAAAAGGAAATCGTTAGTTCATTTGAAAATATAGAAATATTTTAAGATTTCTTGCTTTTTTTTATTTTCTCTAATTATGTCGACTTCATAATAAATGGATGTTATTAAATATAATATATAAAAAGTACAAATTATTAAGTAATAACTTTTTAAGATATATATTAGGAAGGAAAAAACTTGAAATAAAGGGCATAGTCACTTGGGTTAGCAGGTGAAGTACCGATCGTAATTGGTATTGTGAATTTTTCAGTTAAGTCTTGCTGCTCCTACGACTATCACGGTATTGTAACGAGTATTGAAATTATTGTATTCTTAAGCTGTCACCATAGAATAACACCTTATGCCCTAGTCTAAGAGAATCACTTGTAATTTAAATTGTAACAATAAATTGATACCAGAGGCCTGAGTGTGAGTTTTGTCGTTAATATTACGCGTTCTACCGTGAGCGCGTAAACTGTCATTTGTATGAAGAAAAGTACAGCGCCACTAGCAGTGCGTATTTGAAACAATGTTTTAAATACGCACCGCTAGTGGCGCTGTACTTTTTTTCATACAAATAACATGTTTACGCGCTCACGGTAGAACGCGTAATATTAACGACAAAACTCACACTCAGGCCTCAGTATCATTGGATATAGTATCATTATTATTACTATCATTATCTTATTGAAAATTTTGTGGCATTCCAATAACACTTTTTGCATGTCGAAACAAGTGAGCCAATCAACCACACAATTAACATAATATTGGCAAATTTATTTCAGAAACGAATTCCTTAATAATTTTAAGTTAATTTGAAGGTAGGTACAGATTTTGCAATGAAATTAATAATACCTGTTAATACGACAGACATTCGGATATTGAATCCAATATTCAAAACTTTAACGTAAATTGAATTAGTATTATAACCTATCTTAATAAACGGGCTCTCTAGCCCGTTTTTTGATTCAGTTATACTGCGAAAATTACTGAACCGATCTGAATAATACTTATACCATAAGATACAGTGTGTTTCAGAGGAGATTTTAGTAATGATATATTGGTGACTACTTACCCGGAATCTATATTTTTGTGACTTAAAATTAATGAATTATTATTTTAACTAAATTTATTCTATTCGATTATCATTTTAATTTTATGGGTTATGTTTATTTATCAATTTGATATTTGGTGAATCGAGGACTGTCAAGAGTTAAGTATTTATAATAATGAATTTATTTATTATAACTATCATTTAAACAAAATAAAAACAAGATTTTTTTTTTTTCAAAAATAGTTTGTTATAACCAAACAAGTTTCAATTTCAGACCAGTGGCGGGGGGACAGCTAGTAACTAAAATACACGCAACCTGTCCAATAAAGTCTAAGTGATGTAGGGGCTTTCGGTTTCCCTGTGGGTTCTACGGGCTATTCCATGAAGAGTGGTTAATAATATTATTTAATTGAACGTTATTGGTATTATTAAATTATGGTACTACATAACACCATGTATAGTTTACACTTTTAAACTAAGTAGGAGAAGAAATTTGCCGTCGTATTACTCAACGATTTGTCTATAGGCTAAATAATGAGCGAGATTTACTACTTAAAATCAAGCGACCTTTAGATGCGTCAAACATCATTGGTTCATTAATTTTGATCACAATTTTATAGATTTCAAAAAATGGGACTAATAAGACAATTTATATATAAAAGAATATTTCTTTGATACCTTTATGACAGACACATGGAACGACTCGTAATTCGAACGGTTTGCTTCTGACAGTATTATCATCTGTAATAGAAAAATAGGCTGTTCTAGTACTCTTGAAGTTACGAGGATTCTATTGGATTCTATGAGTGATATCTCATCTAATAAAAATAAGAGTAATTAGGTTTATGTTTATATAGACGCCTATGTTTACTCTTATATATAAACTCCCCATGAAGAGGGAATAATACCATAATCACGAGGCTTATATATATAGTATTTGGAGTTATGAGTTTTTAGAAAAGAGCTGTTGTCAACTTCCCTGGTACTCATTTAGGCTGTTTTTATTAAATCCACGGCTAAGAGAAATGCGGTGTATTCTTAATACTGTTTCCATTCTGACCGGTAAAAATTGCATTTATTAAAAACAAAGATTTTTTGAAAGATACCTTTTTCAATATGGGTATAGGCTGTATGATTTTATATGATTTGCAAGCTAGTTAGGCTTATAATGATATTGGTCATAGGTTATAGATCGTCGTGATATTAGCACCTCTTGTAAGTTTCATGACTTGTGTTCATATTTAAAGGCTGCTCCGTAACTAGCCTTTTAGGCATCTGCTGCGAGTTTTTATTGATCCTTTTCTTTAGACCTATTAAGATCCCACGTCTCATAATTTGGCCATTTCTAAGCCACTTTAGGATCTGCGCTCTTTGCATGGGTACCTACTGCAGGTATCGTCTTATTTAAGATTCTAACTCATCATCACAGCCCACATATGTCCCTCTGTTGGGCTCGAGTCTCCTCTACAATGGAGGGGATTTGACCTACTATACCATGGTGGTCATACATGTTGATATAGGGTTTTATTTCGAGTTTGCCTTCTCTTGCACAGATGTTATGTGCCTATTATATCCCATAGTCATCTTTTACGACATCCACGGCAAGATAGGAAGTGGTGAATTGTATTCTTACTCCGTCACCACACGGAAGATTCTGACTAAAGGTAAAGAAAAATAATGATGTATGCTGCTATTGTTTATCTCAAAAACTTCTGAAATGAGATCCACGGATCCATATCCATATTATAATATTAGTATAAGTATATTTATATATTAGTATTTATATTATAATAGGCCAAAAAGTACCTGATGTTGTCGCATCAATCATAATTTGTTCTTCTACAGTGTGTGAAGTGGACAGTTCCTGGTTGGCAATTTCTTCAATTTTTGGAGACGTCTGATCTTCACATTTGCAAGACTCTTCATTACTTTTCTCAGTGGGTAAAAGATTAACTACTATGTCGCTATTTTCTGGGAGTTGTAAAGTTAAATGTCCAGCAGATTTTACTTTAGATTTCTTAATTGTTGAACCCAAAAATCTATTGCGTGTGTGTTTAGATTTAAATATTGGTAGTACTTCAGCAAGTCTCTCATCTGATGGCAATATCTGAGAATCTATTAAATATTATAGGTATGTAGAATCTACTCGTATTAAAGATTATATATAAAAGAAATTACTTCTAATTATTGGACTAAGGGATACAATAAGCATAGTTTTCCTTCTCTTCCATAGAACATCTATGAAAACTCGAAATAAAATCCTATATCAACCCGTCTGATCGGCGTCGTATAGTAGACGAATAGTCCTCCTATTACGGAGTAGGCTCGAGCCTAGCAGTGGGACGTATAAGAAACGAAATGATGATGATGATTTCTTATTATTCTTGTTGTTGTCCTTTTCTATGGGATAACAGATAAAGAATAGAATTTACCACCATCTTGTCTATAGGTGTTGTAAAAGAAGACTAAGCGATATAAATAGGCATATTACACCTATGCAAGAGAAGGGAAGCTCGACAAACCCTATACCAACACTTCTCACAAGTGCGGTGTAGTAGGACAATTTCCCGAACGACGAAGGCGACGTGCTATATGGGTGAGTTACGCGTCTGCGTGCTTACGCCCCTCTGTCACCCTGGACGGAGCCGGGCGACGGGTGCGCCGACCGTAGCCCACCCCACAAAAAAGTAGGTTAATTTCCCTTCCGTTGTGAAGAAGGTTCGAATCCATTAATGGGATTTGTATGGGCTATGACGTAATAACTTCTTGTTAATGTTCATATAAAGAAAAATGACGGTAAAAAGCTATTTACCATAAGTACTTCCCTCTAAGGATGAACTAGGTTCAAACCATTTATCGGTACTTAATTCAGTGGAAAAAACTGGTGCAGAGATGTAAACGCTCCGCGTCCTAGAATTTGGTTGTTTCTGATTGGTAATTAGTTGCTTTTGTGAAAGAAGTTGATTAGTGAAACCTGAAACAGTATGTATAGGTATGGATCATAGAAACAAAAAAGGGGATAATAATTTATTTATTTATTTATGTTTAATAAATTATAATACCTCTAATATATTAATTTCATAAGGAAAAACTATTTATCAATAACGTTGTATAAAAAGGGCATATTAAATATATTGTCTACACTAATAATGTTCTAGTCTAAACGGTATCCTTGTGAGTGTTGTGGGTTTGATTAAATGAAAAGTTTTTTTATTTGATATGTTGAGTATTTTTGTGTCCTATGAATTTTTGTAAATCTTCAGTAAAATGCCAATCATATTATCTCAAGATGTAATTTATAGAAATAAATAAATTGAAGTGTCTCTTTGTAATGTTAAAATAGTGGGCTTTTTTCATGCTCTGGTTATTTACACAATAGGATGTTTAAAAATCAGTTTAAACTTTTTTGTGTCTGTTTGTATCGGATAAACTTCGAAACGATTGGATCAATTTTGATAATATTTTACAATCTAGTAGCTGTCTATATTAGGAGTAATTAAGACTAATTTTCCTTTCAGAAATACCCAATAAAATTTTCACCGCCCGAGAATAGAATCCAAGACCTCACGGACTGCAGTCACGTACGGTAATATCTTAATGGATATCTAACATGCTGTGGTATATTCACTGAAACCGAAGTCAAGCGAGGGCGGGTCACTATAGTCCATAAAATATAGGATGATCTCTGTGACAGCTGTCCCTAGTGCTGTGACGCTTACGATAAAGTACGTAGTTTTTTATTGATAAAACTCTTTTTTTTATAATTGTGATTTTCTATTATAATTAAAATACAATAAATGAAAATCTTTTTGAATTTATTCCAAACAAAATGTGTTTTTTGACTGTTTTAATTATTCAAAAAGAGTACAATCAAGGTCTAATTCACTATTATCGTCATCACTGGAGCGTTCCTGCTAGAACATTTATCATTTTTTGCCAAATAGGGACAGTCGTTAGATCAGTCAATCAATTACGACTGTTTTATAAATAAATATGTCTAGTTTATTGACAATAATGCGTACATAATATTATCATCTACTCTGAGACGAAACGTAGTTTTTTAATGTTTAATTAATTCAATTTATGTATTTTATAATGTACTTTGTCTGTTTTAATTGTAAAAAATATGTTGGAAAGTTTTATATAGGTACTGTATTGGGTTTATTTCTCTTATGAATAATTTAATAAAGATCGATTTACGTATATCGACTGTCCCATCTCTTTTTTATTTTCAGTCCAGTATGACCTTGTACGTGTGTATGCATCATTTATGTATAAAAAGTTTACTAGGTATTTCATTCAGTACTTACGAGGTATATTTTAGCCATGAATATTAATATTTTAATATTTATAATATATTGCAATTCAGTTGCAATAAAACTGGCATGAAAAGAATAAAAATATATTTGATACAAAATGAAATTGTAAACATGTCGCTCGTTCAAACTGACTTCGTTGGTTTCGTTGACATCTGTCACAGAGATCAAGCTATATTTTATGGACTATAGTCATAAAATTAGTAAAGGATCAGGCATATACTATGAAAATTAACTGTTGACCTTCGTTGACCTTCGTCAATTATTTCGTTTTATTATTATGAGAACTACTGAGCTGTGATAGATAAAACGAATTTGACATACTTCTGAGCGCAGTATATATATATATATATATATAAAGCTTATAAACTCTTAGTAGATATCTAAAAATGATTAAGAAAGTATATATCAGCAATGTATTATTACTTGATTCTTCTTCAGTTCTGGAAGATATCGTCTTAATAAGTTCTTTACTGGAGACATTGGTACTACAATTTATGTGTAGCAAAGTTTGTGTAAGTTTATTGAAATCTGTAAAGAAAAATTATTTACAATACGTTAACATTATTATTTTTTTCAATTTTCATTTATACATCATTTTCAATGCTTTTGGACACATAACTAGTTTGTCGCGTCGCAAAAGGAAGGACTTACTTTCTTTATAGTGGTACATTGTATTCTGTATCCTTCACGACAATTTAATTTTCAAGATCATGACATCATCATCACAGGTCATAGACGTATGCTGGGCGCGAATCCCCTCCAAAATAGAAAGGAAATTGACTAAATACACCACACTAGTCAGACGGGTTGGTTGTTTTTATTTGGTGATAGACCGTGATGCATCGTTTCGGATTCGATGAGAAGGGGCGGCGAACGAGCCAGTAGCCCGCTGGGTGGGCGGCCACCCGTACTCCACGTTGTCATCAGTGGCCCTAGATGGGTTGGTATAGGATTTTCTTTCGAGTGTTCCATCTCTTGTGGTTGTTATTGGCATATTATATTCCTTACTCGTCTGTTACGACAACCACGGGCAAGATAGAGTAAATTATATTCTTATACGGCTACCACACGTCATCGTCGTCTCAGTTCGTACCCGTCCCACTGCTGCCTGCTTCTCATTAGAAGGAAAATACACCTACTATACCATGCTGGTCAGACATGTTGATATGTAGTGTTTCATTTCGAGTTTTCCTTTTCTTGCACATATTACATCCCTTAGTCGTATTGTAAGATACCCACGGGCAAGATAGGGTGTGGCTACCACACGAAAC
This sequence comes from Lymantria dispar, assembly GCA_032191425.1. Taxonomy (NCBI): domain Eukaryota; kingdom Metazoa; phylum Arthropoda; class Insecta; order Lepidoptera; family Erebidae; genus Lymantria; species Lymantria dispar. Next base: position 33,391,276 of record CM063442.1, read on the forward strand.
CACATAATTTACCTGTCAAGAAAAACCTTTTTCTAAATTATGTGTTCGTCATGTAAGTGAATAAATATTTACTAAGGTTTGTCAGTATCTGACGGTCACGGTCTGACATACGTAGGCGATCTCTTAATTGGACACCCACGAGATACTAAGGGTTGATGAATATTTTTAACCTATCACCTCACAGGTAATAAAGTGTGAAACAAGCCTTTCAAGATGATGTACTGATGGCATATCAGTATGGATCATACTGGATCTATAAGCAATCCATTATTTATATCTTTATATATAAATTTCTTGTGTACGTGTGTGTCATTGAACTCTTCCTAAACGGCTGGACCGATGTTGACGGAATTTTTTGCGTATGTTCGAGAATGGTTTAGATTCATAATTGGACCCGGTAGGTGGTGCTTATTTGAACAGAACAACGTGTGTTGGGTCAGCTAGTTTTTATATAAAATTTCTAAACCACGCAAAAAAAAATATTAGAAAAAAATGTCTTCTATGTGTCATGCGTCAGCTTGGGTAGGGCTAGAATCTGTATGAGCATTATTGCATTCAGAATGATATTATTTGAATCCCTGACGCAGCATGGTTCGTCCACGTTCCAGTCGCGGCCCTGATATATTTAGATAGCCCTTTATCTTGTTGATTTATTCCCTCCGTATTAACGACATCCCTACAATGTCGTGGAGGATAACACATGCGTAATATTCAATTCTTAATTCTTATAAAACGTATGAATGAAAAATTGCCGAATTGACGAATTTTCTATACCAATAAATAAAATTGGAGTGTCTGTGTGTAATGTCAAAATAATAGGTGTTTTTTATGCTCACACGGTTATTTGCTCTATACATATGCCTATAAACCACTTTATATATGGCTAAAAATCACTTTACATTTTTTTTGTCTGTCTGTTTGTTCTGGGTAAACTTCAAAACGGCTAGACCGATTTAAAAAAATATTTTACTAAGGGAAAGCTATAATATCAGGGAGCAATTTAGGTTATATTTAATCCCGATATTCCCACGGGATTGGGAACCACGCGCGTAAGGCCACTGAAACCTGAAGCGAGGAGGACTGAAGCGAGGGCGGGTTGCTAAATAATATAACTCAGGACATTACTTTGTATGATCTACAAATTATTGTTCTAAGTCTGGATGTAATTTGTGTCCGTCAATTATATTTGTAAAAACCCTCGAAATACAAGGATTATTTCTTTAGTGCAGGGTGTCAAAAAAGGATTTGATTAGGGTTATGTAGCCTGTGGGGGGACGGATCGGGGTTTAGTCCGTCACCCATAGAGAAGCCGGCTGCGTTAGAGCGACGCTCTGGCAACACTGTTTTGTTACCGAACCGTCGAAGGAGACGGTACGCGAAAGGATAACCCGCCGGTCTGGCCACAGAAGTCAAGGGATAGGTACCAGTGATCAGCCCATTCGCGATGGGGAGTGAATACGGTAGGTTATGAGGCCTGACACCGCTTTTTCGTCGCCCCGGACGGATTGGGCGAGGTGTGTCTAGACCATAACCTAAAAAAAGGGTAATGGAGTTTTATAACATCCGTATTAGAAGTAGTACGTAGCAGTAATGATAAAAAAAACATAACCATCATTATACAATAAAAAAGTTGTAATTATAAAAAATGTTTCTTCCAGAACATAATACGTACGTGATTATGATCCCTTTCTAAAAAGGGGCTCGTATACCTTGCGGCGCAATAAGCCATTAAGGTAACTTCAATCGTTGAAAATTCTATCACAATTTTACCGAGTTCATGTATTTACTCGTTTATTATTTACTTCTATTGTGATGGATATATTTTAATATTTTTTTTTGGTAAAACGTGTTGGCATAGGGTTTTATTGTCGGTCCGACTACGGAGGACAAAGCACTCGGTACCGGTGGTCGCCCCAACGACGAAGGACAGGAGCTACGGTGGGTTATGAGGTCGCGCACCGCCCCTCCCTCGCCCCGTATGTTGGGTGCGCCGACTATAGCCCACCCCAAATAAAAAAAGGTGTTTTATTTCGAGTTTTCCTTCTCCAGATAGTTGTTATATGCATATTTTACCCCATAGTCATCTTTTACGACACCCACGGGCAAGAGAGGGGGTGGTGAATTGTATTTTTATTCTGTCACCACACGGACCCTTGGGGTAATGGGTTAGAATACTATGTGTTATCATCCCTTATATACCTATGGGAGTGTGCTGCGTGGGAGGGGGAGCGCCGTGAACTCGTCGCGATTATCGGTGCCGACCTGGCGCTGCCGACCATCGCCAGGGAGATGCTTGACAGCGTCAGCCGGTCGCGGTCACCGCCTTCTATGAGGCCGTTATCTCACGGAAGGAGGCGGCGGATCGTGTGCGAGTAGAACTCCTATTCGGTGACACGTTCCGCCGCCGGCTACTCGGGCGGCGCAGGCGTGAGTATCTGCACCTAATGCCGCCCTAGCTGAGGCCGCGGGTGATCGGACCGGGGAATTGTCCGTCACCCGTAGAGAGGCTGACCGCGCGACGGCGACCGACGTCCCAGTACGTCGAGAGGTGAGGTTACCCGAAAGGGTATTCCGTCGGGCCGACCACTGACGACAAGTCATGTCTGCTCCGATGGTCGGCCCAACAACGAGGTGACGTGGGTACGGGTGGGTTATGGACCCGCGCGCCGTCCTTTCATCGCCCCGGACGGACTGGACCGCGCGTGCGCTTACCATAGACCACCCAAAAAAAAAAAAAGCTCTCTTTTGGGAAACTTATAACATAAAATGTGATCGCGAACAATGCAAGCGTGGCGATTACAGCATTGTAATAATATAATAAAGTGTACTCTTTGGAGTACAATGTTCAGATATATCGTCATCTACATTATCACCCATTTTATAACTTAAAACATATAAGTTTTCACCATTTTGTACTTTGCCTGTGGGCATTGTAAAAGACGATTAAGGGATGTAATATGCATGTAACATCCGTGCAAGAGAATTTAAACTCGAAAAAAAAAACCCTATACCAACTCTAGCCCTAGTCTGGCTGGCGTGATATAGTAGGTCAAATTTCTTCTTATTGTAACGGTGTCCTCGAGTGGTGGGACGCTATATAAGCTGAGATAATGATGAAATAAATCATATATTTAAGTCTATGTTTCAATTTAATACGCTAATCCGCTTAGCGCCTCCCCAATTTTAATACATTTTTATTAAAACATTTTTTGCACGCCGCTATTACTTTTATCATGTTTTTATTCTGCCTTTTGGCGGCGGATCTCAGAGGATTTATAATTTGAGAAAAAATTTGTACAACATAATAAAATCAGGTTTTATTTTTCTTAATTGAAAACATAATAGCTCTTGGTAATAAGATTTCTTGTCATCATTATGGTAAAGTATTTCAAGTACGAGCCAGAAATGAGGCAACTTTTTTATATGTATTGCCGTAAAAACTCTAAATAAAGTCAGTCACCTATTAAAATAACACGATAATTCGAGCAACTTCTAGTAGAAATATTTTTTTTATTGCTGTTTGTGGCAAAAGAGCAAACAACACACACCTGATGGTAAGTGATACTGTCGCTCATGGACATTTGCTAAGCCGCTGCCTACCATGAAGAAAGTGAAGGGAGTGTGAATGCATGCCACGAGGTTCGGTGATACTAAGGCATCAACAAAAGCCACCACACGCAAACACATAGAATGTTCCGCTTTAAGTTCTCTCGTTCACCAAATGAAGTGCAGTATCAAATTACTACTATTCGGACGCCGAGTTTCTGGGAGAGTGTAGTACCACCACAGACGGGCTGGGCCGCGGTTTTAGTCAAACGACTGTCGACAGTATGGTCCTACCACATAAATCACCGTATCTTTTAAAATAAAAGAATTTTTACGGATTTTATTGCATTTGTATTGCAGGAAGACCTAGTCCGTCTCAGACTCAGTCAACCACATAAATCACCGTATCTTTTAAAATAAAACAATTTTTACGGATTTTATTGCATTTGTATTGCAGGAAGACCTAGTCCGTCTCAGACTCAGTCAAATTCAAATTCAAATCATTTATTATGTATAAACCCCGCGGGGGCACTTACATATTGACATTTTTTTAGAATTTTCTTAAAGTTATAATTACCGCCGGATTGGAACGCGACCGCACTGAGAAGATCTGGCAAGAAACTCAGCGGGATTGTCTATTTTTTATTTATTTTTTAAATTTTTTTTAAATAAAATTACATCTTACAACATGCTTATTAATAGTTCCAGTGTAATGCCATTCGAAATATTATATAATATAGTTCACAAATATAATAATAATCACAAATGAAATAAAAAAAATATGGTTGGACCGGATCCCGCAAGCGGCACCCGATCACGAGTTAACTACTAGAGCAGCCATCACTCCCCTCAACCATAATGGAGGGAAGGGAGTGACCCGCTCCTAATAGCTACCGCTAGCAGACCCTTCAGTGAGCATGACCAATACCATCGTTTGGCAAAACACGCTACACTTTACAATTATAGTAGCAACAATAAAAGAATAATAATAATAAACATGTGCGTAATTTCTATCATTGTAATAATGTCGACAGTCCTAACGTACTCATGAAAGCTGAAAAGTGTTCGAAATGTGGAGAAATTAAAACTCAAATACAAATGCAATAAAATCGGTAAAACGCAGTAACGGAAACAAATTACACAGTCTGGGTGTAATTTTAGAATAGCAATTTGTGGATCACTCAATTGAACCCACGATTGTTGGCATAACAGGTCGGTATCTTAATCACTACGCCAACTGTGCAGTCAAACAATATATTAAACATATCTAATAAATGGCTTGAGGACGCGTGTGGTGTGAAAAAAGAAAATAAATAATACATATTCTACAAAAGTACGTATGAAATAAGTATAAAAAATATCATAGGAATATACATAGACAATGTACATTGTAAAAGTACGTGGTCCATGTATACATTCCGTTGTTTTTTAAATTATAAAGAGCGCAGCAGCAAATGCTCAGTTCTAAAACTTTGTATACAGATTTATTAATCTTCTACTTCGCCGTTCATAGAGTTTAACTAGCTTACTGTAAAATTATGGACACAAGATTAGTATAGTGTTTAGTTTTGAGTTTGCTGGTGATATAAGTCCGTGTGGTATCGGAGTAAGAATACAATTCACCACTCCTTATTTTGCCAGTGGACGTCGTGAAAGACGGATGTAATATGTATATTACATTTGTGCAGGAAAGGATATCTCGAAATAAAACTCTATGCGAACACTTGTTCGCAGCGGGGTAGGTATAGGCCAATTTCCCTCCCATTGTGTAGGATGATCGAGGTGAGTAATGGGACGTATATGAGATAAAATATTAGGCTAATGACTTAAAAATTATGACTAGAAAACCTGTTTAGTGCTTATCTTCGAGTTTGTCGACTGGCATAATGTGTATAAGCTTATATGAGAATGCAAATAAATACATACACCAAATAAATCCTATACTAACATGGCCAAGAAGGTCATAAGGATTTATGATCACGCAAGTATTACACATGCTTACTTCCATAGTAATATTATAAATGCGAAAGTAAGGATGTTTGTTTGTTTGTTTGTAACGCTTTCACGCTTAAACCACCGAACCGATTTCAAAAATTCTTTCACCAATGGAAAGCTATAATATCAGGGAGTAACATAGGCTATATTTTATCCCGGTATTCCCACAGAAACGGGAACTACGCGGGTTTAAGCGACTGAAACTGAAGCGAAGCGAGGGCGGGTTGCTAGTAATATTATAAATGCGAAAGTAAGTTTGTTTGTTTGTTACGCTTTCACGCTAAAACCATCGAACCGATTTCAAAAATTCTTTCACCTATGGAAAGCTATAATATCAGGGAGTAACATAGGCTATATTTTATCCCGGTATTCCCACGGGAACAGGAACCACGCGGGTAAGGTTGCTAGTCTATACCAATAAATAAAATTGGAGTGTCTGTTTGTAATGTCAAAATAATAGGCTTTTTTCATGCACACGGTTATTTGCACGATACCTATGCCTAAAATAGCAATTAAAAAATTTTTGTCTGTCTGTCTGTTTGTTCCGGGTAATCTTCAAAACGGCTGGACCGATTTCCGAAAAATTCTTTCACCAATGGAAAGCTATAATATCAGGGCGTAAACTAGGCTATATTTTATCCGGGTATTTCCACGGGAACGGAAACTACGCGGGTAAAACGACTATAACCTATAACCGAAGCGAAGCGAGGGCGGATTGCTAGTTATAAATAAAACAATTATCACGGATTTTATCGCCTCGTCCTCCCGTTTCCATAATCGTTGCAAACTGTTTGAAACGTTGGGAGAGCATAATAATATACAAACGCGATAAAATCCATATTTACTGGAAGAGTATTTTACAAAATTCCACATAAAGAAGATTCAAACACTACGTATATACTATGTTAATGTATAGTAGCAGCGAATTTGCGCCAATATAAATAAAATATATTCAGTATGTGCCAAAATCCGACATATTTCAATCGAACCGTCCCTATTTCCATAAATATAACTTATGATTACTCTCAAAGCTAGCAATGTAACCACATATACACAAGTAAGCATATATTTTAGATAATAATAACTTATAACATCAAAGAAGGGTGTGAATTGATAGACATCAAATGTCAATTTTCAATACTAGTAACTCAGTTCTTTAATAGAGATAAAATACGTGACCAGAATTTAATGAATGAAGATTCAAACATATTGAAAACTTGACTACGATGTTTGACACTATACAATTATTTTCTTTTTGTGAATGTTAACTTAAAAAATAGGATTAACTAACCTTTTTTTGTTGGCGGAATTAACTGGAATGGACACGTTTGAATGGACTGCGCAAGACCTAGACGTGATGTCGTTGCTAAAGTATTCTTCTGGTTAACCAAAGTCATTTGTGGTAAAGCTAAAAGTAAAAAGATAGATTATGTCATATATATTTTTTCTTTTTTTCTCTATTTTATTAATTAGGAGTTTTGTCGGTAACCGACCTAATACTAATTTAACCTAAGATATCTAAATAAATATCCATGATGATCCTGGCTTCATCTCATGCAGGTGAAGCCAGAATGCTATTACACTGACCCGCATTCATCCCAATATTGCAATCCTGTAGAAGATTATTGTTACGTAGGGCATCACCCCGGGCACACTCCATCAACAGATGCTGTGCGTCTTCAACCGGATTACAATACAATTCGGTGAATCCACCTTGCCCATTAGGTATTTAAACACATTAGACGGAATGTGACCAGAGCGATTATGTTATATATATCCTTACTAATATTATAAATGGGAAAGTAAGGATGTTTGTTTGTTACGCTTTCACGCTTAAACCACTGAACCGATTTCAAAAATTCTTTCACCGATGGAAAGCTATAATATCAGAAAGTTTAGGAGTGGTAGGACCACACTGTCGACAGTTATCTGTCTACAGCCGCGGGCCGGTCCGTCCGGGGCAGTACCATGCTCTCGCAGAAAATCGACGTCTGAGTAGTAGCAATTTGTTACTGCGCTTCGTTCGGTGAGCGAGAGAGCCGGAAGCCCAACTTTCTGAGGGTGATTGCGTGTGGAGGGCTTTGGTGGTGCCCTTGGTTTCACCGAGCCTCAATGCACGCATTCACACTCCCTTCGCTCTCTTCGCGGTAGGCAACGGCCTTGTAAAGGTCCATGAGCGGCAGCAACACTTACCATGAGGTGTACTGTTTGCTCGTTTGCCACCGTCTGCAATAAAAAAAAAAGTAACATAGGCTATATTTTATCCTGGTATTCCCACGGGAACGGGTACTACGCCGCGGGTAAGGCGACTGAAACTGAAGCGAAGCGAGGGTAGGTTGCTAGTCTTATATATTTTAATTGACTGAAATATATATCCTAAATTCTAATTTTACTACTGATTCATAGGGCCTACAGGTTATTGTCAATGATTTATCTGTTGTAAAATATAACAAATAATTTAGTATATAAATGAAGGTAAGAGTTTTTCTCTCATCTCTCTTGCCTGACTTCTGAAATGGTGAATCCTAAAATGATGAATCTTACTATTTAACCTTTTTTTTCGACTTGTGCATTAAAGTAATAATATGTTGTGATAGCTTGGGACCCCTATTTCGTTGTGTAAATTCTAATTTCACCTAAATGGGGGCAAGTGTTCACGACTGATTTCTTGTTTAGAAAGAGGACACTGCATTAAGTAACTAATCCTTGTATTGCTTTACTAACATAATAATTAATGATAATAAATTACAGACAGAACTACAATTTGTGGATCGTCCAAAATATTAGACTGAGAATTAAACCCGTGACACTGGCACGGTGGGTCGGTATCTTAACCACTATGTCAACTGTGCAGCCGCTAGATACAGCACTACATCGTTGGCTTCAGCTTTGTTATATAGCTTACCAAAAACCAGTTTATTAATGAATTTTTAAGCAAATATTACGGCCGGGTTATAATATAGATCTGAAACGTCAATTTTCTGTGAGTTTGGTACTACCCCGGACGGGCCGGCTCTCGACTGTAGACAGAAGACTGACAATAGTGTGGTCCTACTACTAATATAAATAAACATATTTATAATAGTCACAATCATTGTTTTTCAAAATAGACGAAATTTCCTTGTGGTGACGGAGTAAGAATACAATTCACCATTCCCTATCTTGCCCGCGGATGTCGTAAAAGACGATTAACGGATTATAATATCCATACAACATCTATAAATGAAAAGGAAAACTCGAAACAAAACCCTATACCAACCTGTCTGACTAGCATGGTAAGGTCAATTTCCCTCCTATTATGGAGGAGGCTCGAGCCTAGCAGTGGGACGTATATGAGCTGAAATGATGATAATGATGAATGAAAATAGACTAAATTACTGTGAAAAGCTGGTAACATAAAAAATATACAATTATAATTGCCAAATATGGCAATATTTCAGTTACATCAATGTTTCCGTACCATTACACGCAATTGTAAAAGGCTTTTGAAATAAATGGTATGAAAAATCTCCGCTTTCGGTCCCCTTGTAAAATGACTTATGAATGACATGACACAATCTCGTTTTAGGCTTCATAGCCATTTCCATTCATATATATAAAAGACATACTAATGTATAAATTTACGTAATGTATATTTTTATGACAAAATGAGTTAATCCTTGTGTTGACGGAATAACAATACAATTTAATAATGGAGGTTTTGGCATTGATAGCCAAAGTACAGGCAAAGCCTAGTTTGGCTGCAGCAGATCAAATCGATTGATTCTAAATACATATCGCACCTTTATTCCAATTACGTCACTATCCTAAATAAGCAAATTACACAGGAGAGCTATTTAAAGATTTATGACGAATATTAACTAATATAAATAATAGTAAAGTATATTAGCGTTTCAGGAATAATTGTCTTTTATTTTTATTTTATTAACAACTATTATTCCAATTAAAACACATTTTTTTTTCATTTTAATTATTATTAATAAGTGGATATAAATAATTTAAAATATTAGTGACGTACACATTTTCGAAATAATGTAGAAAGTTAACTGAAATTAAAATAAATAAAAAGAAGCAATGTGTAAATTCAGTGCTCAGAAAATAGATGGCATTAAAACAGTTTCTCGAAAAATGTTGTTTAGTGACGATATTGGATTAAAGGTGCGATATGTTACCCTAAGTTCACATTGTAACATATACCAAGTATATTTGTAAATAAAGATTATTATTATTTATTTAATTTACCCCTATATTGCCCATGGACATCGTAAAAGATGACTGAGAGATATAATATACAGAGTATCTCTTCAGAGTTTAAAAAATCTTCATAATCTCGTCTCATACACGTTCCATGTCTGCTAGAGTTGAGCCTCCTCCATAATAGTAGGGATTTTAACCTACTATACCATGCTGATCAGATGGATTGGTATAGGGTTTTATTTCGAGTTTTCCTTCTCTTGCGTAGTTAATATTCTCTCTTGCATGCACTTACTTGTATTTCACGACAACTTCAGTCATCTTTTACGACACGGTTGAAATGTATTCTAACACCGTCAGGATACGAAAAATACTAATAATTTTAATATTCAATATTTATATAACTCTTAAATATTCAATCCTAAATTTAAACATGCAATGTCAATGATTAACATTGCGTGTTTAGGCAATAAAGTTTTTATTAACCAAAAGAATATATGTAAAACTTTTTTGAAGCATATTAAAACATCGTTTACCATTGTTGATTAATGTTCTAGTTTGGGTTGAAGCCTGGTTGTAAAGCAACGCATTGGAGGATATAATTTGACTGTAAACAACTGGTATATCCAAACGATTATAATGCCTTCCTAGAATATAAGCACATTAATGAGAACTATACAAATACATCTGTTATGGGGAAGACTAGATTTCAATGATTTAAAATTATCATTAGAAAAGGAATCATGGCGCGTGACTATTGATAAAGTATGGTTTCTGTTTCATAAGTATTTTAGTCCTGGTTAGGTCGTACTTCATATATTGCCTGAATTTTAATTAATCATCATCATCATCAATAACATCTCAGCTCATATATGAGTGTCTACTGGGCTCGAGTCTCTTCCATATTGCCATTGGCGTAGAGTTTTATCTTCAGTCTTTCTTCTCTTGAAATAAATCTTTTAGCATCCTTTAGCGGGTATTTTGGGGTCCCCAATGGAAAAGTCATCGTCATTCATCATTTCAGGTCATATACGTCCCACTGTTGGGCTCGAGCCTTCTCCACAATAGGAGATAAATTGACCTTACTATACCATGCTAATCAGACAGGTTGCTATAGGGTTATATTTCGAGATTTCCTTCTCTTGCATAGATGTTAATTGCGTATTAATTGAGAAGTTATTATAAGTAAACTAGCTGACCCAACAGACGTTGTTCGTTGACGATTCGCAGACCTACCCGATATGCACACAAAATTTCATGAGAATCGGTCGAGCCATTTCGGAGGAGTTTAATTACAAACACTGTGACACGAGAATTTTATATATTAGATTGTCTACGTGACATAGATAATCATCATCATCATCTTGCTCTAATCCCAATTACTTGGGGTCGACGCAATATGTCATCTGTTTTGACATATTGCAAAAAGTTTCGGCAATGACTTTTATGACTGGCCGCCTGCCTGACGTCAACCCTCCTTGGGAATGTAATCGTTGACCCAAATGGTACCAGATGGAGTTGGTCCGGGTCAATCTAGGGCTCTTAGTCGTCTTTTACGACACCCACGAGCAAAGCAAGGGTTGGTAGTATTCGAAGCCGCTACCACACAGCGTGACATAGATAATATATTACAAAATTAAGTACTGATTATTTTATTACACTAAATTTCCAACTAGAGTGATAGAAATCGGTTGCGTGGATAGTGCGGGTGGATGAATCGGGGATTAGTCCACCCGCAGAGAGGACTACCGCGTGACGATGCCCCGGCAACAAACAACAGTGTTGTCGGTAACGACGATGCTATCTGAGAAGATAACACACCGGGCCGACTAAAAATGTGAAAATAACACACCGGAGCGACTAAAAATGTCAAGCAATTGGTACCAGTAGACGGCCTAATGCCCATGGGGAGGAAACAAAGTGGATAATAGGGCCTCATGACGAGTACAGTCTGAAAAAGCTGAAAGTTAGTCGACTCTCACTCACAACTCGTAGTATTCTTCTGGGCAACTTAGAACACAAATTACTAACGTATCTATAGAGATTGGCTTTTATGACATTATTCTCCTTTTTGGGGTATTGTAGACCCAATAGTGAGCGTTATTAGGCTGGATAAATAGCTGGCTAAATACATTGCCATTAGGACATGCAACGCAGTTCTTAAGATGTGACGGCAAGCTGAATAAATCCTAATAGAGTATAAAAACTAAAGCGCTAGGTTCATAAATTTCATTGATTAAATGTCACACGGTCTAAAGAAAGACAATAAATCAAGGGACTATTTATCAAGTAAGGAATTTGGGCTTTTAGCTAAATATATTGGGCGTGTAATATTATTTTGAGTAAAAACAGTTACACAAGCATAAGTTTCATAAACAAATATGTCAATAATATAAAGAGAAATATGTAATTAATCGTAAAAATATATTCGTAGTTGCCATTGAAGAAACTTAAAAATTAGCATCAATGAAAAATATAACGTATCCGATAGGTATATTAAGGCTGTATAAAATGACCTGAAATAAATTATGTCAAATGGATTGGAGGAATCACACATATTTAGAATAATAACATATAGAAGGTAAGTTCATTCACAAAAAGTGAGGCATTTCAATTGGAGCCTAATGGAGCTTATGCCGGAACCATCCCGTAATGTACAAGTCATTGTATTGCACAAACGTACGCAACTCTTAAAAAATAAATAGGTAATTATGACGGTTTGTGCATTTAAATGGTGTCACAACACATTTGAAAAACATAAAAAGATTTTTAACATTACTTTTAAAAGTATTTCGACGATTTATGTTAAAAAAAACAAAATTTGATTTCATAATTTGTATAGTGGTTTGCATGTGTACGTGTGTAATCGTCTGCGCGCCATTAGTATTTTTAGATTCAAATTTTGAAGGTTCGAAGTACTGACACTATCCTTCTATACGTTATTATTCTAAGCATACATAGTAAATTAAAGAATACCGTTTTAGGGTACTTACCCATACTTATCCATGTGTTATAATTTTTAAACCCCCTTCCAAATTTCGATGACAACCCGTAGTATATATTAAGACACCCCTACCCCTTTTAATTTTTACGTCATCATCATCACCATCTCAGCTTATATATATCCCAGTGCTGTGCTCGAGCCTCGTTCGCAATAGCAGGCAAATTGATCTACTGTGTTTATTTTGAGTTTTCCTTTTCTTTCATTGATGTTACAGATATATATTCTTTAGTCGTCTTTTACGACACCTATGAGTGAGACAGGGGGCGGTGAATAATCTTCTTATTCCGTCACTACAGGGAAAAATTTTCACGTAGCAAGAAATAAATCAAGGTCATGGAATTTTTTTTAAAGTTAAAAAAAATCATTTGACTTCTCGGGTATAATGTAAGTTTAAAATTGCGCGGCATATTTGGATATTATTTACGAAATCTAAGGACCTCCTTCTTAGCCCTGTGGCTTAGAATAATAACGTATAGAAGGATAGTGTCAATACTTCGAATTTTCAAAACTTGAATCTAAAAATACTAATGGCGCGCAGACGAATACACACGTACACACGCACACCACTATACAAATTTTGAAATCAAATTTTGTTTTTATTAACATAAATCGTCGAATTACCTTTAAAAGTAATGTTAATAATCTTTTTATATTTTTCAAATGTGTTATGACACCATTTGAATGCACAAACCGTCATAATTACCTATTTATTTTTTAAGAGTTGCGTACGTTCGTGCAGTACAATGACTTGTACATTACGGAACGGTTCCGGTGTAAGCTCCATTAGGCTCCAATTGAAATGCCTCACTTTTTGTGCGTGAACTTACCTTCTATACGTTATTATTCTAAGCCCTGTGGACAAGCGTGGTATTTTCAAAAAATGTCTTCTCCTGTGCCCTTTCACGTGGTATAGGTATGTTCTCTTTTATTAAAACCACTTTATCTCAATCAAAATTCTACTATTTAATTAATTACCTGAATTATTCATCAGCTCCTCAAATTGTACAGCTTTATGCAGTTTATTATTGTTCTGTGACCAAGTATTTTTATTGGATTTTAATTCCAGTCCAATATTAGTAATAGTTGACTTGGATGCAGTTGTAACAGTTATACCTGAACATCGTGTTTAAAATATATATTTTAATATCGCAAATATAAACACAATTAACAAAAAAATCAACTTTTCATAGTCTTTTTACCTTTACATGATAAGCATTTTTCGCTGAGTTCTTTAGATGAGACAGACACTAATCTTGGACCTGAAAAAGTTAGCGAATAGAAAAGACCCATATTTAAAAAAACAAAAAAGCGCGCGTAACAATTACACGCGATTGAAGTAATTTTTTTTGACATCGTGACTGATGATGATAAATTCGTAAATAGTATAACAATAGCAATAAATATGATTCGAAATTTAAAATGTCAAAGACACTATTTTACAGATGCCTACAATTACTCATGATTTTACAAATGCCTACATTACCTATTATTTTTTTATTTATCTTAAAAACTACCTAATACATATTTAAATATGATATAAAAATCTAAAAGCTTTAAAAATATGAATAGCTTGTAGACCCGCCGACAGCGAATACAAGAACCAAGCTGCCGATGGTTAGGGTTACAAAGAGAGGAACTCAGCAACACATACAGCTTTTATACGAACGTATTTTGTGAACGGACGGAACTTACCAGTATAGTTGGATATCATAAGAGACGACTAACGGATATAATAAGTATTTAATATCTATGTAAGAGAAGGAAACAAACTTTCTGAACAGTATGGCATAATAAGGTCCATTGCCCTCCTATTGTGGAGGAGTCTCGAGTCCAGCAATGGGACGTGTATGAGCCGAGATGAATCAAAAGATATTAAAAGCGAGTAAACGTTTAACTCTCTTGCCCGTGGGTGTCGTAAAAGACGACTAAGGGATATGATATGCTTATAACAACTATGCAAGAGAAGGAAAACTCGAAACAAAACCCTATCCCAACATGTCTGACCAGCGTGTTATAGACAAGCTACATTATAAGTTACTCTCCGATAATGTAACTTGCCGTTGGTGAAAGGATATATAACATAGGCTACATTTTATCTTCAGAGGCCCATGGAAACTAAAACTACGTGGATGAACCCGCGTGAATTTGCTAGTATTTTATATTACACAAAAAGTAAAGAGATTTTCTACCTGTTTGCACTAACTTCGGTATTAGGCGATGTGTTTGTATAGAAATGTCTTTGTTTCCACGTTTTGGCGCGATCATTATACCTTTGTTAATAAAAGTAAATCTATATGAGTCAGAAGGATAAGTGTAAAATATTATAATTATCTTTATATATCTATATCTATACCAATAAATAAAATTGGAGTGTCTGTTTGTAATGTCAAAATAATAGGCTTTTTTCATGCTCACACGGTTATTTGCACGACACCTATGCCTAAAATAGCAATTAAAAAATTTTTGTCTGTCTGTCTGTTTGTTCCGGGTAATCTTCAAAACGGCTGAACCGATTTCAAAAATTCTTTCACCAATGGAAAGCTATAATATCAGGGCGTAAACTAGACTATATTTTATCTCGGTATTCATACGGGAACGGGAACTACGCGGGTAAAACGACTATAACCTATAACCGAAGCGAAGTGAGGGCGGGTTGCTAGTATATATTTCTTGTGTACGTGTGTATGTCACATGGTTTAGACTCACAATTGGACCCGGTAGGTGGTGCTGCTGTCGATTTCAAGAAGAATTCCTTTTATTTTTTTTGAACAGAGCAACCTCTGTTGGGTCAGCTAGTTGTCTATAATTCTTAATTTTTAAACATGTTTGACTGTTTCTTTGCAACTCATTTGAATTCGATTTAAACCGACTTTAAACAGTTAGATTTCATTTAAACGTTGTAAACTTATCAGGGACAAGACAATAATTATAAAATTTAGTAAATCGATAATATTATCTTATTATGCTGATAAAGATCGTCAGGATTAACAACTTGCTTGCAAATATTTTGCGCAAGAGAGAAACGAAAATCAAGGATGGAAAGCTTGAAATATCTACCTGGCTTTTTTTTTTTTGGGTTGGGTGGGTTACGGTCGGCGTACTCCTCACCCGGCTCCGTTCGGGGCGACAGAGGGGCGTAAGCACGCACACCCGTTACCCTCCCGTATAGCCAGATGCCGGGACGCCGATTGCCGACACGAGGCTAACCTCTCCGCGGGAATATGTACCTGGCTAGCGTGATCTAATTTTTGAATTTGGTGCCATTTATTTGATTTTTGACTGCTGTTTCACCGAAAAAATATATTATAACGTATTTTATAAAAAGGTTAAGTAGATAAAAATAAATTTGACCTTGAGTGTCAATCAGATTTTTTGCTTCGGACGATGGAGTGGATGTTATTGCAGCGTTCAAATACACTTGATTTATAAATGATGATAGTTGAGTTTGTATTTCTGAAAAACAATAGAATTATATTAATAACTGTTAATTGTTTGCGCATCGTACCGCCGATCCTAGTATGGTAGTCCTCTGTTAATCAACAGCTTCACTGTAGGGAGATAATACCGTAATCGCTTGGCAGACCAAAGGCTTCCCTGGAGTGCCGCTGTTCAGGCGTGAGCCCCTTAGCTGGTTTTTACAACCGGCCACCTAAAATTGAGGGCTGATAACACCTTATGTTCTTTACAGTTAACCATACGTAAAACTGTAGATTAGCAGAATATTAAAACCAGTGTTCTAAAAATCTTTAGAGTAATTGATGGTACAAAGACTTTAAAGACCTAGTTTCTAAGCTGAATTTATTTTAAGATTTTACTGTTGACTTAATAGTTGCCTGACTAGTTGTCAAGATGAACTTGAAACCTAGATCTTATTTCTTTCTAAGAGAAGTCAGACACAGACATCAATTTAGTATATAGTAATTTTGCGAATGTCTAATATTACAACGCCATTATGATCTTATAGATACATATTACACATTTTTTTAATCAAAATATCTATTAACTATGAACAAGTTGTGGGTCTCCCTTGAAGGAAGCCCTCTATTTCAAAAATAATAATGAATTGCCCATTGCCGTCATATATTGCCTAAATCAATCAATTATATTAATTCTACTTGCTATTGCAGTATATTAAATTTTCTCATACCATAAGTAAAATACTAAGGAAATTAACGTAAATAATTAAATACCGCTTCAAAGAAAGGATATTATAGTTTGGCAAGAATTTATCATTGACTATTCATTTATTTTAAAGCCTTTTCTTTTGAAAGATTATAATCAGCTATAAAATATATCGATATAGCAGTCTATTAAGAGAGATAACACTTCTTATCTCCACTTTTCTTCAAATGTTATTTTGAATTTTTATAATAAACTAGCTTCTGCTCGCGACTTTGTCCACGTGGTATAGATACTTTGCACTAACGCTAACTTTAACTTAAGACTTTGTTTACGTAGGTGAAAATATTTTTCAATAATACGATTCTGTCACACATGATTTTTGCGAAAATTTTGCCGTTTACGCAACGGAAGCTCTCAAAAGGAAAAAAATCCCTGATTTTAAACATTCTTCATTGGTGTTTCGCTCCTGTTGGTCTTAGTGTGATGATATATAGCTTATAGCCTGCCTCGATAAATGAGCTATCTTACACTGAAATATTTTTTTTAAATCGGACCAGTAGTGCCTGAGATTAGCGATTGCGGTGACTACGCGACTACTAACAGTTTTCACTTACTGTCAGGTTTCTGGTTCATCAAGCATTATCTGTCGATAATAGTAAGCAATTCACTTAGTAAATGACGAAATTGAGCTAAGTGTAGTTATACGGTGACAAGCGCTGTTCAGTCGTGTTAATATACACTTTTATTTCGCATTTATGTCTAAAATATGTTATTTATTTATACCCATGTCTCTGACAACACCCGCCGGGAATGAAAGATATGTTGAAATTAATATATCTCAGCCCGAGGCTTTTTATTTATACGTCTTCTTCTTATTTATTTTTGTTTGTGCAAAGTTAGGAGTAAGATTAAAATTCATGACTCCCTATCGTACCTGTGGATGTCACATAAGACGACTAAGCGATAAGACACGCATGACATCTGTTCAAGAGAAGGTAAACTCGAAATAAAACCTAGTGTTTTTTTTTTATTTTGGGACTAATCCCACCACACATTCCCACCATTGTAACTCCTGTAAGCCAGGATCCACAATGGTCTCCATAAATGACACCGAGGTTTGACCCTCAGGCAGTCCCGGGATATGATTTTAATTGTCTTGGGAGCCACAACAAATTTAATTAGAAAAGATTAAAGACGAGGAGTTGGAAAGAGAGATTCCACTTCCCTCCTAGGCAAAGCGGGAGACAGGAAAACAAAATGACTAGTCAGCCAATAAGTAAAAAAGGTGTACAGCTACGATAGCGCAGCAGTACGGCACCACGGATACGGAAGAGCTTAACGGGGCCTATATGTGAGCGTTAAGATTGATTGCTACAGTAGGTATGGCAGAAACGCATGAACGCACGGAAATTTTCTCGAGTTGCTACAAGGTCCGTATAGTATACTACCCCACAGGTAACTTGCAAACTGTTTAACATAAGGTTATGCTCGTTTCGTCAGAGATCGCAAAACCCTAGTGTGTGGGTATTATTTGCCCTCCTATTGTGGAGGCGGCTCCAGCCTAAAAGATGATTTACCATCATCATCATTTCAGCCCATACACGTCCCACTGCTGGCCTCGGGCCTCCTCCACTATGGGTGGGAAATTGATCTACTATATCATGCTGGTTAAACGTGCTGGTATTGGGTTTTGTTTAATGTTCTCCTACTTTTGCATATATATTACATGCGTTAGTCGTTTTTTACGACGCCCACGGACAGGAAAGGGGGGGGGGGGGGTTTACTATATTAAACTATATGTGATGACCTATATATGGGACAGAATTTATCCTTTTTGGGGGATTGGTGATCAGGTGGATTCCAGAATGGTTTAGATCTGTAATTGGACCAGTTAAGTAGCGCTACAATCGATTTCAAGGGAAATGCCTTCTATTTTTCTAAATTTTACAAAGTACAGCGACTGTTATGTCAGCAAGTTTTAACGTACAATTATAGAAAGCATAATAATTTCGATGAATTTCCATGAAGGGGTTTCAGACATTCAAACACTTCGACGTATATGAAATCATACTCCGTCACCATACAAAAAGCGAAGAGTTATTTTATCGATGACATATGAAGTTTCTCAACTAGCATAAATAATACTCAGAGCAGATCTATATTAGAAGACTAGGATAATAAAAAAAAAACTGGCCATAAACGGTTTGCTTACAAATTGAAGAATTAATACTATGTATTTCTAGAATAGTTTCTTAAAAGAAAAATCGGACAAAACATAATTATTACTTGTACGGAAACGCCTTTATTTTCTGTAGATATAGCGACAGTAACTGTTCTAATAGATTTCTTTCAGTTGTGTTTATATTTAAAAAAAATCAAACATCTTTTATGATTCTCAAGAAATAAAACGCTGACAAAAGAACAAGCTGAAATAACACGGTTCCGGTCGGTTGTAGAACACAGAAAGGGTTTATGGTGGTATTATAAATATTCACAAAATTTATTTTATGGCAACTCTGAGAATGCTGTTTCAATTTGACGCTATTTTATGCAAATTTGTATTTAAAGTAGATAAAATATGTAATTTATAACTTTGGATTTAATTATAAGAAAAAACTAAGATATGACGTAATGATTTCTGATGTTTACGCGAGTATTACAAATTGTAAATAAAACTATTTTACCGAATTGATCGCGTTTGTATTTAATTTTTAATTACCCGATGTTTTCAAAATTTTACAGCGTTCGTGGTGACGGGTGGACTCAGATGTCTCACGTCTAACAAGTCAACATTATTACAGAGATTTCCATCTAGGTCTGCAGTCTGTGAACTAAGGTCTGTGAACTACACCAAGTGTGACTGGGTATTACCAACAAGCCGGGATCTTGTTATAAACAATTTAAAAAAAAGGGCTATAACATTTAGGAGTGGTAGGACCACACTGTCGACAGTTATCTGTCTACAGCCGCGGGCCGGTCCGTCCGGGGCAGTACCATGCTCTCGCAGAAAATCGACGTTAGAGTAGTAGCAATTTGTTACAGCGCTTCGTTCCGGAAGTCCAACTTTCTGAGGGTGATTGCGTGTGGAGGGTTTTGGTGGTGCCCTTGTTCTCACCGAGCCTCAATGCACGCATTCACACTCCCTTCGCTTTCTTCACGGTAGGCAACGGCCTTGTAAAGGTCCATGAGCGGCAGCAACACTTACCATCATGTGTACTGTTTGCTCGTTTGCCAACGTTTGCAATAAAAAAAAAAAAAAAACATGGACATGCATGAACGCTATAAAGTGTTTGACGTGGGGCAATCAAAAATCAAATACAAACGCGATGAAATCCGTAAAAAATAGTTTTATTTACATATGACGTTTCAATTTTTAGAAGAAGTCAAGTAGGAATACTATCATTCTTGAAATATGTTAACATTACTATACGTAGAAAGAATTCATCATCATCATTTCAGTCTATCGCCGTCTACTGCTGGATGCCTCTCTCATGTTACGCCACAAAGTGCGGTCCTGTGCCACCTGCATTCAACGACGCCCAGCAACTTTTACCAGGTCGTCGGACCACCTAGTGGGGGGGCGCCCTACACTGCGTCGTCCGATACATAGTCGCCAGTAGAGAACCTTTCTGCCCCAGTGGTTGTCGGTTTGACGAGCGATGTGGCCTGCCCATTACCACTTCAGCGTGCTAATTCTTCGTGCTGTGTCGGTTACACCCATTCTTCTGCGGATTTCCGTATTTCGGATTCTATCTCGGAGAGAAATCCCGAGCATAGCCCGTTTCATAGCACGCTGAGCGACTTTGAGCCTTGTTGCGAGGTCTATATTTAGGAACCACATTTCGGTGCCGTAAGTCATGACTGGTAACACACACTGGTCGTAGACCTGTGTTTTCAGACACTGAGGTATGTTAGACGAGAAGATCCTCTTAAGTTTGCCGAACGCTGCCCAACCAAGTTGGATTCGTCGGCTGATCTCTTTCTCGAAATTGGATCTACGTAACTGGACTGTTAGTCCTAGGTAGATAATGATCGACAACTTCGATCGAAAAGAATTATTAATGACAAAATTTAAGTACCTCCTTTAAAACTAGTAGACTTTGAAATAAATGTGGGGTTATTCGTTAATACACCAATAGAAATATTATCCGTAGAAACACTTGGTGTTTTTTGAGTTTCAATATCTAAAAAAGAAAAAAGGGAAGCTTAGTTATAGAATTTATCCCTCAACTAACGTCCATAATCAGACATAGAGATTCTTAACAGTAATATTGCAACAATTGCCACGCTCGGGAGGCGAATTGGCGATGTAGTTCGGTATCAACATTATCATAATTTCAGCTCATATATCCATGCCACTGCTGGGCTCGAGCCTCCTCTATAATAAGAGGGAATTAGACCTACCCACGTGGGTCAAACAAGTTAGTATAGGGTTTTCACACGGATAAATTTTTATTTACAAGTTGATAACTTTACCTTTACCATTCCGTGTGGTGACGGAGTAAGAATACAATTCACCACTCCCTATCTTGTGGATATTGTAAAAGACGACTAAGGGATATAATGCACATAACATCTGTGTAAGAGAAGGAAAACCCGAAATGAAACCCAATACCAACATGTCTGACCAGCATGGTATAGTAGGTCAAGTTTCCTCTCATTATGGAGGAGGCTCGAGCCCAACAGTGGGCCGTATGTGGACTGCGATGATGCATTTTACCTGCGTTGGTGGAGGTAAAGATAGGTTCTGTGTAATCGTCGTTACATATTGGTGTAGGCCAAATAAAAGTGCTTGTATACTTTTCACTTGTTGTTGAAGATATTGTTTCTGTATCTGTAATTACATGTAATAGGGCGTCTACATGTTGGCCGAGTGCAGGCGAGCGATGGCGAACGCCAACGTGTGTACACCCGATTTGCCTTAGTTGGCCAACGCTCGCCGTCGCTCGCCTAGTTGGCCGAGTGAATACAAGCGCCAACGTGTGGACAGCTGATTTGTCTTCACTCGCCGTCACTCGTCGTCGCTCGTGATCACTTGCCTCACTTCGCCTTGGTGTCGGTTTTTGTGCACAAATCAAAGGCACTCGTCTGCGCTCGGCCAATGCCGTCCACACGTTGGCCGAGTCGTCATTACACAGTTGACATCCATCGCGGTTAGACGTGTTTAATGTGATATTGTCGCTCAATATAAATGATTATATTTTCAAATTTGCATCTCTACTTCTAGATATGCAACGTAAATAATTAGATCCAAGTCACCCTATATGTTACCTATAGTATCAAAATGTATCTTCATCATTCATCATCATTTTAGCTAATATACGTCCCACTGTTGGGCTCGAGCCTCCTCCACAATAGGCAGGAAACTGACCTTAGTATTCCATGCTAGTCAGACAGGGTTTTATTTCGAGGTTTCCTTCTCTTGCATATATGTTATATGCTTATTATGTATTATATTCCTTAATCGTCTTTTACGACATTCACAGACAAGATAGGGACTGGTGAATTTTTTTCTTACTCCGTCACCACACGGATATATCTTACATTGTTCTATTTCTGTGTATACTCAGTATCAACCACCTTCTTTTTTTTCCACTTTATTGCGGTATACACTGAGATAATAGTTATATACGCTCATTAAATAAATAGTCGCAGCTGCAGCAACGTTAATGTCAACGTCCGTAGTGTTTCAGTGCACAATGAACACTGACATCGGCCAACGTGTAGTCACTTCTACAAACGCTCGTCTACGTTGGCCACTCGCGTTGGCGTTCGCCGCACTCGGCCAGCGTGTAGACGCTAGCACTCGCCTTGTACCTATTTGCCGACGCTCGCGTTGGCCTAGGCTCGGCCAACGTCTGTATGGGCTATAACAGGTCAACAGTCATTGTATTCTTGCTCAGTAAAACTGGCTACAATAACACCGTGTTTCTTTAAATTTGATCTATACCAATAAATAAAATTGGAGTGTCTATTTGTAATGTCTACATAATAGGCTTTTTTCATGCTCACAGGGTTATTTGCACGACACCTATGCCTAAAATACAGATTAAAATTTTTTTTCTGTCTGTCTGTTTGTTCCGGGTAATCTTCAAAACGGCTGGACCGATTTCAAAAATTCGTTCACCAATGGAAAGCTATAATATCAGGGCGTAAACTAGGCTATATTTTATCCCCGTATTCTCACGGGAACGGGAACTACGCTGGTAAAACGACTGAAACCGAAGCGAAGCGAGGGCAGGTTGCTAGTTATTAATAAAACGGATGGTATCAATGTCCTATTCTAGGTTTCGTAGATATATATTTGGCTTATTCAATAAACAACTGTCTTGGATTTGGGCAGGTATAAAATATTGTAAAATTCTCATGCGACGATAGTTAACTTTTCGCAAAGTGGTGTTGAACAAAGCAGTATAAAGGAAATAAACCTCTCATCATAAGACAGAGAGATATAGATTTATCATACACTAGTGTATGATAAATCTATATCTCTCTGTCTGTATTTTCCCGTATAATGACAGACTAAGAATACATTTTACAACCCCCTATCTTAAAAGACAAGTTAGGGATATAATAAGCATGGTACGCGGTCGCAGTCTTCTGCGAGGCAGTAGTCTCACGGAAGGAGGCGGCGGATCGCGCGCGCGAGGAGCGCAGCTTCGATGAGGCGACCTGGCGACTGGGGCGGCGTAGGCGTGAATACCTGCGCCTCATGCCGCTCTAGCCGAGGCCGCGGGTGTGACGTGACCGGGGAATTAGTCCATCACCCGCTGAGAGGCCAACCACGTGAGGAAAGACCGACGTCCTCCCCAAGGGGGGGGGGACCCCAAGTAGGGGGTATTCCGTCAAGCCGACCACTGACGTCAAGTCACCCTGCTCCGGTGGTCGGACCAACGACGAAGGCGACGCGACCCCAAAAAAGAAAAAAAAATAGGATATACTAAGCATATAACATCTATGCAAAAGAAAGAGAACTCGAAATGAAACTAACCAACGCATCTGATCAGCATGATATAGTTGGTTTGCTCCTGTTCTGCAGGAGGCTATAGTCCATTAGTGGGACGTATATGAGCTGTGCTATTGAAGATAATGAAATCTGTAGTATTTTGTGTTATTCTTAAAATACGATTATCTATGTTTGTATCAATATGATTATTTATGACAATAAGTATTTTAAAAATTAAATACCTGTACTTTTATTTGATATTAACAGATCCATAGATTGTGTTACATAGGTAGCATTTTCAATGCCCATAGGTTTTGTTACTGAAAATCACAACAATATTGTTTCTGATAATTTAATTAAGTAGTTATATGTAAACATATTTATTATTGATAAGTAAAGCCTTGGCTTTGAGTTCCTGGATATGTTTTGTGGCAGTGATTTTGAAAAAGGGAAATATGCTACAGGAAACCTGGGAAACACGCGTTATTTGATTAAACTAATGAGCGCGGGCGATGCAGAAAGATGGCTGTGAGATCGTGCCAACCCATTTTGTTTGAGGTTGGTACCATGACGTGCTGTCAGCCAACATTGTGTATGAGTGTGCCCAGAAAGTAAAGGAAAATACCGCATTGCCAATAGTGTTATTTAAATCGTATTTATATGACCTTATTTAAATTTGTTCAGAAGTTAAGTTACTATTACGTACTTACCTCAACCAGAATTATACTTGCGCTAGCAAGCGTGTTTTAATTTAGAATTACATATATTTGTATGCATAGAACATTCGATCAGTAATATGACGAATAAATTTACTTTACATATCATCATTCAGCCTATCGCGGTCCATTGCTGGACGTAGGCCTCCCTTATGCTGCACCACAAAAAATGGGTCTGTGTCGCCTGCATCCAACGACATTGAGCAACTTTTACCAGTTCGTCAGTCGACCTAGTTATTGGTTCAACCTACACTGCGTCGTCCGATACGTGGGTGCCACTCGAGAACCTTTCTTCCCCAGCGGTTGTCGATTCGACGAGCGATGTAGCCTGCCCATAGCCATTTCAACGTGCTAATTCTGCGGGCTATGTCAGTTACACCCGTTCTTCTACGGATTTCCGTATTTCGGATTTTATGACGTAGAGAAATACCGAGCATAGCCCTCGCTATAGCACGTTGAGCGACTTTGAGCTTTTTTATGAGGCCGACAAATACTGGGCACAGCTATAGTGACATCGAAATAACTACAAATATAGTATTAGCGCTAACATATCATGTGACCATGACGCTGACAACTTACATGAATTAACTTACCATTCAAACCTGTCTATAGAAGTTGTCACTTCAGAAATGTAATTTAGATATAACAAAAACTTTTAGTTACCTTTTATAATTTCTTCGGACGATGAGAAGCATCTCGTATCACAGATAACCGCAGACCTTCGTTCGTTCAGCTTGCCGTCTATGCCTAAAAGCAAAACTGTGTCACTATTGCGCAAAGGAAACGGTTTCAACGATTTATGTGCGAAACTACTCAACTAGTGGGTTGCACGTAGCATATAATTTAGATGAAACTGTTCGTGTATGAATACTTCAATTCTTCTTTATGGGAACAGCTGATTGTTATTCCACATTACTCAAGATTTTGCTATTAATAGTGGCATGGATAGTAAAATGTATCGTATATTTTCCGAATATTAAAATCATAATAAATGCCATAGAATTTGTTATTTTTTATTGCTGTTGGTCGCGAAGTAGTAAACAGTACACCTGATGGCAAGTTACACTGCCGCTCATGGATTTTTGACAGGCCGCTGCCTACCATGAAGAAAGTGAAGGGAGTGCGAATACGTGCAATGAAATGTTTTGATGATACTAAAGGCGTCAGAAAAACACAAACGCAACACCCTCGGAAAGTTGGGCTCTCTCGCTCACCGAACGGAGAGCAGTAACAAATTGCTAGTACTCAGACGTCAATTTTCTGGGACAGTGTGGCACTACTCTAGACAAACCGGCCCGCGGCTGTAGACAGACATTGGTCGACAGTATGGTCCTACCACTTAAAAAAATATTGTCGATTGATTGTATTATTTTATATTTATTTAGCTCACAGATATGTCAGATTTAATTAATGTAGAGGTTGTCAAACACGTATAATCTTTCCCCATGGAATGACGATGGTGTTAAGAATACAATGTGTCGCATCGCATTTCCTTGCATTGAAGTGGAAATCATAAAAAGCGGTTAAGAAATCACCTAGGGAGTAACCAGTAACGTTTTTTTGGGTAACTTATGATACCGACTACTATCTTCAAACGAATTGCCAAGCGTGATTATAACATTATTATTCCTTTCTGAGGAGGCCCATTCCCAGTATTGAAAATTTAAAAGCTGATAGATGGATTAAACCAATATTACATCAACTGGAAATTCTATTGCTTTCTTTGCTGTAGGTATTGTAAAAAGAGATGAGGCTTTTGTTAAACAATTTATTGTATAGCTCAGTAATCGTGAAAGTAAATCAAATTCCTCTATAATGTAAATATTAATCTAAGCTCATTTATATTCTACTATTGGACTCACGGAGTAAGCTTACTCCGTGGTTGGACTCGAGCCTCCTTCACAAAAAGGGAGAAATTGATCAATCTATATCACGCTAAAACCGGTTGGTATAGGTCTTTTTTCGAGTTTTCGTTATCTGACGTAGATGTTATATGCATATTATAATCGTATACTCGTCTTTTACGTACCCATGGGTAAGATAGGGGTGAATTGTATTATTATTCCATCACCACATAGAAATATACAGATCGACAGATGGAGATAGATTTATCAGTGGTGAAAATATAAATACTAGTAAATACTAAATACAAAACCTGCATTTTGGCAAACAAGGGTACTCGTTTGTACGTCAGCATCTTCCAAAAAAATGGATCGTTGTATTTGTAAGAAATGCATCATATGAACTGAAACATATTTCTTGTTATTTAAAAAATATAATACTGGACCATATTTCATTTACTAGTAATTTGAAATGTGTTCTTTTTCTGACTGTTTCTGTTTCAAATCAAATCATTGATTCTGCGCGAGCCCCTTAAGGACATTTAAATATTGATAAATTTAAACATCGTTTGAAACAATCCAACAAACTAGCACACAATTCATCATCATCTCAGCTTGTATAAGTCCCACTGCTGGACTCAAGCCTTCTTCACAATCGAAGTGAAATGGTACCATGTCAGTATATCATGGTCAGACTGGTTGGTATAGGATTTTCCTCAAGATTTCCTTCGCTTGTTGAAGATATTATCAGCAAAACATATGATTTTAATCCCTTAATCGACTTTTAAGACATCGATGGCCAAAAAGATGGTGATGAATTGTATTCTTATACCATCACCACATGGAAACCACACAAATCACTTAATTTTTTTAGAAAACTTTAAGGAATAAATTACTTTACAGACCTCTGTGTGAGGGTGGTAAGAATACAATTCACTAACTCCTCTATTGCCCTTGGGTGTCGTAAAGACAAATAAGAGATAAAATATGCATAAAATATCTATCTAAGAGAAGGAAACCTCGAAACAAAATCCCTTACCAACATGTCTAACCAGCGTGGTATAGTAGGTCAATTTCCTTTCTATTGTGGAGGATGCTCGAGGCCATCAGTGGGACGTGTAAGAGTCGAAATGAATTACAAACATATAAATAACGAAAACATCAAATGTTCAGCTTAATGCTAAATTCAGTCATAAAATAATAATAGAATTCTATAGATTTTTGATGCTGGTGCCGTAAAAGAAAACTAAGGTTGCATACCTTATACATAAAATTATTTTTACAGATTTTATCACGTTTATATTTGACTTTTCAGCGGTTATGCTCAAGAAAGAACTATGACAGGTCTCCCGTAACCATGAACGCTGCTAAGTGTTCGAAACGTTCGTAAATCAAAAATCAAATACAAACGTCATAAAATCGTAAAAATAATAATTTCTGATGATTACGCAAGCATTAAACATTGTTCATTAAACTACTTTACGGATTTTATTGCGTTTGTCTTTGATTTTTGATTGCCCGACGTGTCGAACACTTCGCAATGTTCATTGATATATAATTATTGATAATAATTGATATATAATTATAATAACGATGACTTGTTGGACGTGAGACATCTTAGTCTGCCCGTGACCATGAACGCTGCAAAGTGGTCGAAACGTTGGGCAATACAAACGCGATAAAATCCGTAATTTTATTTACAATCCGTAAAAATAGTTTTATTGGAGATCTCAGTTCTCTTTCAAATCATGTCACTTGAACACAAGAAAAACGCGATATTTAACACTGGATCAATCTGTTTCTGTTTGAGCATAGTATGTCAATTTTACTTCATGGCAGGGAATCTTTATATTTGTTAGTGAGACATTTATGGGTTGAAGAAGTGTTCCGTAAACGCAAATCTTTCATACATACTTGTCCTGTCCAGTATTAACATTTTTGTAGACCAGCCATTCAATGGATCATTGTTCTTCATAGGTTTCAAACGCTTATGGTGAATACGACGAATCGAAATACGACGTCGCCACGATAGAAATATTTTTGGTACTAAAATAATAAAATTAAAACGAATTTTATATGAACGAATATGTTTAGTTTTAAGTATGGAGGAGTAAGAATGCAATGCACCACCCCCTTTTTTGCCTTTTTTTGGGTGTTGTAAAAGATCACTAAAGGATAATATGCAGAATTGCAGATACCATTAACATGCAAAAGAAAGAATACTCGAACGAAAACCCTATACCAATCCGTCTGACCAGCGTAATATATTAGGTGAAATTCCCTCCCTTTATGGAGGTGGCTCAAGCCCAGCAATGGGACGTATAGGAGGTGTGATGATGATGATGAACAGCTTTGCATGAGAAGGGAAACCCGAAATTATACTGTATACCAAGTTTTCTGTTCAGCGTGGTTGGTCCATTGCCCTCCTATTGCGGAGGAGGCCCGCGCGAAATTATGGTTATGATGAATATATCACATAAGTCCCACTGTTGGGCTCAGGCCTCCTCCACAATGGGAGAGAAATTTGACCTACTGTACCGCGCTGGTCAAACGTGTTGGCATAAGGTTTTATATCAAGTTTTCCTTCTCTCTGGATGTAATTCACTTATCCCTTAGTGGTCTTTTACGACACCCACGGGCAAGGGGGTGGTGAATTGCATTCTTACTCCGTCACCACGCGGAATAAATGAATATATATCAAAATTAAAATAGATTTAAACTGAAAAAATACTTACATCTATACCTGTTACTCGGCCATTTATTATAAATCTGACATATCTTCGGGTTACGCTGACTGTGATGTTCGTAGTTGTACCATGAATCATTTTTAAATTTGCAATTATCTAATTATATATAAAAATACTAGCTTAAATATAATAACTGGAAATACTAATCGTCATCATCACAGTTCATAAACTGCACTCGCTACTGCTGGCCTCCAGCCTAGGAAGGAAATTCACCTCTTTCACCACGCTGGTCAGACGGATTGGTGAAGGATTTTATTTCGAGCTTTTCTACTCTTACATGAATATTATCTAATACATCTATATCTTTTAAATTAGATGTGATTTGATGTTAACTTTGTTAAATCGAAATAAATTATGCTTTGCCTCGAAGTAAATAATATCTTAATACATTTTTATATCTGCATAGAGCGGTATTTATTTTTTGGCAAAGATTTACGTAGAAAGAAGGAATACAGTATTTAACCAAACACATACTGAAATATATAGAGCAACAGTTGTTTCCGTGTGGTGACGGAGTAAGAATATTATTCATCACCCCTCTCTTGTCCGTGGGTGTCGTAAAAGACGACTAAAGGATATAACACGTATATAATATCCACTATGCAAGAGCAGGAAAACTCGAATTAAAACCCTATACCATCAAGTCTGACCAGCGTGATATAGTATGTCAATTTCACTCTTATTGAGGAAGAGGCTCGAGCCTTGCAGTGGGACGTCATCATTTCAGCTCAAATATGTCCCATTGTTGGCCTCGAGCCTCCTCCATAATAGGAGGAAAAACGTCCCATTCTAGAAGATTGATTAGTGTCAATTTTCCAGTGGGACTCATATGAGTTGAAGTGGAAGTAGTCGATGATTATAGAAAAATAAAATAAAATATGTGTCCCTCTTCCCTGGAAGTATTTTCCCGTCATCGTCATCCTGTTCTTATCCCATTTACTTGAGGTCGACGCAATATGTACTCTTCCTCCATTGTATATAGCAAAAGTTATTAACAATAGTTTTATGACCAGCCGCCTGCCCGTCCCTACTTGGGAACATAAATGTTAAGCAGATGGCGTCAGATGGAGTTAGCCCAAGTCAATGTAAAGCTTGTAGTCGTTTTTTACGACACCAACTATTAACGTAAAGGGTTGGTAGTATTCGTAGCCGCTACCGCATAGGAAGGAAGAATTCTTCACTGGAAGTCGTAAAAAGAGGCTGAAGAATTACAAGGAAAATGAGTCTCGGTACTCTCCTAATAAATTTACAATCATGATCGATATCGCTAATCCGTCTGCCTTTCATTCAATATCCTTTCATTCAATATCCAGTCATTCTGAATAGAGGCTGATTGTTGGATAAATACCTGAATTGCACAATCCTTTGCACAATTCTGATTCATTAATAATTATCATATCGCTTGGAATATTTCTAGGCTGTATCTGATCGTGAAACCAATCTCCATCAGTCTTACTTTCGTTAACACCATGATCATTCAATGTTTCTATTCTCCTTGTACTCGACAAGTTATCTTGGATTTCAATATCCCTTTTATCTGTCGTCACTGGTTCGATTTCTGAAATATTTGTACATTAGTAGATGAAAGGTCTTGTAAAGCACTTAAAATAATGGGGAATATTAAAGACCTTTTATTGTATTAATATGATACGGCAAAACAGATTGCTATTTCAATTAATAAGAGATATTAATCGAAATAGCAATAATTAGAAAGTTACTATAGTTAGAATTACAATAAATTACGAAATAACTCATTATTTTAAATTATTTAGAATGCTTATTAGAGGCTAAGCATATCAAATATCAAATACTTAAAAAAAGTATTCAATTCAATATGTACGTACTTTACTACTTATATCAGCAACGTAAGGTTAACAAGGCCTATCATTGGACATCATATTAGAAAATAATTTCATAATTGCCGCATTTCAATCGTCGAGCTTCGAAGATGACTATAAGTCGTCAGTTCAGTTGTAGGGGAGAATATGTGGTAGAACTATACTGTCAATAGTTGTTTGTCTACAGCCGCTTTCTTGTCCTGCCAGGGTAAGTACCACACGTCTGACGTCTTTGTTAGGTGAGCGAGACAGCCGGCAGCTCAACTTCCCGAGGGTGTTTTATGTATGGTGGGTTTGGTGATGCATTTGATATCACAGATTCTCATTGCACGCATTCACACTCCGTTCATTTTTTCAAGGTAGGCGATAGCGATATAGCAACGGTCCACGAGCGACAGTAACATTTACCATCAGGTGTTGTTTGCTCGTTTGCCTCCAACAGATTAAAAAATGGTGTCATGTCATATTAGAAATATTTCGAGTTACAAGACTAATGTAGTGAGTGCAATACACGATTGCAATTTGCCAGTTTAAGTATAAAAAATGCATTTTCATACCCTTTATATTTTCAAAGTTTGTTATTTTCTCCAGTATCTCGGACAAACATTCAGTATATGAAGGTAACACGCTGATTTTTTGATGTGAAGCTTCGGTGTCGTTTTTACCTTGCGAATAGTTACCTATAAAATGAAATTTAAAACTGTCAGTTTTTAAAATTCAGGTCTAGGAATCGAACCCGAGGCCTCATGAATTATAGTCGCATGTTCTATTACCATAGTACTGGGTGGCGCAAAAGTAATAGCACTATAGAAATTACTTATTTTTTTTTTAAATGACGTCTCCTCTCATTCTGATATTGATAATTTTGTAAAAAACAAATGTAAAATTCATTAAAAATAAACATGGATCGTTTTACTCCGCAAGAACGTGGAATAATCGTGTCAATGTTTTTACGGAATAATTCATCAGTGATAAAAACACAACGTGAATTTCGTGGACGATTTCCCCACCGTCCGGCACCGATTGGTCGCACAATTCGACGCTTTGCCACACGCCTCGAAGCAACTGGCTCAACATTGGATAGACCTAAGTCTGGCAGACCAAGAACAGACTGTTCAGCCGAAAACATCGATGCTATGCGTGAAGATGTGGAAGAGTGTCCAGAAACATCAACGAGGCGACGTGCCACGAAATTGGGCATTTCCAGACGGACTCTGCAGCGTATTTTAATCAAAGACTTGAAGATGTTTCCGTATAAAACTCAGATGACTCATCAGCTGCTGTCTACTGATCACCGAGCTCGTCTAGAGTACAGCCAGCGCGTCATAACCCTCAACCTTGAAGAGGATGGTTTTTTTTCAAAATTGGTTATGAGTGACAAAGCGCATTTCCATCTCTCGGGGCATGTCAATAAGCAGAATACACGCTTCTGGGGCACTGAAAATCCGCGCATTATTCAAGAAACACCTTTGCACCCACTAAAAGTTACTGTATGGTGTGGCGTCTGTGCTGAAAAAGTGATCGGACCATATTTTTTCGAAGACGCGGCAGGCAATGCGATAACTGTCACTGGCGAACGCTATCGAACCATGTTACGTGAGTTCTTGATACCCAGTTTGGATGAACTGGGGCTGGAGCATATCTGGTTTCAACAAGACGGTGCCACGGCACACACAGCGCGCGACACTATGGACTTATTGAGGGACGCTTTTCCAGACCGTGTTATCTCTCGTTTTGGCGATTTTCCTTGGCCTGCAAGATCACCCGATCTGACCTGTCCAGATTTCTTTCTTTGGGGTTATTTGAAATCTCTGGTGTATGTGAACAAGCCACAGATTCTTGCAGCCCTAAAAGAAAACATTCATCAAGAAATACGGAACATATCGCAGGAAGTGTTGCGGAAAGTTATGGAGAATGTCATAAATAGGGCTCAACTTTGCATCAACTCTAGAGGTCACCATTTAAGAGACATCATTTTCATGGCACAAATATACATATATAAAAATTAATTCTCGTTTTCTAATTTAAAAAAAAAGTTGTAGCTGAACCAAATAGGGACATTACTTTTGCGCCACCCAGTATACGATTTTGGACATTCCTAAGAGATATTGGATGTTTAAAATACGGGCAAACTGACTAAAATTGGAGCGAGGGTGGGACGCTAGTTATACATATATCTATAAAATAAAGATGAAACTTACTTGAATTAATTATCAATTTGATTCTTTGCATATTTATCTCACATTCGGATTGATTATCATAATTAGCTTCAAGATTCTTTAAAGCATCTTTTTTTGATTCTCTATTTGATATAAATCGTGGTATGTAGCTCGATTTCAATTTGTTTTCTACGAGTACGTCATAATATTATACTTTCGTCTACACGGGCTTTTATTTAGATGTTAATAGATACATCCATCCATCAGCCTACAGACGTCCATTGCCGGACATAGGTCTCCCCACGAGAATGCCACTCGGAACGGTCCTGCATCTAAACAGATACATACATACATACAAAACTATATAAAATAGGTATTCAATGTCATACACAAATATATATGATATACATAAAATAGGTGGCCAATGATATACATAAACACCTAAATAAACATTTAGATACATGCGCATTAATTCTAATTCTTTATATTTTTTATTTATAGCAAATGATGACAAACCGTTTCCGTGTGGCGACGGACTTGCCGTGTGGTGACGGAATATGAATACAATTCACCACCCCCCACTCTTACCTGCGGGTGTCATAAAAGACGACTAAGCGATTAAATACATATAACATCTATGTAAGAGAAGGAAAACTCGAAATAAAACCCTATATCAACACGTCTAACCAGCGTCGTATAGTAGGTCAATTTCGCTCCTATTGGAGGATTGGAGGAGGCTCGAGTCCAACAGGGGGGACGTATTATGAGCTGAAATGATGATGATGATGAATGATGGCAAATGAGCAAACAGTGGTAAGTGTTACTGCCGCTCATGGACCTTTGCAAGGCTGCTGCCTACCGTGAAGAAAGTGAAGGGAGTATGAATGCGTGCAATGAGGTTCGGTGATACACCCTCAAAAACTTGGGCTGCCGGCTCTCTAGCTCACCGAACGAAGCGCAATAACAAATTGCTACAAAACGGACGTCGATTTTCTCCGAGACTGTGGTACTACCTCGAATGGACCGGCCCGCGGCTGTAGACAGACAATTGTGAACAGTGTGGTCCTACCACAATAAATAACTTTATTAATTATAAAACAATTTGTATCTAGAAAATTTTATAAAAATTTTTCATTGAACTTAAGACTTCTAGATTGTCACATAAATACTGAAAATTTAAATATTTTATATTTAATCTTTGTCTATATCCTGTTTACTTTTATACGTCAATCAAGTTAAAAAAAAATACTGGCTGCGTGTATCTTAGATTATAATAATATCAAGTCTTTGCACTATACCTCATCCTAGCTCAAATTCGTTCCACTGTTAGGCTCGAACCTCCTCTAAAATAGGTGGGAAATTGCTTGTTACACGACGCTGGTCAAACGTGTTGGTATAGGATTTTATTTTGAGTATTTCTTCTCTTGCATTGGTGTTACGTGCATATTTTTTATTTTCTTTTTAAAGACAACATCCTTCACTAAGGAAATAATCCTCGTATAGCGAGCGACTTTACAAACATAATTAACGTATACAAATTACATATTATATTCTTTAATCGTCTTTTACGACGCTTACGGACAAGAAGGGTGTGATAAATTGTATTCTTACTACGTCACCACATGGAAGTAAAACTATACTTACGCCATTCTAAATTGTTCACATGATTTATTTAGCAGAACAGAGAATGATGTCGAAGAAAATATAATAACAATCGCTATTTAACTATATTTTTTATATTAGGTATTAAGGTTTATACATATATAAAAACTAGTTGGGTATATTTGAGTATATCCGTGTAGTGACGGAGTAAGAATACAATTCACCACCCCCGCCCTTACACGTGGGTGTCGTAAAAACGGCTAGGGGATCTTTATATATATATATAAATTTCTTATGTACGTGTGTATGTCACTGAACTCCTCCTAAACGACGGCTCCGAATTTGATGAAATTTTTTGTGCATATTCAAGGGGATTCAAGAATGGTTTAGATTCAAAATTGGACCCGGTGGCGCTTATTTGAACAGAACAACGTTTGTTGGGTCAGCTATAATGTATATAATATCCATGCAAGACAAGAAAAACTCGAAACAAAATCCTATATCAATACGTCTGACCAAGGTGGTATAGTAGGTCAATTTCCCTCTCATAGTGGAGATATATAACATTGTAAGCGATGCTTTATATGTTGCCTTTTACGACACCTCACTGGCAAGAAAGATGACGAATATCATAAATGCTTGCCTTATTGTGATTTATTATGCCGAGGGTTTTCCGTGTGGTGACGGAGTGAGAATACATTTCACCACACCCTCTCTTGCCCATTGTGTATTGTAACAGGCAACTAAAGGATAATATGCAGATAATATATATGCAAAAAATAAGAAATCTTGATATAAAATCCTATGCATTTCGCCTGCCCGATATAGTAAGTCAATTTCCCTTCTATTATGGAGGAGGCTCCAGCCCAACAGTGGGACTTATGTCGGCTGAGATGATTGCGAGCGTACGTAGTAATAAATCAATAGATTTATCATATTGTAGTTCCTTATATTCTATGACATTATTAGTCCACTGCTTATACTCACTGTATTCTATCGATTGCTTTGTAATTGCTGCCATTGACTCCATCGTATCAGCCGTATGCATGCACTAATACCTTGTCCCCTTTTAGACTAGTTGATATATGTATTAAATTTATGAATGTGCTTTTAAATGTTATTATTCGATATTAATATGTACGTTTTGTTCCGTTTCAATTACGAGAAATTTGAATATTATTACTTTCTTTAGACGTTTAGTTAAGTCACAGAATGCGCAATCCTGGCAATATCTAAAGTACTTTAACTTAATAATAATCTGCAACACATCCCATGAAATATATCTATGGAATAAATACTGTAGTAATACAAATTTTCTGTTTATATAATTTTTTATATTTGATTTCATTACTGTCTAAAATTTACGGTAACTTTGACATAGTTGTTTTGACACGAGGAGACAAATAACTTTCTTCTTTATTAAGCATTATTATTATCAAAATGTAGTTAGTATGGAGGTTTTTCTTCTATGTTAATTGATTTTTCTGAATTGGTATTTTGCTCTGACCGTATCATTTCTAGTTTCTTTATGAGATCGTCTTGAACACTGTCCACTATTTCTTTTAAGTTTTTAGCTGCAAGAAAAACGTTGTGATTAAACTTACTGATACCATGTTAACCGGGATCGATGGCTTAACAGACCCGATACTTCTAATATATGTTTAAAATTTTAATTTAGTTTAATATGAACAACGAATATTCACTGGTTGAATTTATGGACTATTTTTATTTCCCTTTTTGTTCTTCAACCCATATTAGATCATAACTGCGCCCAAATTGGGAGTGAACAATTTCGCTCCCAGTTGTTGCTTAAATAAATGCTTGCCGAAATATTTCTGTCCATCCATTCCTCAACGTTTATATGTTTATTGTTGGATATAGGCCTTCACACAAAAAGGGGCAAATGAAATAATCGTTTAGCAATCGAATTAGCAACCGTAAATGGAGTTATAAGTTTCATTGGCAAGTACTACTGCTTACTGAGATGGTGAACTCTCGGACGTTGTTTAAGAATGTCAAAAGGAATTAAGGTGTGAAAATATTGTATTCTTAACCCACCACCCCTTGATGAATATCTATAAAAAATATAAATATCTATATATTTGTAGGTGAAAATATAAATATTTGTAACGATATGTAATGGGTAAAAATGTGACGCCCAAGTCACAAGCATTAGCATAGTTTGGGATTCAGCAGGTAGGATAAATTAGTTCAATATTTGTAATTGCATAAGCTCTTCACGTATAAATTATTGGAAATGTATTATTAGTTACTATGTAAGTGAATTTATATGTCTTTGCTGTTTTTATACATAAATAATAATAAAATAATAAAAAATATTTATATTAACCAGTTTTTTGATTAAATTCTTCCGCTATAAGTGATATCTTTTTTAATGTTTTAACATGCTTGGCTAATGCG
Source organism: Lymantria dispar (assembly GCA_032191425.1). Lineage (NCBI taxonomy): Eukaryota > Metazoa > Arthropoda > Insecta > Lepidoptera > Erebidae > Lymantria > Lymantria dispar. The sequence continues at coordinate 33,428,407 of CM063442.1, forward strand.
CTCGCAAGATCGTGATCTGATTTAGTATTTACTGCTTCATCTTGCATTGGTTTATTTAATTTATTTTCTTCTATAACCATTTTGAATACATCACTATTTACTAAAGGCATTTTAGGTACTTTGAAAGTATTTGCTTTTTGTAACGTTGTCTCCCTTTCTGAGATAGAAGTGTTTTCATTATCATCATCATTATCTATTATAACTGGAGGAATCTCTAATGTATTATTTGGTAGTAATTCTGGAGCGAATGTTTGTAATGTTTCTATTTGCATAGGAGACGGGATCTCAATTGGTGAATTTTTCAAAAATTTAATCGGTAAAGCATTAGTGATGCTGTCTATAATGGTTTCTGTAGACAAAAGCAAAGATTTAATTAATATAATTTATTACCTAATTTTTCCCCTGATATATTAATATATACTCCGTACGATGATTTAGTAGAATACAATTTCATCATTCATCATCATCATCATAAACGTCCCACTGTTGCGGTCGAGCCTCCGCCACGATAGGAGAAATTAGAATAGTAAGGTTACTATATCATGCTGATGAGACAGGTTGGTATAGGGTTTCGTTTTGAATGTTCCTTCTCTTGCATAGATGTTATATGCGTATTGTATCCCTTAGTCATCTTTTACGACATCCAGGTGCAAGATAGGGTGAGATAGTGGTGAATTGTATTCTTATTCCGTTACCACACCACCACTTCTTTTCTTGCTCGTGGATGTTATAAAAGACGACTAAGGGATATAATATACATATAAGACATTTGGCAGAAAAGGAAAACTCGAAATGAAAGCCAATACCAACATGTCTGAATCGCATGATCAAACATGTTGGAATAGGGTAGGTCAATTTCCTTTCTATCGAGGGGAAGGCTGGAGCTCAGCAGTGGGACGTGTATGGGCTGAAACAAGACGATTAATATTTAGAGTTAATAAAGTGAAAAATACTAATCATCAAACTCAAAGATTTATTAAAAAACAAACTCTATTGCGACACATTGCCAATTTTACACAGTTATAAGACTACTTCTTAATATAAGAAGTAGTCTTATAACTGTCTAAAATCAAATTATCTAATAATCTAATAATATCTATCTATCTATAAAATCTAATAATACGCGTGCCCTGGGATACGCAGCATGTTTGACTTTATGATTAAGTTATTTACCTGTTCACTTAATATATCATATATACATTATTTTGGTCATGAATATTTTAAGTTTGGTTATTAGTTAATCACCTACTAGTTTGCTTACCTTGCGCGTTCAGTCAATGTAATTCTCTATTAGCATTGCGTTGGTCTGAAAGTGCAAGATTCGGAGTTCTAATCGCAGTTCATCCCAAATATTGTAATTTTCATGCAGATATTTCTTTTTAATTATACCTTTTACGAGTCCACGCAGCTTTTCGCTTGCAACATCGTTTATTTTTTTTTAATTTAACAGATATAATTAATTTTTAACATGGTTTATGTTTCATTATCCTCACGGCTCATATACGTCCCACTGATGGGCTGGAGCCTCTAACAATAGAAGAAAATTGACACTAGATTGACACTAGTCAGACATGTTGGTATGGGGCTTTATTTCTAGTTTCTTTTTCTTGCACACTTGTGGTATATACACATCGCATAGTGTACACATCGTACCCCTCAGTCGACTTTTACGACACCCACGGGCAAGATAGATGCGTTGTATTCTTACCCTGTCGCCACACGGAAATATGTAGGTGCTCAAAGATAATATTTTTGAATAAGTAATTCATGCTAATGAAACTGCTAGTACAGCTAATAGTTCATGTAACGCCAGTACTTACGAATAATATTTCTATGAACTTCTTTTTCTTCATCCTGCCTCTTTTTAGACACTAGCCTTTTTGTTATCTCAGCTAAAAACATTGAACACGATGGACCTAAAAAGATTTATAAGTTGTTGTTGTTTATATTTCATTCATTATCAGTTTACTAGCGTAACCAAATAATCGTTATCTCAGTTTATATACATCGCACTGTTGGACTCGAGCCACAATAGGAGAAAAATTGTTTTAGTATGCTACGCTTATTAGATGCTAGGCCATTATATATTCCTATTCATTTGCAGTAACGTTATATACTAATTTCTTAAACGTTTTTTACAACACCCATATGCAAGAATTATATTCTTACTCTGTCACTATACGGACGATTTTACTGAAACATATCAACACAACGCGGAACTTTCAGCTTAAAATAAGCTGAAAGTTCCGCGACGTGATAGGATAAGAATACTATAACATTACCGCCATCTTTGACTTACCCTTGGCAGTCGAAGAAATCAGCTAAAAAAGCTAAGCATAGAAGAGCAGCAGCGTTCTTCTGGGAAACGTATAACAACTTTTTACAATCGCAGTATAAAATGATTATCGATCATAATATGAAAATAATACCTGAAATTCACAGTATTTAGTATCCTAAGCAGAGACCTATGTTCAACATTACAATTCCATATTTTATATTCCTTAATCGTCTTTTACGACATCCACAGGCGAAAGGAGGGGTGGTGAATTATATTGTTACTCTGCCACCATACGGATATTTATCTCTAGACATAATTTTATGGTGTTTATCAGAATAATGTTAATTTACTTTATTTTTTTTACCTTTATTTTTGTGCTTCTTTACCGTTTTAGGTTTTTGATTTAATGCAGACTTTTTGTTCTTTGTTTTGTGATGTTTATTCATTTCTTTAAGGCTGAAAACAAAGTCTGTAAAATTATACATAAACTACCTTTTTCAATATCGTCACCTGTTTAACCCATATTCGTCTATGTTTTATCCTATTCGCCACTAGCTTCCTTTAAATAGGAGAACTATTACCCTACCTCAGTCGACTTATAAGATCAGTTAGATTTAATTAAGTTTTATAATCGACCTCCAAATCAGTATCGATTTCAACACTCGACATTATTCAACACTCGACGAGTTTGACGCCCATTCTAATCATTTTTGTGAGACAGTTCTTTCTGAGCGTAATTTATTTCTAGTAACTGATTCATCATCATCATTATAGCTTATATACATTCCGCTGCTGGACTCTTGCCTACTCCATTGTGGAAGGGAATTGGACCTACTACATCACGCTGGTCAAAGGTATTGTCAAATGGTTTCATTTCGAGTTCTCCTTCTCTTGCATCGATATTATCTGCATATTCCCTTGGTCGTCTTCTACGGTACCCACGGGCAAGAAAGGGAGTTGTGAATTATATTTTTACTCCGTCACCGCATGGAAAATTCATTGATTATTTTTTATCATTGACTGTATTAGGCGATACATGACGAAAATTTGTTATTAATTATTTCATTTTATATTAATTACATCATGGCATTTATTATTTAACCCAACGTTAAATATAATAATATAAAAAATCTAAATTAATACGTTAGCTTAATTTTGAAAGTAATCGTGGATTGTTTGCCTTTGTGACAATTTTTTTTTATATTTGAAAACTTATTGTGCAGTAAGATGAAGGAATCAAAGAAAGATAAAAAAGGAGAAAATAATCATCAGACTTACTCTGATGATTATTTTCTCCTTTTTTATGATTACTTGATCTTACATCAAAATTTTAGAATAACATTGACGTTTTGTTATCTAATAAGAATAGAAAAAGTAATTTACATAATGATTTCTGACGTTTACGCGAGCATTACACATTGTAAATAAAACTACCTTTACGGATTTTATCGCGTTTGTCGGGCAATCATAAATCAAATACAAGCGCGATAAAATCCGTAAAGGTGGTTTTATTTATAATTTATATAAGTAGGTACACAAATATTTTATAAATACTGAATAATATTCTTACGTGACACTGTTACCTACAATATATTGTTTTATATATTCTACTTGTGTATTATGATCTTCATGAATTCAAATTGAGCTGCTATTTCTTGAAATAATTCGATTTTGCGTTGAGTGGTACTGAATCTCTTTATTTAAAGTAGAATCAGTAACTCTGATATACACAGGTCTTCCGATAAATAAATAACTTTTTGGTACTTAGAAAACTACATTGAAAATTTTGCGTCAAATTTTTGAATTATAGATTGTTGACATTAACACAGAATACTTACTATTATTAAGTAAATTGTCAATCTAAAACATAGGTAAAGTTTATTACGAAAAAGGTATTATTTTAAAATAGTAGATTGTTTGATTTTTATTGATAGAGGCTTCTCCGCTTGTTGATGGAGTAAGAATACAATTAACCACTTCCGATCTACCCGTAGGTGTCGTGAAAAAGGATATAAAAGTCAACGTAAAACCCTATTCCAAACGTCTGACTAGCGCGGTATAATAAGGCAATTTCCCTCCTATTGCGGAGGAGGTCTGAGTGGCATGTATACGGGCTGAGATAATGATAATGATTGATATCACTTTCTTACCCGCGAGTGTCGTAAAAACTGACTACGGAATTATAATATGAAATCTTGTATCTATTCAAGAGAAGGAAATTTTGAAATGAAATCCTATAACAATTTAAACCCTATAAAGCGGGGTATAATAGGTGAATTTTTCATCCATTGTCGAGGAGGCCGAACCCAACCGTGGAATTTTTGTGGGCTCATATGTATGCAAAATGTTTATCCATATAGAGACAGAATAAAATACATTGCATCATTTCGTCTTCCTTTTCAGTCAGTGACTTAAGAGGCGGTTAACTGATACGGCTTAATAATCTCTCAAAAGTACCCTATGCACTATTAGAGGAGCAAGCCTTGTAATAGACTAAACCATATGGCAAGACTAATTTCGGGTTATCTCATATTCAGGGAGGTAATTCGTGACTAACATCATCATCATCATTGAATCTATCGCCGTCCACCGCTGGACGTAGACCTCTCTCATGTTCTGCAAAAAAGTGCGGTCCTTTGCCGCTTGAATCCAATGACGCCCAGTAACTTTCATCAAGTCGTCGCGGAGTGCGTTCTACACTACGTCGCCGGATACGTGGTCGCTACTCGAGAACCTATCTTCCCTAGCTATCGGTTCATTAAGAGCTGTGGCTTGCCCATTGCCACTTCACTTTATGAACAACAATGGGATTTATTTCGATTGAGAAAGAAAAATATATTAAAATATCGAGATCAGAAATAAATGTTTAATTTATATTACAGACTAGCAATCTGCCCTCGTTTCGCTTCGGTTATAGGTTATAGTCGTTTTACCCGCGTAGTTCCCGTTCCCGTGGGAATACCGGGATAAAATACCGCCTAGCTTACGCCCTGATATTATAGCTTTCCATTGGTGAAAGAATTTTTGAAATCGGTACAGCCGTTTTGAAGATTACCGGGAACAAACAGACAGACAGACAGACAAAAATTTTTTTATTGCTAAAAAAATGCAATATAATATGCCTAAAAAGGCATAGGCGTCGTGCAAATAACCGTGTGAGCATGAAAAAAGCCTATTATTTTGATATTACAAATAGACACTCCAATTTTATTTATTGGTATAGATGAAAAAAATACGTCTTATTCTGGGCGACCGATCAGTGTCTGTCAATAAATTTATGAAAGCTCGATCAGTATTTATAAGTTCTATTTATAAAAGCATTGAAAATACAAAGGTACACTTGGAATATTATACTCAAATAGAGCGAGAATTTCTGCATGATTTTCTCTAAATAGGTGTTGTGGTTCGCTCAGTGAGGTATCAAAAATACAAAACGATACTTATTGAACATCCTTCGGTATTATTTTGTACAAATATTTCAATAACCGATTTTTCTATAACAAGAGAATTCGACAATACAAAATAAAGATGAATATGAATAAAAAACAACTGCTTTATTTTTTTTTTATTCAACCAAATGACAAAGTTCATAAGTTGTTTCTTTTCTGTATAGATATATATTTTTAATACGCTTTAATTAGCTTCAGACGTATCTATGTTAGTATGTAACGGAATCTTTGAACATGATTTTGACCCCCTTCAAAACGTTGGATTAACTCGAAATTTGGCATACTTATTAAGGACCGATGACAATTCAATATTTTAAACAGTGAATGTAGGCTATAAAGATGAGAGGTTAGTGCTGTAATCATACTTGCCAGTAGGGTTGCCGGGTGGCAACCCTACTGGCAAGTACGGGTAATCGGTAAAGTACGGATGTACTTTATAATATTTATATAACAAAGTATTGTATTTTCCGTATGGTGACGGAGTAAGAATACAATTCACCACCCCCTATCTTACCCGTGGGTGACCGTATGAGACGACTAAGGGATATAAAACGCATATAACATCTATACGAGAGAAGGAAAACTCGAAATAAAACCCTATACCAACACGTCTGACCAGCGTGGTATAGTAGGTCAATTACCCTTCCATTATGGAGGAGACCCGAGCCCAGCAGTGGGACGTACGTGGGCTGAGATGATGATGATGATGAAAGTATTGTACGTTATTTCAAGTAATTGTACTCTATACTTTATGTATATGTATTCTTGCATGATTTAATTTGTTTAGGGTTAGATTTAAAATTAAACATCTTTAAATCTGATAAAAAAGTATATTTATTTACCTTAAAATATATATGTATAGAGTACAATGATCCTGTTTAGCAGTGATAATTATTTATTAAAATTCTCTAAATATAACCAAAAAAAATATCTTTTAAAATAAAACCATGTAGTAAACCGTATTTTATTTGGACGCAATGTAATTTTTATTCTTCATTTATTGAGCAATGTGCTTTATAAAAGCCTAAAAAGGATGGCAAACCTACTTCTCAGGGCTGGTATACACAGTGACATACATTTCTCAGTTTGTGGTGCTGTTCACTTCTAGGTGAGAAACTTAGTAGACCCTTAACCTCCAGAAAGGTATTTCAAAAATAAATCAGCTTTGTTAACAACTAGTAAAATTTATGTCATTATAATATATTCTGGTGTGTTTAAGAGTACCTTGATGTCTATATCATAAGCATTCATGAAATTTTCCGTACATTCCTTATAAATTATATTATACGACTAGCAACCCGCCCTCGCTTCGCTTCGGTTATAGGTTATAGTCGTTTTACCCGCGTAGTTCCCGTTCCCTTGGGAATACCGGGATAAAATATAGCCTAGTTTACGCCCTGATATTATAGCTTTCCTTTTATGAAAGAATTTTTGAAATCGGTCCAGCCGTTTTGAAGATTACCCGGAACAAACAGACAGACAGACAAAAATGTTTTAATCTGCATTTTAGGCATAGGTGTCGTGCAAATAACCGTGTGAGCATGAAAAAAGCCTATTATTTTGACATTACAAACAGACACTCCAATTTTATTTATTGGTATAGATATAACTTTATTTCCTCAACTCTACATCTCCCTTGTTCTAAAGACTCATTTATTCAATGACTAGCAACCCACCCTCGCTTCGCTTCGGTTATAGGTTATAGTCGTTTTACCCGCGTAGTTCCCGTTCCCGTGGGAATACCGGGATAAAATATAGCCTAGTTTACGCCCTGATATTATAGCTTTCCATTGGTGAAAGAATTTTTGAAATCGGTCCAGCCGTTTTGAAGATTACCCGGAACAAACAGACAGACAGACAGACAGATAGACAGACAGACAGACAGACAGAGAAAAAATTTTTAATTGCTATTTTAGGCATAGGTGTCGTGCAAATAACCGTGTGCGCATGAAAAAAGCCTATTATTTTGACATTACAAACAGACACTCCAATTTTATTTATTGGTATAGATAATATGGATAAATGGTAAACATAGCGCTAGTTTGTTAATTTAATATCAACTAGTAAAGTCCCGAAGCTTCACTCGCGTAATATTCTTACACAGATTTGGCCGTAAAAGGTTATCATAATCAGTTCAGCCCCTTTAAATATTATCTATAACAAACAAACAGAATGGTAGACAAAAATATTGTAACTTGTTTTTAAGGTCCCGTACCCAAAGAGTAAAAACGGGACCCTATTACTGAGACTTCGCTGTCCGTCCATCCGTCTGTCACCAGGCTGTATCTCAAGAACGGTGATAGCTAGACAGTTGAAATTTTCACAGATGATGTATTTTATTGCCGCTATAACAACAAATACTAAAATTAAAATAAAATAAAATAAAATAAAATAAAATAAAATAAAATAAAATAAAATAAAATAAAATAAAATAAAATAAAATAAAATAAAATAAAATAAAATAAAATAAAATAAAATAAATAATTAAGGGGGGCTCTCATACAACAAACTTGATTTTTTTGCTCGATATCGATAATGGCAATAGGGAGGCACTCGTTTACCTAGTCAATGGTACGAAACCCTTCGTACGCGAGTCCGACTCGCACTTGGCCGATTTTTTAGATATATATAGGTAACGTGCAAACAGCTGCGTGCGCATGAAAAAAAAAACGTATTATTTTGACATTGCCGACACATTTTATGTAATTGTATACTTAATATATTTTCGTGTAGCGGAATTAGAATACAATTCATCACCTTCACCACCCGTGGAGGTCACAAAAGACGACTAAGGGACTACAATCTGCAGATTACACCTTTGCAAGAGAAAATTCGAAATAAAACCTTAAACCAACACGTCTTAACGCGTAGTATAGTTGATAAATTTCCCTACCATTGTCGAGGAGGCACAATCCCAACAGTGGGACGTATATGAGCTAAGATTATGATAATAATAGATAATATTAGTAACTGAAATCTCAAGTTTATAAAATGTTATTCACCTGTAAAACCTTTGAACATATCAGTAACTATGTGGGCTATAAAACCTTACTAAGGTCGATGGCAACATTATCGTATTTTTTTAAAGGGTGAGGGAAGAGTATGACGAACTGATATGGCTATTCGTTGGTAGTTATCGCTTTACAGGCTACTCATAACATATTAATAAAAGCAATGGATATTTTATGTATAGTGGGTACTAAAATGGTTATTAATATTGCCTTATTCGTATTGACGTAAGTTTTTGGCTACTGTTAGAATACCTCTGGTTTGAATCCTGTGTTGGCCTTCAATAATGTTAATTACAAAGTAATCTTTTAATGTTAAATCTTAATGTTAATCTAGATGAAATGGGTAAATATATGTACTAGGAGCTTTATTGACTACTATTTTTGTAGTGTAACGCATTGTCTATGGATATCAAGCAATCGTTACCAGTAGTCAGCCCAATGGGGATGGGGAGGGAATACGATAGTCTATCACAAAAACGATAGCCTATCACAAAAAAAGTATAACACTTTCACAGAAATATTTAGATATTGGCAGTCAGTAATCTCAAATATTCTGACATATGTTTGAATCTATAATATAGTAATAATATTTTTAGATTATGGAGGCAATCCCTTTGAGAATATTAATTAATTGCATTATAAAAATCCGAATTGGATAACATCATCAATCTCATCCGCACTGTGCTTGAAGTTTATATGCCTCAAGCATAGCGGGTAGCCTAGGAAAAAAGGTAATTATAAAAATAATAGTTTGTGTTCTATTTTCTCTAGACCAAATACCTTTACAATTAGCTTTAAGCCAATTCACTAAAAGTACAAACCTAAACTTCAGCATTCATACAAAATCATGAGGCTTGCCCCAGTCTTGCACTCATATTGCGGTTTACATTTGAATGCAGTTTTCTGTGCAAACTATAGGTAGTAAATTCTTACATTCGTTTAATGTCTTTTTTATATTCTGAAATATAGTTTAGTTTGTTAGAACTTTGGAGATGTTAATATAAATATGGGGGGCTTTATTTCTAGAATGGTATATTCTCGTCTAGACTACAAGATCGTAAAATGTAAAAATATATAATTATATCAATTGATTATTAGCTAGGTAGGTCCATTAACAGCGAAGGTTTTCAGCGAGTGTTGATTATTCGCTGAGTCGATGCTTCTTGCCGCTTAGACAGTAGTCCTGCTGTTCTTATCGATATTGTACTATAATAAGTAGGTATGATTTGTCTGTGGTGATGGAATAAGAATACAATTCACCACTACCTCCCTTACCTGTGGATGTCGTAAAAGACGTCTAAAGGAAATGATATGCAGAAATCAGCATTGTAAGAGAAGAAAAACTCAACATAAAGCCCTATATCAACCCGTCTCACCAGCGTGGTATAGGAGCTCAATTTCTCTTCCATTACAGAGGTTTGAATCCAGCATTGGGATGTGTATGAGCTATGATGATGATGATGAAGTATGTTACTTATACGCTCCCAAATATTCAATTGAAAAATTAGAAATATGGGGCATATTCTCTTTAACAGTAGATTAACTAATCCTACCACAAATTCCTACCATTGAAACTCCTGTAAGCCAGAATGTACAATGAGTTCTATAGATCACGCCAAAGTTTGACTTTCAGGCAGTCCCGTGAAATGATTTTAATTGTCTTGAGACCCGCAACCAATTTAATTAGAAAAGTTAAACAGGAGGAGTTGGAATAGATTGAGTCCACTCCCTCTTATGAAATGCGGGAGACATGAAGCGAAGGTGACTAGTTAGTCAATAAATATCAGAACTAACAGTAGATATAGATAAGCTGGCAAATAGATAGAGGTTGACATTGAAGTAACCAGGCATAGAAATTTCTTGTTTATTCATCATAAAGTCGGCAACCGAGAGTCTGTAATATTGGCAATAAACGACTTTTAGATCGATCTTAAAATTCCTAATATTACATGCGGAAATAAAGCTAAGTAGTACTTAGTGAGCGACATGGTCGTAAATATATCGTAATCCCGACGGATCAGTCTCATACCGAAGTACGTGTTCGGTTAACCGTTGGTTTTACAACCGTGTGCGGAGCGAGTAGTAAACATTTGGTAATTTTAAAACTTTTGTCGCTGTACTTAAAACGGATAATGTTACGGTTGGGAATGAAAATTATACAATGGTGTTAACATTAATGAAATGTGTTAATTTTCCGTTGGGTATAAGTCTTCAAAAAATTGTGTGATTCGAACAATAATGAACACCTTTTGTAAATAAAACTAATTTATGGATTTTATCGTTTGTATTTGATTTTTGATTGACCGATGTTTCGAACTTTACAGCGTTTATGAGCACAGGCGGACTAAGATGTCTCACGTCCAACAAGTGTTTAGTTTATACTCGCGTAAACATCAAATATATTCCATTATGTTGTCCATTTTCTAAATTCACTTCCCATGATTTTGCAGTAAAAATACCTAATTATAAAATATAATAATAAAACTTTTATTATTAAATAAAATTATTCTAAAGCAATTTCCTTTTTTCCATGTGTAGACGGATTAAAAGTACTTACGTACATTTAACCCATTATCTTGCTTGTGAGTGTCGAATAAGGGATATAATATGTATATTAATACCCTTAGTCGTCTTACACAACACCCACTGCCAAGAATTACAGATTTCTATTCTTTCGCCATCAATAAAATAAAAATAACTTTAAGTAAATATTTTTAAATGTATTTGTAATATGAAATAAAAAAAATTACTCAACTATTTTAAATAGAATAAGTCTTACCATATGTAAATTGGATTTTATAACCGGATATGTCCGGTCAAAAACCGGGTATGTACTTCACTCAATAGATTTTGAGCACCGTGTCCGACCTGACCGAAAAAAACACCTTTAAAGTTTTATAACTAAGAATTCAATCTGAGTTTAGTCTGCGATGCCTGCGCCATACATCTGATCTTCCGTATCAATAAGCTCCTCATCCTGCTCTTTCCTGGGCGATTCCAAGGAATCGCACTTATATATTATTTATAGAGGTAAAAGTATAGAATCGGCATTTTCACGTAAGTACCTACTAGCGCTAAACGTGCGCTCCAAGACGCTTCCAGAAAATTTTAAAATAAACCACATAATGCTTTTTATCGACTACACATACAACTGCATATTATACAATTTCATATTGCAAAAAAATATATTTTAATGGGAAAACTAAAATTTTTGAAAATTTCGATATCTTGCAGTGGTGTTTCACCCTTTTTTTGACCCGGACGACGAAAGGACGGCACGCGGGCCCATAATCTACCCGTACCCACGTCGCCTTCATCATTGGGTCGACCACCGGAGCAGGGTGACTTATCGTCAGTGGTCGGCTCGACGGAATACCCCCACCTCTCGACGTCCCTGTCCCGGCACGTCGGTCACCGTCGCGCGGTCATCTCTCTGCGGGTAACGGACTAAAATCCCCGGTCCTGTCACCCGCGGCCTCGGCTAGGGCGGCATCAGGCGCAGGCGCCGCCCAAGTCGCTGGCGGCGGAACGTGTCACCGAAGAGGAGTTCCTCTCGCGCACGATCCGCTGCCTCCTTCTGTGAGGTGACGGCCTTACAAAAGGCGGCGACCGCGTCCCAGTTCCTGCCACTGTCGAGCATCTCCCTGGCGATGGTCGGCAGCGTCAAGTCACCAATGATCGCGACGAATTCACGGCGCTCCCCGGCCCCCGCCCACGCGGCACACACCTCGAGCGTGTGCTGCACCGTGTCCTGGTCGCAATCGCAGTGGTGGCAGGAAGGTGTGCTCTCCCTCATGACAATCTTGTGCAGGTACTTGGCGAAGCAACCGTGGTGTTTCACCCTAACCATAAAATATTTAAAAGAATTAGGATATGTTGGCATTAAATTTGATATTTCAGTTATATTTCTTTAAAAATTTACGAATACGAGTCATTTAAGCAACTGATCATGGCATGAAAATATATGTTACATTATTAGGTGTTTCTTTTTTAAGTGTTAAGACGCCTTAAGCTATAAAAATGCTATTTACTAAGTGTTTAGAAGCATTTTTATTTAAGTGTTTGGCTATTTAGCTAGTCGAATATTAGCAGTAGTATTTTATTTGTTACCATGTCGAATATTACCATTTACGAGTTTGTTCTTCTTCATTTTTTAGTACTCTTTGTTGGTAGCAAACGAATAAACAGCACACTTGATGGTAAGTGATACTGCCGCTTCGTCTATAAAAGTCTAATATTTCACATCTCAGTAGATTAGTTTTTTCTTTTTTGCAAATAAGTGTCATAATGTTTCGGCAGAATACTTTGCTTTCATACAGTTTGACTATGTTAATTATTTTCTCGTCTCATTAAACGTTCAAACCCGGGTTCAGATTCGATGAGACAGCCTATTTCTCAATCAAAATGTCCGATACTATTCGATTATGACGTAAGTGTCTAGACTTCTTACAAATGACTAATTATATAGATCGTTAAACACAAATAATACTAGAAGAACATGATGTTGCGGTATTGTTTGAAAATTTTATGTTATTTATAGTTACGATGTGCGTGTAGTCCAAAATAATTAAAATTAATTATTGTAGAGACTTTGGAAATGGAGTAAGAATACAATTCATCATTTAGGAAGAACATTGATTTATTGTACCATGCTGACCAGACGTGATAGTATAGGGTTTTATTGAAGTGAAAATATCTTCAGTGCAACAACTTTTTGAACTTTTGGGATGGGTAAAAATTGTTAAACTCGCGTCAGGACACGTGACCTGATCAAAAATTCGTAAGACGCAGGGCGCTTGAGTGTAGCGCATGCGCGCCTGCTCTTTGCTTTCGAATTCAGAAACACCGGGCGCTAAATTTGAAATGTTGTTAAACATTTGTTGGAAATATTTCACTAGACATTTTCTAATAAATATTAGCGATAACCTATTAACTTAGATCTTTGTTTTAGAATTATTTTTGGTTTATAAAGAAGTATTTATGATTAAAGAATAAATTTTGAATTAATCATTAATAGTCCTTAATAAACCAAAAACGGTTAAAAAACAATAATCTAATAGCTCGTTAACAAAGTTACTTAGTTTTCACCTCTTTTATTTATTTCTGGTTTGTTTTCCATCGCATAGATGTTACATATTATATTTAGTCATCTTCTATGATACTCAGGGGTGAGGGAGGGGCTAATGATTTATACTCTGATTTCATTATGACATTGTGGTATAATATATATATATATATATATATATATGGGAGAGGCGGGTTTTGCGAGCGATAAATTGACTCATCACGATATCTCTGGAACCAGGCGTACGGACTTGAAATTTGGCAGGAATATTCCTTTCGCTGAGTGTAGATCAGCTAAGAACGGATTTTACGAAATTCCACCTGCAAGGTGTGTTGCGGGGGCTTTAACAATAATATACATTTTAAGGAACAGGGTGAGCCGAACCTACTGAAGCTAGAGAAATGAAATTTGGACCGTAGTTTCATTTTGTGACGTGGGCATCCACATAGAAAGGATTTTTTGAAATTCCACCCCTAAGGGGGTGAAATGCAATGATAAATAAATATTTCATATAGAATCATTTTCTTCTTATACTGGCAATAAATTTGTACTAAAATGTGGGTCAAAATTTAATAAATTTATAACTAATTTTCTGTATCGGGTAGATAATTATAAATGTCTGTAATAACGATTACTTGTTGGACGTGAGACACCTTAGTCCGCCCGTGACCATGAATGCTGCAAAGTGTTCGAAACGTCGGGCAATCATAAATCAAATACAAATGCGATATAATCCGTAAAAGTAGTTTTATTTACAATGTGTAGTGCTCGTGTAAACATCAGATATCATTATGCAATGATAAAGTCTGTATGGAATGAAAAAAAAATCTTTAGCTACTATCTTCAAATTAAGCACAAATACTCTTTAATAAAAATAAATAAACACGTGTTTCAGCGTTTGTCCATTTTCTTCCTCGAAGGGTGTAAAATAGGTATAAAGATGTCGGTTTACTGACTCATCACAGAGCCGAAACTACTGAAGCCAGAAACATGAACTTTTGACATTAGTTTATTTGCGTGACGTAGAAACCCATTAAGAAAGGATTTTTTTTGAAATTCAACCCCTAAGTGGTAAACCGCAGTAACAAAGTTTGTATAGTGAGAAAAATAATCTACATCGATGTTCTTCAAATTCTCTACAAATACTATTTAATAAATATAAATGAACACGAGTTTCAGCATTTCTTAATTTTCACCCTCTAAGGGCGTAAATAGGTATGAAAAAGTTGTTCGACTAACTCATTTACGCCGAGCTGAAACTACTGAAGCTAGAAACATTAAATTTTGACTGTAATTTTATTTTGTGACGTAGAGACCCATTAAGAAAGGATATTTTGGAATTCAACCCCTAAGAGGTGAACCGCAGTAGTATAGTTTGTATCAGGAGAGAAAATTCGTCATCGATTACCTTAAATTTTTGCTTAAATACTCTTCATTAATCATTTGTTTCATCATTAAAACCCTTATACCTACATCCCACTGTTCGGCTCCTCCATAATGAGAGCAAAAATGTCCTACTATACCACGCTGGTCAGACGTGTTGCCATAGGTTTTAGTTTCGAACTTTTCTTATCTTGCATAGATGTAGTTAGTATGCATATTATAAATCCTTAGTCGTCGCCTACGACAGCCACGGGTAGGAGAAGGGGTGATGAATTGTATTTTTATTCCGTCATCACACGGAAAATCTCTTCAGTAAAAATGAATAAAGAGCATTTGTCAATTTTTACCTTCTAAGGAAACTAGGCGGGTAAGGTGACTGAAACCGAAGCGAAGCGAGGGCGGGCTGCTAGTATATTATATAGGTATATCTAGTTTTAATGAAATTATTAAACGATATAATTTAAAGGCGAACATCGTATAATAACCTAAGTAGAAAGAACAACAATATAAGAGGGTAACAGTCATTAACAATTTAAATCTATTAGTCGAGAACCGCGTAGTATATTTACCTTGTAACGCTTATTCGTAATTGCTTTTCCAGCCAGTGTAAGGGTGCAATATTTTGTTTGCACAAAGGCTTTTAATTATTATTGTATATGTCCCTACATTAAAACGTTAAGCTTTTTAAAATTAAGGTTTACGTTACAAAAGTTTATACTATGATCAAAAATACTTGCATATTTTTGATGTACAAAAGGTTCTTCATTTTACGTGTAGTGATGCGCATTTAATTTACCATCCTTTTTCTTGCTCGTGGGTATCGTAAAAGACGACTAAGCGATATAATATGCATGTAATATCTATGCATAAGAAGGTAAACTTGAATCAAAATCCTATACCAAGATGTCCGAAGAGGGTGGCGAATTGTATTCCTACTTCGTTACGAACATTATTATATAATTGTTTTAAATTTACTAAAGTATTTTTTAGGCAAACAATATTTATATCATGTGGTATTTTCATTTAGTTCTTATTTCTTTAAAATTACTTTTCCTAATAGAATTGCTAACGGTATATATGGAAGTATTTCTTCCGCTCAGTTCATACACTGTTGGGTTCGAATGGTTAAATTGTGAATTGTACTATATCTACTGATACGACGGGGTAGAATTTTATTTCAAGTTTTGCTTCTTTTGCATAGATGTTATCTACATGTCATCAAGTGGTCTTTTACGACATCCAAGGGTAAGACAAGAGATAATTTTTATTACCTCACTATAGAGATCAGAACAATAACGGTAACCACAATTATAATGCTGCATTTGGTTTATTTATTTATATAAGGCTCATCTACGGCATAAACACAAACATATGCTAAAAACATTCCAGTGACTTAAAACTAGTGTTTACATCAATTACAGACGTGCACAACATTAAGGAATATATTACTATGCGTAAATTAATGTTAGAGATAAAAAGAAAAGTACTAATTATTAAATATATTAAAAAGTATTATTGTGTAATAAATAAAATAAGGAGTAGAAGTAATTAGAAGGTACCTAATTAAAATCTAAGATAATTACTTATATCGAAAATTAGTTTATAATATAAGTAAGATGTAAGTAATGGGTAAAAGTTAGCGACTAGAATTTGTAAAACACACATCATAAAAAATAAAATAGACCATATTTTCTAACTAAAAACCAATGAAGTGAACCTATAAGAAAAATAGCAATAGTACTAATGATAAAAAGTTATGAATGAAGAAACTTTTTTTTAAATCTTGTAGGGTGATCGTGGCAAATATCAAGCCCTAAGATTTTCCACCAATTATTATAAGTAGACATTAGTCTCGAGATAGGAGAGTTCATGCCAAGATTAGTTTTACACCTAGGAATATGGAAAAAAGGAATATTCCTTTGCCGATAATTAAGCTTTGGAACATTTATTGAAATTCGTTCAACAAGGTCCGGACATATGTAAGAACCTTTGATTACATTCTGACGAAACATCTAACATAGGTCGACGTCGTTTTAAGTTACAAATTTTAAAGAAAGATAGCCTTTCACTATAAGAGGATCTGGATCTAATGGCTTTACTATAAAACGCTAAGTATCTTGTAAACGACCTTTAAATAGGTTCTAATCTGTCCGAGTGAACTGTATAATTGGGATTCCATATAACGCTTCCGAATTCAAGTACACTTCTTACTAATCTATATCTATATATATATAAAAATGAATCCCTGTTTTCCTTGGTCACGCCATCACGCGTGAACGGCTAGACCAATTTCATTTATTTCTTTTTTTGTTGTATTTGTTATTGTCAGGAGAAGGTTCTTATGAAAGAAAAAATAGGAAAATTTCCCAGAAAATTAGAAAATTTAAGAATACTTAACCATCATATAAAATTATTACCCTTACTCCGCCAACACACGGAAAGGCAACAAAATGTTAATAAACTTTAATATTTTGAGGTTATCGTAAAATTGTACGATCGAATATCGCCAAATGTTGATTAATGGATAGTTATTGCATGTCAGTATAATACGTTTTGTGAGTGTAGGCAGTTAATAGATGGTTTATTGTACACTAGTTACAGAAGCGTCTGCTGTTATTGACTTAATTAATTGCTTTGTCGGCTCATCGGGCTTCTTAATAAATAATATTTTGTGTAAATGCTTTTTATAGCAATGGGTATTTAGCGGTCTTTGAATATAGCCGAATGATTAGGTATTTCATTTATAAAATTATAATAAAATCTATAATATAATTTTTACAATCTCTCGTCTTTTCTTGAGAAAAGTCCTACTTGTCAATTCTATCCATTTCCCTTTCAATGCTAGGGCATTGCTAGGGCAATTACTATATATCTTGGATGATATTGGCATAGGAATTTATTACGAGTTTTTTTTCTCTTGTAGTGTTGCTATCTGATTATGTTAGTCATCTTGTAAATCATCATCATCATTATAATCATATTAGCTCATATAAGTCTCACTGGATTCAAGCCACCTTTTTTTTTTTGTTTCAAACGGTGGCAAATGAGCAAACAGTATACCTGATGGTAAATATTGCTGCAGATCATGGACCTTTGCAAGTCTGCTGCCTTCCGTGAAAAAAGTGAAGGGAGTGTGAATGCGTTCAATGAAGTTTGGTGATACCAAAGGAATTACCAAAATCCACCACACGCAAACACCCTCAGAAAGTTGAGCTTCCGGCTCTCTCGTTTACCGAACGAAGCGCAGTAAATAATTGCTACTACTCAGACGTCGACTTTCTGCTCAGTGTGTGGACGAACCGGCCCGCGACTGTAGACAGACATCTGTCAACAGTGTGGTCCTACCACTATTAAACCTCCATATAGGAACGGAAATTAAATTAGAAAGTCATGTTGGTGAGATGAACTAATATAGGGTTTTATATTTCGATTGTTCTTTGTCCTGCAGTAATATTATCTTCTTTGAAGACTCTATTTATAGTTTTTTACCTGCAGGAAAGAAAGGGATGGGGACCACTGTATTCTTAATCCATCACCATATAGTTTGTACAATACCTGTAAGAAAGAAAGCTATAATGTCAGATATTTTTATGGCGTCACCACATAGTGGTAACAAATACATTTAGCTTATAACATCAGCAT
The DNA here is from genome assembly GCA_032191425.1 of Lymantria dispar. NCBI lineage: Eukaryota > Metazoa > Arthropoda > Insecta > Lepidoptera > Erebidae > Lymantria > Lymantria dispar. Next base: position 33,447,235 of record CM063442.1, read on the forward strand.
CATCATCATCGCAGCCCACATACATCTCACTATTGGGGTCGGGCCTCCTCCCCAATGGGAAGGAATTCGACCTACTACACTATGCTGGTCAGACATGTTGGTATAGGGTTTCATTTCGAAGTTTCGTTCTCTTGCACACTCCGTCACCACACGGAAGACTTATAATATATATACACGTAATTAAGAGCTAATTTATATGCTATTCTTTCGGATGTGACTTCAAATTCACATTGTTACTGACATTTTCTTAATAGAAAAAGCTAATCACCTGACTCTGCATTCGAACCTTAAATTTAACCTTTTAGCAATATGCTTACAGCGTTAGACTAATGAAGCAGTCACTTAATCTAAAATATAGTCCTGTTACATTTTCCTTAGCGATACGAAAATATTACATTTCAATTTAAGTAACATTTTAAGGCTGGGTATAAAAAGAAAGATTCATATAAATTCTATTTGTTTTTTGTATTGAAGAATAGTTATATTTCTTTCAAAAAATCTTTAGCAATTTCTTCAAATCTCAAACAATATAGTAAGTCATTCAATTTTGTCGATGGATATGTTAGCTTTATTTTCACAGCAATGTCAATCTAAAGCTTACCGTTATTGTTGATTCAAGAATTTATTTTATATGTATTGTTTTATATATAATTTTAAAGCAATATTACTTTTTATGTGAAACATCTATAGGCGAGGGTGAACCTGATCGTTGGCATGGCGTTAACGCCATGCTTCGATTTGTACATTTGTGTAACTAAACCATAACTTGTTTTAGAATTTTGTACAACACCATCTAGTGAGCTCAAAATAAATTATTAACCTAAACACATACCTGTAGTGTATACAATGAAAATTAATGTTTATTGAATAAATATCATCATTTTCTGGAAAATAATCCTAATATTTTATTAATACTTAATGCTATATTAGTTCCTGTCGTAATCTGTTCTTTTATGCATATACAGGATGTATCAGGTTATGGGGCAACTGGTCAAAAGGGAGCTAGGCAATGGTGGTAGGAATACATGAAAAAAATTTGAACGAAAAATATCGATTCGTTAAGGAATTAGAGACATGTAAAGTTTTCAAATTTGTCATCGTATTTTCGTGTAAATCCGATTGAAATATATAAAGTCAATGATAATTAATACGCAACATATTCATACTCTGTTAAATGTTCATTAGAAATTGAATGAATCAATGATTACGTTCGCATAAGCAAGACAAACTTCGCTTTAAAACAGTTGATCGGCCGATGACCGTTGACGGCTCGCCGTTGTTACCTACGCTCATTGAAGCGTTTGCGAAATTCTAGGTATGAATGAATGAAATTATACTGTCAAAGCTTTACATGCCTACATGTATTCTGTCTGTATATGCCTACATAATACGTAACATTTAAGGCGTATACTCTTAGACATATTTTTTGAAATCACTATAACTTTTATGTTATATTGTTTTTTGTGTAATGTACATTCTAATTACGATCTATGACCGTTAAACTACAACATACTCGAACAGTTGTCCCATAACCTGATACACCCTGATACACCTTGATATATACTTAAAAAAATAATTTCGATGTTTCACATCTGCCAAGCATCCTGAGCGACGACTCCCTTTTTTTCTTTTTGTCTCAAAAATTATTTAAAACAGTCACTTATTTTAAAAGCATATCTAATAATTTGTCATTGCTCACCAAAAATAAAAAAATAGGCTAATGAAAACTAAAAAATTGTTTAGGTATTGCAGTTTTCTTGCAAATTAGGGAATACTAATTATGTCTCAGTATATCTATTAATAGATAGCTTTATTTATAAAGCCTTTAGGGAGGAGCTTACTACAAGTACATTTAAAATCACTTTGGAAGGACCTAGTTTTTCCGGGTTCTTTATTCGCTCATTATCTATTTCATGTACACTCTATAACTAAAACGATCCATGGCCAGGCTACTTTACACACTGATTCTAGATAATAATAATAATAAGCAGCTCTCACTGTGAATATTCATGTTATTATCACAGTTTCACTGTTGTTTAAATGTTTTATTAAGCCTAAAGTGCTCTTATTATTATGCTAGTTTCAAAGTTGATCAACTATCTTATTAAGCATGTAGCATAAGAACAACATATTGAACATATTTAAGAGGTTACAATCTTGAGTTGAACATAGGTTTGCTATGAATTAATTCCTCAATATCAATCAGAATTCTAAGTTATATATAAGAATAAAAATACAATGATAACCATATCCTTTTTATGTTATCATCATTATTCAGCATATTGCCGTTCACTGCTGGACCTCCCTTATGTTTCGCTATAAAGTGCGGTCCTGCGCCGCCTGCATCCAACGACCGGGCGCCACTTAAGAAACTTGCTTTTCAGTCGTCGTTGGAATGTTGAGCAATGTGCTATGCCTATTACCACTTCATCGTATACTTTTCCATGTGCTTATCAAACTCAATTAAAGGATGTAAGCGGTTAACATCATTACAAGAAGAAAAACCGAAAATAAAACCTTATCCCCATTGGTTTGACTAGGCTGATTAGTAGGCTCATTATTTTCACAAGGAAAGTATAGTATACTATCGATATAGTAGTATATGTACACACCTATTTAGTTAAACTTATAGGTTTAACAGTTATAGGTATAACTAGGAACTTTTCCTCTAGCGATGTATATATAAAATTTTTAGTCCCCTGCCATTGTATGACAAAAATCGCGCAAAATTCGAAAAAGAGTTGTGCAGATTTAGCTCACTAGATTTTCTACGTCTTTTTTTTTTTTTTTTTTTTTTTTATGGGTGGGCTATGGTAAGCGCACGCGCGGTCCAGTCCGTCCGGGGCGATGAAAGGACGGCGCGCGGGCCCATAACCCACCCGTACCCACGTCACCTCGTTGTTGGGCCGACCACCGGAGCAGATGTGACTTGTCGTCAGTGGTCGGCCCGACGGAATACCCTTTCAGGTACCCTCACCTCTCGACATCCTGGGACGTCGGTCGCCATCGCGCGGTTAGCGCGGAGATTTTTTACGTCTGGAGTGTAGATTCAACAATAATTATTCTAATAGAACTGTCAATGAATTGGCTGCTTGCCGAGAACCTCGATCAATACCTAAAGTTGTTCTGATTATTCATTCCTATTATATCAGTAGGCAACTATTTAATTTAGTTACCAACTGTGTCCGTAATTACGTCCGCCATGAATTATATATTTAAATTTTTAAATTACACGTAACTCATTTTGTTGAAATATATTATGACTAAAAGGATTAAATAAGTATTTTTTGCATGTATTGCGAATGAATTACCGAGTAACACATAAAATTCTCACAACATCCGAATGTGTTCGGTCAATAATTCCAACATCCTCCGTACTATTTTTTCAAATATCTTCAATGTACAAATTTTGTCTCTTGTTCGTTGTTTAATTTGTGTACCTACATTATATATATATTTTTAATTCTGTACGATACTGCCAAGCCAACCCTTAAATTGCTCGTGGATGTCGTAAAAGATGAATAAGAGATTTCGTTGAGTCGAAACAACACCATCTGATGCCTTTTCTTGGTCAACAATTGAGGGTTGACGTCAGGCAGGTGGACGGCCATAAAACTATTGCCAATAACTTTTGCAACATGTATATATGTCAAGTAATTGGAATAAGAATAGGATGATCATGATAAGATTTTATGCTCATTTTGAGTGTAATATGAGTTTTCATTTTTATTCAGGCGATTACAAAAAAAAAAGAGTCACATTTATGTACTATTATTATTACAGTATTTTTTACAGTATATGATACGCCTAAATCCTGCCTAATCTGTCTTGGGCGATAAGTGTGGCGGTCGGCTCAAATAATCTGACGTATAAATTTTCATTACCATTAAAATGAGCCACTGGAAATGAATTCTTGATTTAAATAGCTACTCTTGTTACTGCCTGAAATATTTTTCAAATTTCTAACTATTTTTACAAATTTTAACGGCTATATCCTCTCGTGACTACAAACTCTAAAAAGTTTTCGAAACATCGGCAAATCAAAAATCAACTACAAATGCGATAAAAACTACAAAAATAATTCTATTTCCAATCTGTAATACTTGGGTATGGTAAACATTAGAAATAATTATATCTTTTCATAAAAAATGACTTGCCTGCTACCGTACTGATCGTTATTCTAACATGAAACAGTTATATATTTAGATCTAAGGAATTCATATACCTCACTTTTTTCCATAACGTAATGACGGAATTTTTTTCTATAGATTGCGTGGTTGTATCCCTAGTTTGTACCTAATGCTGAATCACCATGATAAATTTACTAGTCATCCCTCACGAATAGTTTGAGACACGAAATATTTTCACGGGTCAGAGTTATTAGGATCGCTATTAGATGGTTAATAATGTTAAATATTTTTCTCTCCGCGTGGTGATGTTACCCCGTGGGTTAAAAAATAATGTGTTATCATCCTTCCACGGAGTAATTTAAAAAAAAAAAAAAAAAAAAAAAAAAAAAAAAAAAAAAAAAAAATGGTTGAGGGTTCACCAAGATAATGAACAGCCGTATCCTGCAGCTGCGATCGCTGGCCCACCTTTTTTTACGCTCTGGAAATGCATTTACGCACTATCCCCGCCAGTTACAAACGGGGGAGTGTGTGTGGGACGCCAGCCACAAAAGTGTGCGCTTTAACGGGATGCCGGAGAGAACGTCTGATAACATTCTATCCCCAACACTCCAACGCTTGGCCATCTGCCGCTGCACGTCCTGTCATCATTCAGAGCGGTGGGAGTAGGAGCGTATAGCGGCGTCTCCTCCTCCCTGGTCGTCGCCGGCGGAGCGAGTCAGCGGACGCAAGCGCCCCGCGTGCCTGCCCCGCGTGCCCGCTCCGCGGCCTCCTTCCTTGTCATAACAGCCTTACAGAAGGAGGCCATCGACGACCAACAGCTGTCGCTGTCAAGCATCTTGGAGATGATGGTCGGCAATGAGAGGTCTGTTATTCCCACTTCCATTGACAGGACGTAGCGCTGAGAGTAGAGAGGCGGGGCATACTTCCAGTGTATGGCGCGCATTGTCGATTAGCGCGCCATACTCATGACATCCTGGGGCCTATTCTATTCCAATTTTGTGCAGGTACTTAGCGAAGACCCCATGTCCGGTAAGCACCTGCACCATCCTAAATATAAGACTGTCGTACCTTCTCCTGAGCCAGCGGTGGAGATGTGGTGCAATTGTCTCCACAATCCCCCGCTCTGCTGCGGCAGACTCTAGATCTTCTCTCCACCGCCGGATGACTTCCCTTCGTGCCACTTCCCGAGCTCTGCCCAGTCCTTTTGCGGAGACCTGCTCACCGTTGACTCGAGCTTTGACGCGGAACCGGTATACTTCCGCCAACGCCTCCGCCACCAGCGACCAAGGCGGGTCGCCTGGCAGCAGTGTCGTCGCAGTCCAGGACACAGTATGGTAGCCTCTAATAGCTCTTACCGCCGTGACCCTCTGCGGTGTCGCAAAAGGTCTTTGTTGCGAGCGGTGAGGGACTCATACCAGATAGGGGCAACATACAGTGCCATGGACTGCAGAATGCTGGCGTAGAGTTGGCAGCATGATGACCCAGGATCGCTAACCCACCTGCAAGGCGGTGGTTACGGCATAATTCCACTTTAGGGAAACCTATGAGCAATAATGGACGTCAATAGGGTAATAGATGGATGGATAAATATATTCTAAATTATTGTTCCTGATGTTTACACGAGTATTACACGTTATAAATAAAACTATATTTGGGATTTTATTGTGATTGTATTGAATTTTTGATTACCCGATTGCTTCGACTATGAACGCTGTACTTTACAGCGTTCATGGCACAGGCGGACTGTGCAGTAACAGTCAGCCCACCAGCAGTATTAGCTACATATTTAGCAATTATATATTTTTTTTATTAACTTAAATCTGAACAAACTTGCTTATAAAATATTATTAACATAGAAAGTCTATAATAAGAATTTTAATAATACTTAATCCTATTATACCACGATGACAAATTAACCTATTATATCACGCTGGTCAGACGGATTCGTACAGGCTTTGAATTCAAGGCTTCCCTCTCTTGTATGTATATTGCATGCATATTATAAGCTCTTAATCATCTTTTACGATACCCGCGGGCAAGAAAGAGTGTTCTTGCTCCGTCACTTCATGGAATGTGCTTACTGTAGTAATATGTTGAGGAAAGACCGACGTCCTCCCCGAGAGGGGGGGGGACGTTGGTCGATGGGAGGGTACCCCAAGCAGGGGGTATTCCGTCGGGCCGACCACTGGTGACAAGTTAACTCTGCTCCGGTGGTCGACCCAACGACGAAGGCGACGTGGTTTTCGGGTGGGTTACGCTAGTTGCGTGCTTAAGCCTCTCTGTCGCCCCGCACGGAGTGGTGCGGAGGCGCGCTGACTGCAGCCCACCCACAAAAAAAAAATCTAGTAATATGTAATCAAGGTATAATGAATTTGTGACAAATTATCACTGTTGCGTTCATGTTTACCCTTTCAGAGGTCAAAAGTAAAAAAAAAAACAGTCTGAGAGGCCAATTCAAGTTCCATATAATAGTAAATTTATCTAACAAGAATCAAGTGAAGCGGCCATTAATTTTCACATCTAACAATAACCCTTCATTATCACGCTTTAAAGAGCCATTAATTATAACTAGTTCTCTAACTTCTGTTGAATATATTGACATTGACCCGTATAATTTGGAGTACTCGCTATTTTCTTTTTAATTTTAAACTGCTAATAATCATTATTCGGGGGGTGATGGAATAAGAATACATTTTACTACTTTGTATCTTGCTCGTGGATATCGTAAAAGACGGGTATAAAACGCATACAACATCCAGGGCCGGATTATCCATAAGGCGGATTAGGCCAACGACGAAGGCGACGTGGTTTTTGGGTGGGTCGCGGGAGTTGCGTGCTTAAGCCCCTCTGTCGCCCCGGACGGAGTGGTGCGGAGGCGCGCCGACCGCGAACCACCCACAAAAAAAAAAAAGGCAGATTAGGCAACTACCTAAGGACCCGGACACTGACTAGGGGCCCAGAGCATGCATCAAGGGAAAAAACATTTCATCGACAAATATTTTTTGAAAATTTGTATACCTCCTCAATATTCCCAAATATTCCGTCGGGCCGACCACTGATGACAAGTAAACCTGCTCTGGTGGTCGGCCCAACGACGAAGGCGACGTGCATCGTGGGTGGGTTGCGGGTGTGCGTGCTTACGCCCCTCTGTCGCCCCGGACGGAGTGGTGCGAGGAGTGCGCCGACCGCAACCCACACCCAAAAAAAAAACCTCCTCAATATTATTCCTTATTTTATTGCTGATGGCCGCAAAAGAGAAAATAGTACACCTGATGGTAAGCGATACTGCTCATAGACCTTGGACCATGGACCCGAGAATCGCTTTGCGTTCGGGCCCTCATAGGGTTAATCCGGCCCTGACAACATCTATGTAAGAGAAGGAAATTTCGAAATAAAACCCTATACCAACTGATCAGCATGGTATAGTAAGGTCAACCTCTTTTCTATTGCGGCGAAAGCTCGAGCCCAATAGTGGGATATGTATGACCTGAGATGAATAATCATTAATCTCTTTTTTGTCATTGGGGCGTTTATATATAACTTAAAACCTATAGCTTACAAGTTTGGTATGTTAGACAAATTCTCATCTCTCATTGTAGCGTCTCAGATCTAAAAGGAACAAGTCAAGTCTCAAGATTAACAACTTGAATGATTTGTAAAGAAGAAAAAGGGATGAGCGTATTTTTTTTCTTTATTTGATGAAGAAAACACCCTGCACTAAAGAAATAATCCTTGTATTACCCCGTAATAGACTAGACTTTATAAACATATAATTAACGAATACACATTACATTCATACTCCAAACACATGTGGATGGCACAAAGTGTTTGCATGGAATTTGAACGTCGACACTAGCATAGTACGTCGGTATCTTAACCACAACGCCCTCAGTTCAATCAATATGACTTAATATGTGTTGGATGCAGGCGGCACAAGACCGCACTCTGAGGCGTAACATGAGGGAGACCTACGTCCAGCAGTGGACAGTGTGGCTGAAATAATGATGATGATGATGATGATGAATACATGTTGAATTTGGAAAGTTAGAGGTACTTTCTGTAGTGAGCTGTAGGCTCTTAGATGACTTTATTAGCATTAATGGACGTAATATTCATTAGTAAAGAGTGGCTGCAAAAATTGATAGTCAATAAAAGTATTTATGATGTCTGGTATAATGTATAGCAGAAAATGTAGGTCCGACAAAAGACAGTATATCTGAATAATACTCCAAAAGCGCTTACATTGCGGTACTCGTGTTGTGATGATTTAAGATGGGTAAGAATTTAACGATGCGTAGGGTCAAAATTTTATGTCCTTTTGTCCTTGACCGCTTGTAAATAAAATAAGTGTATAAGTGTGTATAAGAGCCAAGATTGCATAATGGATTACTAAAACATTTTTATCTTAAAAAGCAAATAGTTTAACATAAAACAGCTATAAAAAATAATAATAGACCTCTTATTCGACTTATTGCCATAGTATAAAATTATTAATCACGTGGATTTTGCTGCCGACCTTAAGGCACGCGAAGTATTATTGTGATGCCTTGCAGATTTTCTGAAGAAATACTCGATAGCAAACTTGATATGACTACTGTTTTCCATGCCAAGCATGGCGATGACATGCCACCTTACCTTGGAGACCTCTTGCCAATAGTGGGCTGTGACGATGGACTGATGGAAGAGCGGTTGGATAGAAGGTAGATATTTGCTACTATTTTTTTTATTTTTATTTGTTTATTTATTTACTTAAGACAACACCCTGCACTAAGGAAATAATACTTGTATTGCGGGGGACTTTATAAACATATAATTAACGGACACAAATTACATCCAGACTCAGAACAACAATTTGTGGATCGCACAAAGTGTTGTCCCACGTAGGATTCGAACCCCCGATACTGGCGCTGTAGATCGCTATCTTAACCACTACGCCATCTGTGCAGTCGCCTATACTACTATCGTACTATAATCGCCATATGGCAATAATTCATCCGCACATTACGCAAGATAAAAAATACTTTTCCTGTGGTAATTCACGACCCCATTTCTTACCGTGGGTATCGTAAAATACGACCAAGGAATATGCAAGAACAGGAAAACTCGAAATAAAACCCTGTAACAACCTATCTGACCAACATCGTATAGTAAGTTAATTTCCCTCCTCTGTGGTAGTCTCGAATTCAGTAATGTGACAATGATGAATTATGTGTTAGTAGCCGGGATTTCTAATGACGTAAATTGGTTCTGATATAACAGATAAAATATGAATCTAATCCACTTTATCACTTCCACTTTATCCAAGAGGAGTGTTATCAAGCGCTAGGCTTTTTAGATAAAAAAAAAATAAAGTGCCTGCCGAATTCATCACAATTTAGTGTTTATTAATAAATTTATACATGTTAAAATAAATAAAGGACCAGGAGGTAACACCTAAGATATAAGATTTTATGACGAATTAAAAATGTTCGTGGATGTCGTAAAAGACGACTAAGGGATATGATATGCGCTCAACATCTATACAAGAATTAGAAAACTCGAAATCTACACTAATCTACACTAATATATAAATCGGAACAATTTGTTTGTTTGAACGCGCTAATCTCATGAACTACTGGTCCAATTTGAAAAATTCTTTCAGTGTTAGATAGCCCGTTTATTGAGGAAGGCTATATATCATTACGCTAAGACCAATAGGAGCGGAGCAACAATGCAAAATGTTTCAGAATCGGTTTTGTTTTCCTTTTGAGAGCTTTCACTGCATGCACTACATAAACGGTTAGGTTTCGTAAAAATCACGTGTGATAGAATGGTATTATATAAAAATATTTCCACCTTCTACGTAAACAAAGTCGCGGGTTAAAGTTAGCATTAGCCCAAAGTAACTGTTTCACGCGGACGAAGTCGCGGGCATATGCTAGTGTATATATATATCAACCAATCTGATCAACGTGATGTAGTAGGTCAATCCCCTCCCATTATGGAGGAGGCTTAAGCCTAGAAGTGGAATGTATTAAGCTGAGATGGTGATGACGATTTCATTCATATTTCTATACGTTATGACGCTTAACGCCATAACATATGGCGTTAAGTGTCACTGGATCTCATTGCACGCACGCATTTAGACTCCTTACGGTAGGCAGCGGCCTAAGAATGATCGAGGAGCGGTAGTACCACTTACCATCAGGTGTGCTGTTTGCTCGTTTGCCATCAGTAATAATAAAAAACAAAGGAAAAAAAACAAACAGTATCTTTAAATAAATGAAATTCAACTCCAGTTACATCTAATTTATTATAATGATAATTTAGCTCCTATTTCTTATTTATCGTGATTGGACTCAAATACAACTCTAAATTTATTACTGTTCTAATCAGTTTCAGCGACAATTAGTTAATTAATAAGTTAGAGTTTAAATAATTATAATTGTCTTGTTATTTAAAACAAAATAAAATGATTAACAGTAGGTAACATTTTATAATAGTTCATAAATTTTACTTGTACATAAATAGTCATTTAATTATGAAAAATAGCATCTAATTGTACGAAATTTAGTATTTAACTAGGAGCCATATGATTAATTGACAGGAAGTTACGCCTTAAGGTTTATTTAACTCATCGCGGCTCTTTCACGTCCCACCGTTCAGCTCGAGACTCCCCCACAACGAAAGGGAAATTGCCTATACCACGTTATTCAGACGGGTTTGTCTAGGATTTTATGTCGAGTAATGCTGTCTTCTGCATATCATATCCCTTAGTCATCTTTAAATACACTCAGGGGTAAGAGAGGTGTTGGTGATGAATTATATTCTCACTCTGTCACCGATAGTTATGACCCGACAGTTATTTAACGAAATGCTAATATTTAATACACAGTTTAAAAAAAAGCAGTTCATTTCTGATAGAGCTTTAATAATTCCATGATAACTTTAATTATGGCATAATTTTTTTTTGTATATGTGTATAGCTGTTAGCCGCAGATAGCTTTCACAGTTTTGCCCAGACTATAGGTAAGCGCTGAGGGATCTCAACCCGGAAAGTGGCATTAACAATGTTCTAAATTATTATAAAACTATCGTAATTTATAAATCAGCTATTCAAAGCTCATTAGGTTTTATAACGAAAGGATTTTATGTTTAATGAAATTGCAAATAGGTGGCTAGAAAGACTAGGTCTAGATATAAAATAATATTCAATTTTCATAATTATCATTCTTTAACGCTTCGAAAACACTTGGTAAATGGTAGATAGTGCTGTAGTTAAAGTTTAGTCAATATATTTTCATATATATTCTTGGTGCTTACATAATTTCTTTCGGAAAACGTACACAATTGCCGATACCCCTCATAAATTGGCAATGGTCATAATTATTTTCTTCATAATATTATTAATACAATTATTAACCACACGAACAGTAATTACGTATTCTATTTGATATAAATAATACATGTTTATCACATATTTTGACGATATCAAAAAATATCGATAAAATCCGTAAAATAGTTTTATTTACAAAGTAAGCTCGCGTAGACATCAGAAGCCATTATGTTTTTCATTCTTTCAGTCTTACAATAAATGCTTTTATCTTTACATTATATATAACTGTATTACAGATCATCACCATCACCACAGCTTACTTAGGTCCCACTGCTAGGCTCAAACATCCTGCACAATGAAAGGGAAATTGAATTACTATACCATGCTGGTCCGATAGTTTGGCATAGAGTTTCACTTTGAGTATCTATTACTTTGAGTACCTTCTATGCAAATAGACGTTATATGCGTATTACAAACCTTTACTTGTCTTTTCCAACACCTAAGCGTAAGAATGGGAATAGGGAATGATAAATTTTATTCTTACTCTGTCACCACACGGAAATCAGTACTCAAATACTAGTAGACAAAGTGAAGAAATCTTTCTTGTAAGAGTTCCACAGTGACTGAAAACAAACGTACGACACTAAAACGTGGTCTCTAAATGTGAGCCTTATAAAAAACCTCAAAGTTGCTCAACGTACTATGGAGAGGGCTATGCTCGGTATTTCTCTATAAGATAAAGCCCGCAGAATTAGCACGTTGAAAGGTGTAATATGCAGGCCTCATGCCCTTGTTGAACCGAAAAATGTTGGGGAAGAAAGGCACTCGAGTGGCGACCACGGATCGGAGGGTGTAGCGTAGGACGACTTCCTACTAGGTAGACTGACGACATTTAAAAAGTCGCAGAGAACCGTTGGATACAAATGGCGCAGGATCGTTCCGAGTGACATTCTTGTGGGGAGACTTATGGATATATTTTTGGTTCAGGAGTGGACGTTTATAGGCCGATAGATGGATGGCTGGAAGACTTCCGTGTGGTAACGTAAGAGTACAAATCACCACGCCTTTTCCTGCCCGTCGGTGTCGTAAAAGATGACTAAGGGATTACAATATGCAGATAACCTCTATGCAAAGGAAGGAAAGTTCGAAATAAAATTCTATACCAACCCGTCTGACCATCGCGGCATAGGTCAATTTCTCTTCTATTGTGTAAGAGGCTTGAGCTCAGTAGTGAGACGTATATGAGCTATGATAATGTAGATACCAAGATAATTATGTAGTAAACTTGACTCCAAGGCTGGACTTATCTTCATCATATTTTTCTCAGTATAGTGCAATATTTTACGATAATATAAAGCGTCTTTGCTATACTAAAATTTGAACACAAAAATTTTAAAGAGCATCTAATGACGTCATAAATCCTTCATATAACTCTAACATCAAATATATTGACTTTAAAATGCACTTAAGCTTACATAAACCTCTACTAGTTAGAAAGTAGAAGTTTCAAGTAACTATCTGTTGCTTCTAGTATAAGTCATAAGTGCCGATATAAAATAAGTAGCACTATTCATTATCCGGCTATGTACTTCCCACTGCTGGGCTCGAGCCTCCTCCACAATTGGAGGAAAATTTACCTAATATATCACGCTGTTCTGGTGTGTTAACATAGGGTTTTAGTTAGTGTTTTCATTCTCTTGCATAGATTGTATTCACGTATTCTAATTCTTTAGGGAAAGGGGTGGTGAATTGTATTCTCACCCCGTCACTTCACGGCAAGTGCCAGTAATATTTTTATTAAAAACTCTAAACATAAATTTCAGGTATCTTCATTTATCTCTGTTTCAGTCTATCAACGTCCATTACAGAAAAATAGACCTCAACTTGAAGAAACAATGCCAGAATCGCCACATTTGAGAGGTGAATTACGATCGCTATTAGCATTATTTTGAGTTACTCAAAAAAACCGGTGCTATGCAATTTTATGGCAATCAGCCCACGGGTATTTTGCAACTCCTACAAATGTAAGGGGGGTGGTGATGTATTTTATTATTCTTTACCTGTTATTACAAGAAAAGCAGAAATATAATGTATTTATAAACATCGAATATTGATGTAGTATGAAAGTAAGATTCATAATCATTTCCTTTTATAAAAATCCATTGTTATGCCATCCCACGTCATCCTGTCAAGTGAGACCCGGCCCTTAGTCAACGAGAACCGATTTTACTTGAAGAAGCGTTACATAGCTGAACGTGACGGCTTAGTCTCATTTAATACCAAAAATAAAGTACACCGCACACCTAAAGATTTCACTTCAAAAACTTCAATTGGTAAATTACCCAACCTGTCCGCACCACTATTACAGTTCACAAAGTGACAGCATTTCTCAATCTACAAATTCACAATGAAGAGGCGAAGTTTCTAGCGAAGTTTCTATAAGTAGGTAAATTGCCTCACTTAAGCTAAATTTCTCAAATCGATTACCTTATTAATCTATAGCCATCGTTTAAAACTATAGATTCTATTAAGATTATTGTTCTATGACCGAACATAGTCAAATATGCTATAACTACACGTCTGACTACACTATAATAGACACGTCTGACCGGACTGAGCGGGGTTTAGGGGTTCAAGGCAAGCTAATATAGGGCCTACTAACTTCATCGGTAACAGGTAGGTAATATATACATCAGTGCCTGCTTTCAGCCTACTTTTGGTGCTCACTGAATCTCAGTAACGTCCTACTTTCAGAGCATAGCGCCTTTTTTATATACATAGTAGGTTTATTTTTGTTGTGTGTGTAGCTGTTAGCCGCAGATAGTTTTCACAGTTTGGTCGGACTATAGGTGAGGGTAGAGGGCTTTCAACCCGGTAAAGACTTCAAGCAACATCGCCAAGGGCTCCCCTTGTGGGGAATGGACCTCGGCTTGGGGCGTCGCTGTATACATAGTAGTAAGCAGAGAATGCGAATTGCAAAGTTAAAACCATTGCTTTATTTTATCATATTATAATTTTAATTATATTAAATTTATTGTTATTCCAGGAATTGTATATTTATATGTACTTAATACTTACTGAATGACTTAAGTTTTTAGATAATGCGAAAACTTTAAACAAACGGCCTTCGTCTTTTTGAAACAAATAACATCTCTGTCTTCTTGAAGTTAGGTGCTTCTCAACTTTATTGACTATCGCTTATTTAAAAGAGGAAACAAAGACTTGGATGGATATTTTAGGAGGTGTGGAGTTTATTATTTCTATAGAACTAATGTAGTATGTTCTCTAATGAGTAAGCCTATATACAACAATGAACTATGGTAGGCTTTTTTGCTGGGCTATGGACTACTCACATGCCAGCTACTCCATCCGGGGTGACGTATTCCCTCCTTTACGCCATTGGGCAGACCACTGATTCCAAGTTCCTTGTCGTCCGTGGCCAGCCTAGCGGGATACGCTTTCGGGTACCATCCCTTTCCAATGCCCCTTACAACGTCGCCTTTCCTTGTATTCGTTTCCACCGAATACAAGGACTCGTTATTGGTGGCTCACCCGTGCATATATGGCATCTTATTTGGTTGCCCGCCGACTTCACCGCCACCCAGGTAGTTTGGGTGGACTGTGACTAAATCATAACCTATCACCAAAAAAGGCTATGCTAAATTATAATATAAACTATTACCGACCTTTTTGCGAGTTTCATAGAAGAGAGGTGTCTAAGGTAGTAGCAAATTTACATCACTGTTAAGGACACCTGAATCAGTCCTTCATCACCCATCTTTTTATCGATCGATCCTCTCACTCATCGGGGTGGTATATAGCTCGTCAACTTTTCTCTACTATATAAAACGAGGAGTGAGATTGATTGATGGAATCGCTCGCCATTGGCACATATAAGTTCTCTAGTATCCGATTATTATCTATTTCATCAAAGTAAATATAATGTACTGTTACAGTGTTGTTGGTTTTATTGTACTAATCATCATCATCATCCCAGCCCATATACGTCCCACTGTTCGGGAGGGAGGGTAATGAGAGGGAATTTGACCTACTGGATATAATATGCATATAATATCTATGCAAGAGAAGGAAAACTCGAAAGGAAATCCTATGCCAACATGTCTGACCAGCATGGTCTAGCAGGTCAGATTCCCTTCCATTGTGGAGAAAAGACGACTAAGGGATATAATATGCATATAACGTCTATGCAAGAGAAAGACAACCGCGGGTGACGTGACCGGGGATTAGGCCGTCACCCGCCGAGAGGCCGACCGCGTGAGGAAAGACCGACGTCCTCCCCGAGGGGGGGACGTCGGTCGATGGGAGGGTACCCCACGTAGGGGGTATTCCGTCGGGCCGACCACTGACGACAAGTAAACCTGCTCCGGTGGTCGGCCCAACGACGAAGGCGAGGTGGTTTTCGGGTGGGTTGCGGGAGTTGCGTGCTTAAGCCCCTCTGTCGCCCCGGTCGGAGTGGTGCGGAGGCGCGCCGACCGCAGCCCACCCACAAAAAAAAAAAGTATCCAATTATTATCTATTTCATCAAAGTAAATATAGTGTACTGTTACAGTGTTGTTGGTTTTATTGTACTAATCATCATCATCATCCCAACCCATATACGTCCCACTGTTCGGGCGGGAGGGAAATGAGAGGGAATTTGACCTACTGGATATAATATGCACATAATATCTATGCAAGAGAAGGAAAACTCGAAAGGAAATCCTATACCAACATGTCTGACCAGCATGGTATAGCAGGTCAGATTCCTTCCCATTGTGGAGAAGACTCGAGCCCAACAGTGGGACGTATGTAGGCTTCGATGATGATAACTGCTATATCAATCTGCTATATTCCGTGTGGTGATAGAGTAGGAATACAATTCACCACTCCCTTTTTTACCCGTAAATCTCGTAAAAGACGACTAAGGGATTATAATGTGCATATAACGTCTATGCAAGAGAAAGGCAACTCGAAATAAATACCTATACCAACCCGTCTGACCAGCGTCGTATAGTAAGGTCAATATCAATCCTATTACGCATGAAGCTCGAGCCCAGCAGTGGGACGTATATGAGTCGAAATGAATGAAATGAATAAATATTATTCTATTAAAATACATTGACATTTATTTTAATACATTATCTAACATATGAAAGTCCTTTATAGTTTCTGCTGTGCTAACGACGACGTGTCAGTTATGTTATGGTTACTTTCGCAGTAAATGACGCTTGCTTTCTAGACAATAGACAGGAGATTTGCAGAAATCCATATTGGCAGATATCATATGCTATTGTAATTTCAATATATTATCGTTACGTTAAATCTAAGCATTAATTTGAAGATGAAACTACTTATAGAATCAAATTATCGTCATCATAATTATAGCTCATTAACGTCCCACGTGTTCGGGAAACTTAAGAGGATCTTCTCGTCCAACATACGAGTACCTCAGTGTCTGAAAACACAGGTCTACGAGCAGTGTGTGTTACCAGCGATGATTTACGGCACGAAAACGTGGTCTCTAAATGTAGGCCTCATAACAAGGTTCAAAGTCGCTCAGCGTGCTATGGAGCGGGCTATGCTCGGGATTTCTCTGCGAGATAGAATCCGGAATACGGAAATCCGCAGAACAACGGGTGTAACCGACAGCACGAAGAATTAGCACGCTGAAGTGGCAATGGGCAGGCCACATTGCTCGACGAATCGACAACCGTTGGAGAAGAAAGGTTCTGGAGGACCTGATGAAAGTTGCTGGACGTCATTGGATGCAGGCGGTACAGGACCGCATTTTGTTGCGTAACATGAGGGAGACCTACGTTCAGCTATGAACGGCGATAGGCTGAAATGAATGACTGAATAAATGAACGTCCTACCGCTGGGCTCGAGCCTACTCCACAATAGGAGTGAAATTATAATATCTATAACGGCAGAACACTCGCGTACTGAGATCAATTACGTCGACCCGGGTTTCGAGCATATCTGATGTCCATTATCAGGGCGAGTGCGCAGCGGCGTCTGCGAGGCCCTGGCGAACACTGCGAGTGAGGAGTGAAATTAACTTACTGTACCACGCTGATCAAACATATTGGTATTCTTTTTCTTTTTTTTTATGGGTGGGCTATGGTATGCGCTCGCGCGGTCCAGTGCGTCCGGAGCGATGACAGGACGGCGCGCAGGCCCATAACCCACACGTACCCACGTCACCTCGTTGTTGCGTCGACCACCGGAGCAGATGTGACTTGTCGTCAGTGGTCGGCCTGACGGAATAACCCTTTCGGGTAACCTCACCTCTCGACATCCTGGGATGTCGGTCGCCGTCGCGCGGTCAGCCTCTCTGCGGGTGACGGACAATTCCCCGATTCGATTACCCGCGGCCTCAGCTAGAGCGGCATTAGGCGCAGATACTCGCGCCTGCACCGCCCGAGTCGCCGCGCCGCGAGTATTGGTATAGGGTTTCGTTTCGAGTTTTCTATCTCTTACATAGATGTTATATGCATATTAATTACCTTAGTCGTGTTTATTGTCGTACCTATAGGCAAGACGTGGTGAATTGTATTCTCACTCTATCACCACACGAACAAAATAGAATTAAGTAATAACTTCAAATGTTCATGACGACTTAAATTACATATTTTTATGTATAATCTTAGTAAATAATATTAACTAAATATTAAAATTAAAATAAATATTGATTGATTTTCTTTGCGTGGTTACGGAGTAAAAATACAATTAAGCGCCACCTGTCTTACCCGTGGATGCCGTAAATGGCAACTAAAAAATGTATGCAGGTAATATCGATGTAAGAGAAGGAAAATTTGACATAACGGTAGACGAGCAAACTGTACACCTGATGGTAATTTCCGGACGGCCCGGCCCGCGACTGTAGACAGACAATTATCAACAGTGTGGTCCTACCACTACTTCAACAATATAATTGTTCTGATACCACTACCACAACGTCGTTTGGTGACGGATAAAGTATTCTTTATTTACAGTTTTATTGTACATGGGTGTAGCAAAACTAACTAAGGAATAAAAGTATGTAGATAACAGAACGAAAACTCGAAACAAAATCTTATACCAACCTGTCTGACCAGCATGGTATAGTAAGGTCAATTTCCCTTCTATTATGAAGAAGACTCGAGTTCAGTAGAGGGACGTATATGAGCTGAGATGATGTAGATAACATATACATAAAAAATAAAACTTGAAATAAATCTTATATATAAAACTATTTTATCGCGTATATATTTGATTTTTGATTTGCCCGACATTTCGAACACTTTTCAGCGTCCACGGTCCGCCCGTGACCATCGGGTAATTAAAAATCAAATACAAACGTGATGAAATCCATAAAAATAGTTTTATTTATACTCTACTAGCAACCCGCCCTCGCTTTGCTTCGGTTTCAGTCGTCTTACCCGTGTAGTTCTCGTTCCTGCGGGAATACTGAAATAAAATATAGCTTATGTTACTCCCTAATATTATAGCTTTCTATTGGTGTAAGAATTTTTAGAAATCGATTCTGCGGTTTCAGCGTGAAAGCGTAACAAACAAAAAACCAAACATTAGTTTCGCATTTATAATATTAGTAAAGATAAACCCTTATATAATCAGCATGATATAGCAGTTCAATTTTCTTCTTATACTGGCTGTAATATATTGAGCAATAATACGCATCCATACATCCATACATCAGTCTACAGACGTCCACTGCTGGACATAGGTCTCCCCACGAGAATGCCACTCGGAACGGTCCTGCGCCACTTGCATCCAATGGTTCCCTGTGACTTTGAGAATGTCGTCAGTCCACCTAGTGGGGGGTCCTCCTACGCTGCGTCGTCCGATTCGTGGTCGCCACTCGAGAACCTTTCTTCTCCAACGGTTGTCGGTTCGACGAGCGACGTGGCCTGCCCATTGCCATTTCAACGTGCTAATTCTGCGGGCTATGTCGGTTACACCCGTTCTTCTACGGATTGCCGTGTTCCGGATTTTATCAAGTAGAGAAATACCGAACATAGCCCTCTCCATAGCACGCTGAGCAACGCGACGATAATACGCGTATCAACGAAAAGTTTGCCATCACGGGAACGTTAAAACGTGATTTAACCTTCTGGTATTTAACTGTACATTCATATAGTGGTTGTGGAAATGTGAAACTGTCCCTTTAAGAAGTTTTCACAATCCTGCGGAAGTGAATAACATTGCTTCGCACTTTCGGTTGGAGTACGTGACTGAAACGATTGAGCTTTTGATTCTTTGTGTGCTGCTTTATTAAGGTTAATGGTTTTACAAATTTAATTTTATTTCATAACATTGCCTGTTTTCCGTATGGTGACGGAGTAAGAATACAATTCACTATTCCCTAACTTACCCGTGGGTGTCGTAAAACACAACTAAGGTATATAATATACAAATAAAATATATGCAAGAGAAAGAAAACTCGAAATAAAATCCTATACCAACCCGTCTGACCATCACGGTATAGTGGGCCAAACTTCTCACTGCGGCGGAGGTTCAAGCCCATCAGTGGGACGTATATGAGCTGTGATGATGATGAAGATGACTTTCTGTTTAGTGAGTGACCTATATATGTGATTGCTGATAATGAATTCTAGGTAACGTAAAAATGTGTTGATGGAATTTTGCAACAAGTTTGCTTCAATTTCCTTTTTTTTTTTTTCGTAGATTACCAATAACAGATTTAAACTTTAGAACTAGGTATACCCATTTAATATCTTAGATAACTTGAAATTTTATTTATTCGATATGAACAGAATAAAATTATCATTTTGACTTGTAGCCTCTACAAACTAATTGAAAATTCAGTATAGTAAAGGTAGTATATTTTCCGTATGGTGACGGAGTAAGAATACATTTCATCATCCCTTATCTTGTCCATGGGTATCGTAAAAGACAGCGTAGGGATATTATATGCATGAAAAAAAATTTCTTTATTTCGACAGACCTGGTCTGGTCACTTATGGGCCGAAGTACTTCTTACTACCAGCGATATAAAATAATTAAAGCGTGAAAAATTGCACAAAAACAATCACACTCTTATTAGTACATCGTCATAATTCGGCTCTTATGTCATTTGCTTGAGGTCCACGCAATATATACTCATCTATTGAAAATCGTTTTAGAAATAATTGTATGACCGGCTGCCTACCTGACATCAGCTTTCCTTTAGAATATAGTTACAGACCTGACGGCATCAGTTGGAGTTGGCTCAGGTCAATATAGATTCGTCCTTTGCGACACCCATGAACAAAACATGGGTTAAAAGTATTCGTATTCGTCACCATACAGCAACTTTTTATAATTCACTAGCGACCCGCCAATGCTGCGTTTTTTTAACGCCAGATCCCTTCACTAAGAAAATAATCCTTTTATTGCAGAAGACCTTACAAACATATAATTTATGGACACAAATTACACCCAGAATAAGAAAAAATAATATTAAATCGCACAAAGTGTTGTCCCGCATAGGAATCGAACCCGTGACACTGGCGTGGTGGTAGATCGGTATCTTAACCTCTACGTCATCTGTGCAATTAATTTATATAGATAGAATATTTTGTTTCGTATACAAGCTAGTGTTACAATAAGGTTTTAATCATGAACCTAATAAATGTTCCTTGTGACCTCAAGTTCTATATTATACCGCGTAGTACTTAATGTTAATGCTTAGATACTTGAACAATAGTCGATTGAGGTTCCAACGCTAGCATTAAATTAGCATAATAACACATTAGGAACAATGCAAGCATTAAACTCTAGTAAATTGTAATTTAAAGTGATTTAATTTAAATAAATCTTATACTATGTATTTTGTATATCTATATATTTGGTCCAATTTCGAAAAAGAGGTCAGCCGACGAATTCAATTCTGCTGGGTGGCGTTCGGGAAACTTAAGAAGATGTTCTTATGTAACTTATTTCAGTGTCTGAAAACACAGGTCTACGACCAGTATGTGTTACCAATGATGACCTACGGCACGTAAACGTGGCCCTTAAAAGGGAATTCTACTACTTCTATTTATAATTGGACGCAGCGCTACCTACTGCGTCCAATTATAAATCTAAACCATTCTCGAATCGACTGGAACAAAGATAAAAAAATCAACAAATTTTTAAAAGATTTAAAGGTTATATACGCGCCAAGATCTTTTTGTATGATATTTTCTTTGTAGCATAATTGTTTTAACAAAATTAAAGTTTATAGACATATCTCAAGCACGAAAGGCACTCTGCTCGCAATTTCACGGCACATAAGTATAGCTCAACGACTACCTACGCTTCTGAAATCCACAATATTTTTGTACATAATAATGTCATTCGTATGTGACAATTGTCCCAGATACAATGCTTTTTATTTCGTACAACTATGAGTGTTTTTTATTTATTTCGGCAATAATTCAAAGACTAGAAGGTTGTTCATTCAAGTAATACAATAGGAAACTATTATAAAAACTCTTTTTTTTTGATGTGAAACATCTATAGGTGAGGGTGACCGCGATCGTCGCGTGGCGTTTAACGCCACGCTTCGCGGTCCGCTCTTAATCAACCATAAAATAAATATCTGGACACATATCTACATTTTTGTAACGAAACCATGGTGCGATTTAAAATTTTGTACAACGCCATTTAGTGAACTCAAAGTAAAATGTTACCTATAATGTATTCTAATGAAAATAAATGTTTATTGAATAAAAAACATCATTTTCTGGAAAAGAATCGTAACTTTATTTTTCTTAATACTTTATGCTATATTAATACCTGTCGTAATATGTTATTTTATGCGTATGTACTTGTTCTATAAAATAATGTATAATTTTCTAACTTCCTAACATAAGTATACCATACCTACCTTATTTTCACGTACGAAAACTGGACAACCGCTTTTTGTAGGCTTTATATTAGTTTCAGCTGTGTATTTATTTGTTTATATGTTACCAACTCCTAGGAATTGTATTTTGACCCACTTTAAAGAGTTGGATTTCATTTAAAATTTGTAGTCTTAACGAGGTACCCAATGACGATAAAATAATTTAGATAGCTTGTCTTATTATCATCACAGGATTAGAGATTTCTTTATAAAATATATTTTGTAGTTGACATTTAGGCTTGGCTCGATAGATGTCGCTAATTCGATCTTCTAATTTCTACATGGCACTTTTTCATGTATTTGACCCATTTGAACTCAATTTTTACCCAATCGGTTAGATTTCGTTCAAACGCTGTAGACTTATCAAGTAGACATGCACGAAACAGTGCTTCGCGAAGTAATGTGATATGGCATTATATTCCTGCCGAGTAATTTTACATTTTACCATCACTGCAAACATCACACTTATAGTTCTTTTTAGTTCCTCCCAAACTTGGTAAAAAAAAAGCTCATCACAAACAATCCCGCGAGAAACGTATCCAATAAGTTCTATGAAAAGTACTCGAACCTTCGAAAACTATTCGATACCAGTAAGTTTCGGTATTTGTCAATTGATACTCATTACTGCTACAATACTATTACTCAGTAGCAAATATTATATTCCCTCAAACTTACCAAAGAAAAAAGCTCATCACAAACAATCTCGGCAAGAAATTATCCGGTAGGCTCTATGAAAAGTACTCAATGCTTTCAAAACGATTCGATTGTTAAGTATCGATACTTTTCAATTGATACTGATTATGGTCCTTCGATACTAGTACTTAGTGGCTCGATAGATGTCGCTATATCTACTTCCTAGATCACACTTTCTTAGCCGATCCCTTTGAACTACGTACAAGTGTGTGAGGGAGAAGGAGTAATTTAATAAATAAATAAATTACAGACTCAAAACAATAAATTGTGGATCGCAGATAGTGTTGTCCTGCGTGGGATTCGAACCCACGGCACTGACACTTTAGGTCAGGATCATAACCACTACGGAATAGAATGGAATAATTTTCCGATACAATATCTACTAATTTAAATATTTATCTTAATTAAATAACGATATTAATAGACCATAATTGTGGAAGAAGCGGCTAAGGTGAACGTCGATTGACTAGTGAATATAAAAGATCACTAATGCAGTAAAATCACAATCACATCTTATAGTAGTGGCTACGAATACTACCAACCTTTTTATTGTTCATAGGTGTCATAAAATACGACTCAGGGCTTTAAATCGACCTGAATCTATGATGCTATTTGGACAAAATTTAGATTCTCAAAGAGTGTTGACGTCAGGCAGGCAATCGGTTATACAACTATCGCCAAAACCTTTACAATACTTATTATGGAAAAAGAGTACATATTGTGTCGAGGTTGTTAAGTAATTGATTTCTTATAAAAAATAGTAGCAGGATAATAAAGATGATGGGCTAATAAAAATACATTTTAAAAAGTTTAATTATCTTCATTGTTTTAGCTCTTTATACGTCCCACTGTTGGGCTCTACAAAGGGGAGGAACATTGATTACTACGTTAGTCAAGCGGGTTGAAATGGCGTTTTATTTAGAGATCTACTTATCTTGCATACGCAAAAGTTATCTACCTCCCAAAGACAACTTCTTTTACGAGATCTTACGGAGAAGACAGGAGTTGATGAATTGTTTTCTTACGTCACCATCACCTCATGAAGAGATTATCATAATTATTTTACTGAGAATGGTTTTCAGTTTATCTTCTCTTTCTCTCTTCTATATCTCTCTCTCTATATTGGTGGAATACTTGTAAAACCATCTGCAATCGCTAATCCACCAGTCGAACGTGGCTATTATAAAATTATTCTCCTTAGGGATGCCTAGGTACGCCAGCAAAGACAAGCAAAGTTACCGCTGGATGCCCTCAAGATAATGAGGTATGTAATTGGCAGTTCATGGATTACAAACTTTCGCCTCTTCGGTTGGAATGGGTGGGGTGAATTCATATTGTAGCCCCATTCCAAAGAAAAAAAAACCCATGTCTAATCCTGGAAGTAGATAGACTTATGGGTATTTTTGATAAATATAGTGACTACATTTGATACATACTGAATAATTCAAT
Source organism: Lymantria dispar (assembly GCA_032191425.1). NCBI lineage: Eukaryota > Metazoa > Arthropoda > Insecta > Lepidoptera > Erebidae > Lymantria > Lymantria dispar. The sequence goes on from CM063442.1 coordinate 33,471,713, forward strand.
ATTGGCTTACATCAGGACACACATTTCATTTTTATTAAAGAAAATATTATTGCTTATATTTTCCCCCATGAAATTTTGTTTTTCTACGGCTATTCGTAAATTGTTTATTGGTTTTGGGCGGCCTCCGTCAAACCAATTCCACTGGGGGCTCTTTCATTATACAATGTGATTGACAGGTTTACTCGATTACTTAGGGCCGATCCAACCAAATTAGAATATGGATTTACCCTAGAATAAATCATGCAGCTGTTATAAGTTAAGACTCATTTAACAGAGTAAACGAAGTGCCCGATATTTTTTTATTAAAAATGAAACACCGCGCTATCTTAATTTCCATTATGTTATATTATAAATGGGAAAGTGTGTTTGAATGTTTGTCACGCAATCACGTGTAAACCATTAAAAAGTTTTAAATAAAAATAGATGATATACAAAAATATAGATGATATAGGTACAATTGCCCTGATTAGGATACATAAGAAGATTTATTCCTGTAGTGGTTCTAAATTAACATTTTAGAATAATAGTTCAACTTAACTTTTTTTTCATTATCGTCATCATCGCAGCCCATATACGTCCCACTGTTGGGCCCAGGCCTCCTCCACAATGGGAGGGAATTTGACCTACTATATATACCAACATGTCCGACCAGCATGTGGTCCGACATGTTGGTATATATATAGGCCTATAGGGTTTCATTTCGAGTTTGCCTCCTCTTGCACAGATATTGTTTGCATATTATATACCATAGTCATCTTTTTCAACATCTACGGGCAAGATAGGGAGTGGTGAATTGTATTCTTGCTCCGTCACCTCACGGAAAGCTTTTTACTTATTTTTTTTACTCAAATTTATTTAAAAGGGATTTGGATATATTTTTACTTGGGCAAAGTTACTTTTTACACGCTGACGAAATAAATTCTTGTGTCACGAGGGACTTTATAAACATACTATTCATTATCTATGCTCATATACGTCCCACTACTGGGCTCAAGCGTCCTCCACTATATGAGAGTAAATGATCTATTATATGACGCTGGTCAAACGGATTGGTATAGGGATTTATTTCGAGACCCTTGAATAGATGTTACAAGAGAAAAGAAGACAAGAGAAGTCGTCTTTTACGACACCCACATGTATGGGCACAGATAGGGGATGGTAAATTATATTACTTCTCCGTCACCACACGAAGAAGCTGTTTCCATATAATTGATTTCAATTTTTATTTTCGTTACTAATTCTTATTGAAATCAATTTCTATATTAATTTTTGTCAATTTATTTTACAGAATGCTGTCATAACACTAGCCTAAGAATTTAATTTATATTTTCTAATAATAAATAGCTGGATAAAAGTTCAAATTTCGTAAGTACAGTAACAGCGTTCGAAAATTTTAACAAAATAAGAAATGTAACTACATAGAGAAGGTTCTGTCGAACATAAAGCGTTTGTTCGAAAACGAACAAGTTTTATTTTAATAAGAACAAATAAATCAAGTTTGTTCATTGAAACGATAGCAGTCAACATTGTAACATTGTTGCTGAAAAACAATGAAAGCAAGAGGTTAAGAAATGTCATGGTTTAAAATAATATAGTGATTTCAAAATAACTGCTTATAAAGCATAATTTTCTGGATATCATTACGAATCTTAATGGTTAGGGTGGACGATTGTAAATATAGATATGGATATATACCTACAGTATCAAAAATCATTATCATGGTAATCATTGCAGCCTATCGCCGTCTACTACTGGACGTAGACCTCCTTCATGTTACGCCATAGAGTGCGGTTCTAGGCCGCCTGGTTTGAAGTCGTCAAGTTTCATCAGTATCAAAAACATTATCATTAAAAAATCTTGCTGTTTAATAATAATTTCATCATCATCATCGCAGCTCCTACATGTCCGAGTGTTAGATTCGGACCGCTTCTTCGAAAATATATTTTAATGTCTCCGAACATAATTCATGAAATCAATAACTTTAACCCAAAGTATCGTTACCCGCCACTCTGTATATTTGTGTGTTCAACGTGTGTGTCACGTTAATAATATAAGGGGTCAACTTCTCTGACGTTCCCGTGGTAGACGTAGATCTCAGGTTAGCAAGAGAATGGACAATATTTTGACGAATTCCCTTGATCAGCGTGATGATTAAACCGTTACTCCACTGATACTTATATTCAAAGTGGATGCCGAGAAGCTAATGGACGCACCTGAATAAGTTTTACAATAGCATATCATGAAAATATATAGAATATTTTTAAAATTATCGCTTTATTTATACACTTATGGAAGGACACCCTTCTCTAAGGAAATAATCCTTGTATTGTGGGGGAGTTTACAAACATACAAATTAACGGCCACAAATTATACACCTTTTTTTTTGGGGTGGTCGGCGCACTCCTTGCATCACTCCGTCCGGGGCGACAGAGGGGCGTAAGAACGAACACCCGCAACCCATCCGCGACACGTCGCCTTCGTCGTTGGGCCGAACACCGGAGCAGGGTGACTTGTCGTCAGTAGTCGGCCCGAAAGAACACCCCCTTGAAGGGTACCCACCCATCGACCGATGTCCTCTCCCTCGGGGAGGAAGTAGGTCTTTCCTCACGGCGGGTGACGGACTAATTGCCCGGTCCAGTCACCCGCGGCCTACGAATTATACACCCAGATACAGAACAATAATTTGTGAATCGATTAAGTATTGTCTTGCGAAGCCACGACGTAGGTAGGTCGGTATCTTAACCATCACGCCATCTGTATTTTAAAAACTTTTCGAGTGGTGATGAAAAACATAATATGACACTACTATTTATTTAATCACTTGATAAAATATGATTGAGGAACCTCAGTTGGGAATGCATTGTTATAATACTATTATAGAAGAAAAGCTCAAAATAAAAACCCATTCGAGCCCGTCTTACCCAAGCTTTGATTATTAAATAATAGTCATATTTTAAAGTAAACAACTAAAATTTATATTAATTTTTATTTAATAAAATTTTCATCAATGTCTCGCTAAATGCAAATTTCAAGTGAAAGAGTATCTCAATAAATCTTCATTAAATAATAATTTCATGTGTCACAGAATAATTTGTTTGTGAAATATTGGACATTAGTCTTCAGCCGCCATTTGAAAGTCTTAAATATTGGTTAGGGAATCTTTCAATTATATGTACATTTAAAGCCACAGCTCTTACAAATACTTATACCTACTCGAATTTCTTTACAAACATTACAAACATATTCAATACTGTATTAGAATATACGTAGGTATTAAATAAATAATCTCGTTTATCAATGGATTAAAGTTGGTTCATAAGCCAATGGAACTTGGTTTCTAAGCCATACTGATAAACTAAGTTAGACTTTATCTTTAGGACCGGCTGTGATATGGTCCCACCCGCCAATCCGTCTGGGGTGACGGAAGGGACTATGTCCAACCTTCTGTACACGTACACTCAAGTGGGCGAGGCACCGGAGTCCAGTCCTTACGATCATCGGTGGATGCTGAGTTAGCCTAGAAATTTCTTGTTTCTTTTTTCGAGATGTTATATACTTAATAATTTCTGATGTTTTTACGGGTATTGTAAATTTTAAATAAAACTATTTTTATGAATTTTTGCATTTGTATTTGATTTTTGATAGCCCGAACTTTTGAAAACTTTCACCGTTCATAAAAGCGATAAAATACAAAGGTGATAAAAACTATAAAATAATTGCATTTAAAATGTTATTGTCTACATTTGCGGATAAGAAAGAAGTCATATTCTTACTATACTAAGGACTATAGGTATCTATAGGTGTTCAATGCACATTGAACATGCAACGCAGCAAATTCATAAGTAGAGCATGTCGACATACAAGTAGAGCATGTCAACATACAACATCGCAAATTTGCAAAATTCGCACTGACATGATTAAAGATGCTGCGTTACACTTCACACTTACGACACACTAACACAAAATGGTATATGTGGGTATTAGCAATAAGTAGTATGTAAGGTGTAAATTTTGTAAAATAAATCAGATTTGAATTTATTCATCTCTCAGTTACTACCCTCTTACTGCGGCCAAGACACCCTTAGCCGTCAGTTCAGATCGGTCCTGTGAGTCTGCTTGACCGGCAGTGAGAATTAGCAATCCTCCACCCAAACCTCCCTCTCACTGCGGCCAAGACACCCTTAGCCGTCAGTTCTGATCGGTCCTGTGAGTCTGCTTGACTGGCAGTGAGAATTACCAATCCTCCACCCAAACATCCATCTCACATCTACCTGTCACCTTAGGTAGCGCGGTGCAGATATCCCATCAGATAGGCTAGGAACTTAAGGGCTTTAGGTACATCAAACTATAACCTTAGGTTCTTCTGTCAAACACGGCGTTAGTCCATAAGCCCATACGACGCCGTACAATAGGTATAATATAAACTAGTTATTACGTTAAGTTTTGATGTAGTGTTACAAAATTTGGGTAATTTGAATGAGAGCCAATAGAGAGCGGCAATGAGTTCAATGAGTAAACAAGGATATTCGTTAAGAACAGTAATAAAGGAACAATGGAAATTTTTCGTATGATAAAAAGAACAAGATAATGCTCGTTGAAAGATAATCCCGAGATTAAACTATTACGTCAGATCAAAATAATAAAGTTTGCAACCATTTTCAGATTTTTATTATTTTTTTCAGATTGTTATCATAGCTTCGTTAACTGCTTAAATAAATTCAGCAGTCGAATTATTTTTAAATTTGATTTATGTTTCATAATATACGTAAATTTCTTTTATGTCGAGGATTTTAAGCTTTTATTAGTGCTCCATTTCAAATTACTATGACTCCTACTTGGAATTTATAGTTTAAATCAATGATTTGTGGTATTCATACATATTTTCGTATGGTGACGGAGTAAGAATACAATTTGCCGCGATATCTTAACCGTGGGTGTTATAAAAGACAACTTATACGTACATAAGAATGCGTATAACAACTATGCAAGAGAAGGTAAACTCAAAATATAGATCTTTTACCAGAATTGACCAGCGTGGTATAGTAGGTCAATTTCCCTTACATTATGGAAGAGGCTGAAGCCGAGCGATGGGACGTATATGAGTTATGATGATGAAGATAGAAATTTCTAATGATAATGCTGAATATAAGTAGGTTTCCTATTTGTTTACGAAACATCCACTCTACCGAGTAAAGACTAAGAGGGTGGGTCTTTTGGGAAGATATTTACGAGAAAAATGTGACGAAATCCCTTAGTCATATTTTACGACACTAAGGGGCAAGGTGGTGAAATGTATTCTTACTCCGTCTGCACATAAAAGTTTAATAATTTGGCTATAATACTGTTAAATTAATGCGGTATACTTAATTAATTAATACACTATAGGTATACTATTTGTAATATATTTTCAACAGCAACGAAAAAGTTTTTGAGTTTTAATATTCGTTGGAAATATTCTTTAATCTTCAATATCTTACATTTCTGTTGCTAATATTGTTGACAAAAATTAACATAATTATATTTTGTGTGCTCCTCTGATAATAAATTTCCATGATTGGCTTGAATTTATGATTTATTATAATTTAGGATACTCCAAAACTTAGTTTCTTATTTTTACAAAAAGATAACAAAATACAGTTTAAAGGCACGTTACATTTCAAATAGAATTACCGCTATTTTTGAAGGGACAACTTCTATAGACAGGTTTACATGGGGAGTAAATTCATGTAAGTCGTCGTAGGTCAGTTTTCCTCCCACGTAGGTCAACTTCCCTGCCATAGTGGAGGAGGTCTGAGCCTAGCAGTGTATTTAAATATAACGAGGAAAAGTTTGACTTTTCCCTGGTCAAGCTTGTCTTTTGTTCAAGGACAATCAAATGAAAACAAAGGATAAAAGTTAGTTGAAAGATATTTATATAATATTTAAAACGCTGTCTACCTTTTGAAGTTTCATAATGAAATGGCTATTCAGCTTAGTGAAAAGTTCTTAATATTACGTATAAAATATAAAATGACCTTACCCAAATCGTTAGAGTTAATAAGCCAGCCCCGGGATATTTTGCAATAAATTGTACTAAAGCCTAATTTATTGACATTTAACTGTGTTTTAAATCGAATGAATCGAGTGTAGCAGTGATTGATCTCAAATGTAGCTTGATTTCCCATGTATTTTAAAAACTCATTTAGTCATTCATATACGTCGCACTGCTGGGCTCGAGTCTCCTCCACAAAGGGAGGCAAATTGACTTACTATGCCGCGCTGGTCAAACGAGTTGGTATAGGGTATTATTTTGAAGTTTCATTTTCATAGATGTTATATGCATATTTGTTTATTTATTTATATCTCTTAGTTGTCTTTTATGACATCCATGGGCAAGATAGGGGAATTGTATTCTTACTCCGCCCCACACGGATAATAACTCATTAAAGCATAGCATTTATTCATAATTATAAATACGAAATAAAATGGACGATGAAGATAGCGTTAGATATTATTTTGCATGGTGAGTTTAGCATTCATTGCAAGTGCCTAGTTAAGCTAATATACTTATAAACTTCATTCCTGTAAATTAAAATTCTTTAATTCCTAAAAATTATGTTGTACGACACTTTGTCGATAGTCGTCTGTCTATAGCCGCGGGGTGGTCCGTCCGTGGTAATGAACACACTCTCGCAGAAAATTGACGTCTGAATAAAGCATTTTGTTACTGCACTTTGTTCGGTAAGAGCATAAAGCCCAACTTTCTAAGGATGTGTGCATGTGGTGGGTTTAGTGCCTTTCATCATTTCAGCTCATATACGTCCCACTGTTAGGCTCGAGCCTCCTTCTCAATGAGAGGGAAATTAACCTTACTATACCATGCTGGTGGGTATAGGGGTTTTTTGAATTTTTCTTCTCTTTCATAGATGTTATATGCGTATTTTATCTCTTAATCGTCTTTTACGACATCCACGGGCGAGATAGGGAGTGATAAATAGTTATCATATTCTTACTCCGTCACCAGCCAGTTAAGTTTTAGTGCCTTTAGTATCTTCGAACCGCATTGCACGCATTCATATTCCCTTCAGTTTCTTCACGGCAGTCAACATAGGTTCATAAGCAGCAGTATCATATACCAACAAGTGTGCTGTTTTGCCAATTTACCACCAACAGCGAAAAATAAATGTTTTCCCACGAAAGAAAAAGAAACACAACATTGTGAAATAAATAGTTTAATGTGATATTTATGAAAATATAACATTTATGACAGCTGAAACAGGTTTATGTGTAGTAAACCTCAATCATAAAAATGTGTCATTTTGTGAACAGTACGAAATAAACAGTTTTATACATTATCTATTAAGGTATTGTATTTTATGAACCAAAACATATTTTAAATTAGAGATACTGAGTATATAAAGTTTTGAATCTGGGTGCGGATACAGATATTAGTGTAAATATGTCATCTTTATCCATGCATATAGGTCCCACTGTTGGGCTCGGGCCTCCACTATGGGAGAGAAATTGCTCTACTATATCACACTATGATATCGTCCATATTCCAAACTCACCACCACCAAAATACAATTCACCACTCCCTATCTTGCCCATGGGTTTCGTAAAAGACGACTAAGGGATAAAACGACTAATGCATATAACATCTATACAAGAGAAAGAAAACTCGAAATAAAACCCTGTGTCAATCGTGTCTGACCAGCGTGGTATAGTAGATCAATTTTCCTCTCATAGTGAAGGAGGCGCGAGCCCGATAGTGGGACGTGTATGGGTTGAGGTGATTAGTAGTTCTTGAAATTACAATTTACTTATCTGTACATAGTTAATTAACTCAACTAAGATAAACCCTAAAACATCAAATTGTTTACCCGGTAGTTTTGAATAATTTCAGTTATCGATATTATTTTTTTAGGTTAATTGAAGTATTTTTAATTACTCGACGTTTCGAACACCTTTTAGCGTTCATGGTCATAGTAGAATTTCAGTGTAATCTGTAAACATATTTATTTGAAATTAATAATCATTTTTAAGAAATTATAAAAGGAAATTACAAGATTTGATTTGATTTTGAGGTGATTATTTAGTAGATACTACCGCATAGACTCCCCATCTGTCGCGAATAATTCTGGGTTCGATTACAATTTTGGATGTATTTTCATTTCAAATAGCGGATAATTTCAATTATGTTTAGCGACGTCCATAACATCCCTGTTTTAATTGATGTATTGTGTACGTAAAAATGACATCTCGTCCACTCAGAACCCCAAAATACAACCTTCTGAACCCGCTCGTGAAATAATGTTTTACTCATTTACATGAACCCATATTTTTCAAGGGTCACCATTAAAAAGCTGTTAACTTTTGACCCAACTCATAGTCAAGATCATCCTTTCTAAATTAATTCAACTTATGTAAATTATGCAGTGCAAGTATATTTGCGTTTTTATTGAGATTTTATGTTTCACTACAAGTCGAATAGCAATTTTTGAAGTAGAAATATTAGCGTTTGTAATGGGGCTTGTAGTTGTATTACCATAGATATCAAATCATTATTCTCGTCTCTTATTATTCCCAATTGTAATGGGGTCGGCTTGTTTTAATTTAAAGGGCCGATTTGTTTTAATTTAATGAATTATGATTGTAGTATCTTCACCTATAAATGGTATTCTGTATTTGGTAACGCAATAAGCATAGTGGCCTTTTATCGTAAAAATTAATGCAAAAGGAAGCAAAGGAAGGCCTTTTATCATTAACACCACGTCGCCTTCGTCGTTGGGCCGACCACTGGAGGGGACGTCGAGAGGTGAGGGTACCTGAAAGGGTATTCCGTCTGGCCGACCACTGACGACAAGTAACCCTGCTCCGGTGGTCGGCCCAACGACGAAGATGACGTGGGTATGGGTGGGTTATGGGCCCGCGCGCCGTCCTTTCGTCGTCCCGGACGAAACGGACCGCGTGTGCGCTTACCATAGCCCTCCCATACAAAAAAAAATACCATCTAGCCAAATGATGTAGTAGGCTAATTTCCTTTATATCACGGGTTCTATTGCTCAATAGTGGGATATATGGAATCTGAAGAAGAAGACTGTATGGCAATAATATTTTAAATGAATTTTAATAACAAGTCACTAAAATCAAAAGAATTTTGTATAGTAACTTTATTTTTCTGTTAAAACTTACATTGTTTCAAAAATATGAGGGTGGGGTCAAATTAAATCATGTAATAGGGTAACATTTATTTTATCCTACATATCACTCTTTATATAATTCTGTATCATACCTTTGAGTTACGGTAAGATGACCATTTTTCTGTGAATAATGGTGTTGTGTCAAAGTTGGTTTCAGTAAAAAGATCACCCGAATATTATTGGAAGGGTTTGCTTAAGTGGAGAAAGGAAGTTTTTTAAGGATTTATTTTGGATAATAATTCACTAAAGTACATAGTTAAAGATGTTTAGGTACCTAAACATAAAATATAATTTCTAGAATTGAAAAGTTTTTGTCCCGCGCAATTCAGTTATAACGACATCTTATCATTGCGGGATTTTAATAATGTCTAGGTTCTCAGAAACTGTTTAATCAAATGTCTTATGTACATGATGGTACAACAATATTTAGTACAGTTCAAAGTTGTATATTGTTCGTTAATATTTGGAAATTTTATCCAGACTTTCTAAATTGACATCATCATCATCTTGCTCTTATCCCAATTACTTGGGGTCGACGCAATATGTCATCTGTTTTGACATATTGCAAAAAGTTTCGGCAATGACTTTACGACACCCACGAGCAAAGCAAGGGTTGGTAGTATTCGAAGCCGCTGCCACACAGCATTTCTAAATTGACATGTTAAGTGAAAAAGATAGAGGACAAATTTAAATAGATCTTGATGTTATTATATTCAGCGATATGAAAGGTATAACTTCTATATTAAAAAAATATGCAGCTATAATGATTTCAGATGTTTATGCGAGTATTACACATTATAAATTAAACAATATTTATAAAAAAATTATTTATTTAAATTTAATTATTAAAATTTAATTACCAATTCTGTAGCGGGTAGATATAAATCTTTGTAATAACGATGACTTGTTGGATATGAGACATCTTAGTCAGCCCGTGACTATGAACGTTGAAAAGTGTTCGAACGTCGAGCAATCAAAAATCAAAAAACAAACGTGATACCATTAAAAAAAAAGTAGTATTATTTATAATATGCAGCCATGTTCAAAATAAAATCTACACTAAAATTTCATAACTTCAGCTTATATACGTTTCACTGTTGGGCTCGAGCCTCCTCTACAACGATAGGGATATTGACCTAAAAATATCCCACGCCGAATAAATGGGTTGGTGCCCAAATCTTGTTTTCGAATTTTCATCTCCCTTCTTTTATTAATGTTATCTTCTTGCGGTCTTCAGTCTTCTTTTAAGACCACTTGCGTGAAAGGAAGGTGATATATTGTTATTTTGATATGTATTCTTATTTTGATATGTATTCTTATTTTGTTACCACACGGATAAAAATTGTAAGTACTGATTTTAAGTAATCAGATTTTAAATGGATCGCGTCCGCGTAATGACGGAGTAAGAATACAATTCACCACCCCCTAAAGTCTTTTATGGCTAGCTAAAGAATTGCCTTACCTGGAAATGAAGCTCCTGGCATTTTACATAGCAGGGTGAGACTGATAATTAAAGCATTATATCATTTCAGCAGTCATAGTGGCACATAGAACATATTACATTTTGAATTCTACTTTTATTTGCTTGTTTCATATAAACACGATTAAATAATGGTTGTTCCAGAAAGTAAATACATTGAAAGCAAATACTCGAATTAATATATACCTATTTAACAAGAAAACCAATGAACCGCAAAGCAATTAATTAGGTTACCAGAACCTTCGACTTCTGTAATTTGTGTACGATATCACGTTTAATATCTCCCGATACTCTGAAAACATATAACAAATTAGTCTCAACGGTATATTAAACGATAATTACTGATATTGAAACAAATAATTTTCATAATTGCTCTTCAGCTTAATAATTTACTCATATATTTAAATACGTATATATACACTTTTTTTTTTTTTTTTGAGGTGGGCTGCGGTCGGCGCGCCTCCGCACTACTCCGTCCGGGGCGACAGAGGGGCTTAAGCACGCAACTCCCGCAACCCACCCGAACACCACGTCGCCTTCGTCGTTGGGCCGACCACTGGAGCAGGGTTACTTGTCATCAGTGGTCGGCCCGACGGAATACCCCCTACCCGGGGTACCCTCCCATCGACCGACGTCCCCCCCTCGGGGAGGACGTCGGTCTTTCCTCACGCGGTCGGCCTCTCGGCGAGTGACGGACTAATCCCCGGTCACGTCACCCGCGGCCTCGGCTAGGGCGGCATTGCACGCAGGTACTCCCGCCTGCGCCGCTCCAGTCGCCGGCGGCGGGTCGCATCATCGAGGCTGTGCTCCTCGCGCTCGCGACCCGCCACCTCCTTCTGCGAGATAACTGCCTCGCAGAAGGCTGCGACCGCGTCCCAATTCCTGATGCTGCCGAGCATCTCCCTAGCGATGGTCGGCAGCGTCAGGTCTGCACCGATGATTGCGATGAGTTCACGACGCGGCTCTGCCCAAGCGGCACAGACCTCGAGCGTGTGCTGCGCCGTGTCCTCGTCGCAATCGCAGTGGTGGCAGGTCTGAGTTCTCTCCCTCCTAGCGACCCTGTACAGGTACTTGCCGAAGCATCCATGCCCCGTTAAGACCTGTACGAGTCGGAAGGAGAGCACCCCGTGCCGCCTTTCTAACCACTGCATCAGCACCGGCCGGAAGGCCTCCACGGTCCAAACACCGTATCGAGGCCTCTCCAGCCGGTCTGCCCAAGGGGCGATGACGTCCCGGCGGGCGTCGACGCGCCAGGCGGTGAGCTCCTTCAAGGCAACAACACCGTCTCTCCCGCGCACCCCCGACACCCGCCGATACAAGTCGGCGAGCATTTCCGCCTCCAGGTCCCACGGGGGAGTCCCGGCCAATAGGCACGCCGCCTCCGTCGCCACCGTGCGGTACCCGCGGATGATCCTGACCGCCATGACCTTCTGTGGACGCCACAGAAGGGCCCTAAGTCGGGCGGTCATGGATCCCGCCCACAACGGTGCGCCGTACAGGGCCATCGACCGGATGACCCCCGCGTACAGCTGTCGACATGCCGCGCTCGGTCCGCCCACATTCGGCATCAGCCATTGTAGGGCGGACGCCACGCCGACGAGTGGGAGGCTCCCCCGCAACGCCCAGTCGTAGCCGATGTTCCACAGGGTGGGTCCGAGGACCGACCCCTGTGGAACACCGCACGTCATGGGCGTTCGCACAACGTCCCCTACTCGGTTGACGCAGAGGACGCTGCGCCCCTCCAAATAGTCTGCCACCAGCCGCCTCAGGTAAGCTGGCACTCCGTGGTAACGGAGCGCCTCCCTGACGCAGCTGAATGGCAGACTATTGAATGCGTTGGCGATGTCTAGGGACACCACCAACAGCACTCCTCCGCCGGTGACGGCCTCAGTCGCCTCGGCCCTCAGGCGCAACAGGGCCTCGATCGTCGAACGACCCCTCCTAAACCCAAACTGGGCGTCCGACAAATCGGGCCCCGTGCCGACGAGGTGCCGCTCGATGCGGGCAGCTACTACCCTCTCCAGTAGCTTGCCCATATCATCGAGCAGCACGATAGGCCTGTAGGCCGATAGCGACTCCGGAGGCGGTCCCGGCTTCGGCAGGAGAACCAGCCTCCCCTCCTTCCAGCACCCAGGGAACCGCCCGGACGCTAAACACGCGTCGAACAGCTCCCTGAGGCGGGGACCCAGATAGTCGAGGACCAGGGCCAACACACGGTTTGGAATACCGTCGGGCCCGGGGGCGGTGGATTTTCCGCGCATGCGCGCCACCGCCGCCCCCATCTCCGGTTCCGTGATAAGCGGAACACTGCCACCATCGTCCTCCCGGTCATTGTCTGGCGGCGCCATGACCGGGGGCGTGTGTTCCGCCCGTCGTGGGAACAGGTCCTCGACGACCCGGGTGAGGAGGCTGGGCTGGAGAGTCTCTGTGAGGGGCGGGCCCCGTGCGCGGAGCTTACTCAGCGCCGCGCCATAGGGGCGACCCCAGGGGTCACGATCGAGACTCTCCAGCATCTCCCGCCGACTGGCGTCCTTGGCGGAACGGACGGCCAGCCTGAAGGCCGACCGCGCATTGCGGTAGCCCTCGTAAAGCTGACCTTCCAGTTCCGCGCTGCGATTGCGCCGCCGGCTGCGGGTGTAGGCCCTCCGGGCGCGAATGCTCGCGGCCCGGAGATCCGCCAGCTCCCGCGACCACCAGTGGACAGCCCTCTTCGGGCGAAGACGCCGTACCCGGGGCATGGCCGCATCGCAGATCTGCGTCAACGCACTGCGGATGCGGCCAGCCTCGGCGTCCACCCCGTCCAACTGGTTGGCAGAGGACAGCCACGAGTGAACGATGGCTGCCTCCGCCAGTAGGTCCCGGTTTAAGCGACCCACAGCCCATCGCGGGAACGCAGGACGCCCTACCGCCCCGTGACCCCTGCCGGGCACCGGGATTGACAGGGAGACCTCCATCCGGATATACCGGTGGTCCGACAAGGTCTCAACCTCCTCCTCGACGCACCAGCTCCCCACGCGTGCGGCGACCTCAGGGCTAGCGAACGAAAGGTCCACTATCGACCTGCCCTGAGGTCGCACGCACGTATGCACCGAGCCTCTGTTCAGCAAACAGAGGCCCAGTGCCGCCGCCCAATCCTCGACCGCCTGTCCTCGGTCGTCCGTACGGGAGGACCCCCACGCCACGGACTTGGCGTTGAAGTCCCCCAATACGACCACCTGGCGCGGTGCCAATCGCCGTAACGAGGCTCCCAAGATGGTAAGGGAGACCCCGAAATCAGCCGCTCTCCAGGCAGGGGAGAGATATACTCCGAGGAGCGTAATCTCTCCCCAGTCCGCCGCGACGTCGCGGCCCTGCTGCGCCTGAAGGCCGTGATAGCGGAGGCCGTCACCGGCGGAGGAGTCCTATTGGCGGTGTCCCTGGACATCGCCAACGCCTTCAACAGTCTGCCATTCAGCTGCATCAGGGAGGGGCTAAGGTACCACGGGGTGCCCGTGTACCTCAGGCGGCTGGTGGCAGACTACTTGGAGGGGCGCAGCGTCCTCTACGTTGACCGAGTAGGGGATGTTGTGCGAACGCCCATGACGTGCGGTGTCCCACAGGGGTCGGTTCTGGGTCCGACTCTGTGGAACATCGGCTACGACTGGGCGTTGAGAGGAAGCCTCCCACCCGGGCGTAATTTGCTACGCCGACGATACACTCGTCACAGCCCGGGGTGGGACGCTCGAGGAGGCGGCACGCCTGGCAACTCTCGGCACCGAGGAGATTGTCAGGCGGATCGAAGCGCTGGGGTTGAGGGTAGCCCTGGAAAAGACGGAGGCCCTTTTGTTCCATGGCCTCCGTACCGCCGGGCCTCCCGCCGGCGCTTCGATCACCGTGAATTCGGTCACCATCAGCATCCAGGCCCACATGAAGTACTTGGGCCTGGTGCTCGACGGGCATTTTTGGTTCCGGGAGCATCTCCATCGACTTGTTCCCCGGCTAGTCGGCGCGGCGTCCGCCCTTTCGCGGCTGATGCCGAATGTGGGCGGACCCAGTGCTACGTGCCGACAGCTGTACGTGGGGGTGATCCGGTCGATGGCCCTGTACGGCGCACCGGTGTGGGCGGGGTCCCTGACCGTCCGTCTTAGGGCCCTCCTGTGGCGACCACAGAGGGTCATGGCGATCAGGGCCATACGGGGTTACCGCACGGTGGCGATGGAGGCAGCGTGCCTCCTGGCCGGAACCCCCCCGTGGGACCTGGAGGCGGAGATGCTCGACGACATTTATCGGCGGGTGTCGGAGACGCGCGCCCGCGGCGGCATGGTCTCCATCAATGAGATCACCGCCTGGCGGGTCGACGCCCGCCGAGAAGTAATTGCCCGTTGGGCAGTCCGGCTGGAGAGTCCTTGGTACGGTGTCAGGACTGTCGAGGCCCTCCGGCCGGTGCTGATGGAGTGGTTGGAGCGGACGCACGGGGTGCTTTCCTTCCGACTGGTGCAGGTGCTGACGGGGCACGGTTGCTTTGGGAAGTACCTGCACAAGATTGTCAGGAGGGAGAGAGTTGCGACGAGGACACGGCGCAGCACACGCTCGAGGAGTGTGCTGCATGGGAGGGGGATCGCCGTGAACTCGTCGCAATTATCGGTGCCGACCTGGCGCTGCCGACCATCGCCAGGGAGATGCTCGTCAGCGTCAGGAACTGGAACGCGGTCGCCGCCTTCTGTGAGGCCGTAATCTCACGGAAGGAGGCGGCGGATCGTGTGCGAGTAGAGCTCCTATTCGGCGACACGTTCCGCCGCCGGCGACTCGGGCGGCGCAGGCGCGAGTATCTGCGCCTAATGCCGCCCTAGCCGAGGCCGCGGGTGATCGGACCGGGGAATTGTCCGTCACCCGCGGAGAGGCTGACCGCGCGACGGCGACCAACGTCCCAGTACGTCGAGAGGTGAGGATACCCGAAAGGGTATTCCGTCGGGCCGACCACTGACGACAAGTCACATCTGCTCCGGTGGTCGGCCCAACAACGAGGTGACGTGGGTACGGGTGGGTTATGGGCCCGCGCGCCGTCCTTTCATCGCCCCGGACGGATTGGACCGCGCGTGCGCTTACCATAGGCAACCCATAAAAAAAAAAAAAAAAAAAGTCCGCCGCGACGTATCCGACGCCCCTGTCTCTAAGGATCAAAGGCGACGAAGGCCACGACGTGGAGGCGACGATTGCCACGGTACCGTCGGTGCTGCCCAGCCAATTTGGCCGGTCGGGCACTGCGTACGGCTCCGCGGCTACGGCTACTCCTATCAACCACTCCGCCATGGCTTGCAGGAAAACGTCCTGCGCACCGGCGGAGTGGTTGATATTGGCTTGGAGGAGACGGATGGATACGGGGTCCATTAACGGTCCGTATCCATCGTCACCTCCTCCGCGCTAACGGGCGATCGGGTCGCGCTCGGAGCGGGGGCTGGCCCGGTCGATGGGCCGCCCCGCCCCTTTGGGGCCGATACCGGGGGTCTGCAGTCCCCAGAGCCCATGCGGTGTTTGGCAGGCCTATTGCCTGCCGCACACGCGGGGCAGTGGGGCACCGCAGAGCACGATGCCGCCTGGTGTCCGGTCTGACCGCAACGGAAACAGCCCGCTGCAGTCAAAGCAGTTTTTGCATGTCGGTCGGGTATGCCCGACCGCCATGCATTTATAACACCTCGCGGGCCGGGGCTCTAGCACGGTTACCCGCGCCGAGCTCCAGCCCACGAGGAGCCTGCCTGAGTCGGCCAATTGCTTGACCGACTCCACCGGACACTGCACCCAGGCAGCACCGACGCCGCCCGGACCAGTGCGGATGGTGCCAATCCGGACGGTGTCCGAGGCACATCCGGTACGTGCCATAATGGCCTCCCGGACGTCCTCCACCGTCATGGAATCATCCAAGCCCGTCAGGCGCATCTCTGCGCATTTGACAGGCCTGGCGATTCGGACACCATCCTCTGGCCCGAACAGCCCCCGCAGCTTCGAAGCCACACTATCGGCCGTCTTCGCGCCCTCGGCCCCAGGGAACTCGAGAATTCGAGCCCCTGTCCGGGCCTTGCGGGTTCTAGCCTCGACGCCTCTGATGTCGGAGATGTCCAACTCCCGCCGGGCGCGTTTTAGGACGGCCTCATAGTTGAGGCCCCTCTCAGCCGCCTCAGGCAGCACGGTGATGACTACCGCGGCCGTCTTCGGCGACTTGAGGCCCCTGCGCGACCTTTTCCCCTTTCTGCCGGCTCCCGCCTGGGGAGCGGCGGCCACGGCGGCACTCTTAGCCGCCGCTCTCCGCTTCTGGCCGCGTGCCTTTCTGCTCCGCTCAGCCACCTGCCAGCCCTGTTCGAGCCTGGCAGCAGCGCTGAGCGCAGCAGGAGCGGTCGCGGGTGCGCAGCGATTGCACCGCAGGCGCCGGCCGCGGCCCGGCCATGGCGGTAGCCGGCACCTTGCCAGCCTTCTTGGCCCCCTTGGGCCCAGCGGCGGCCGCAGCGTAGCTCACCACGCGGCCACCCTGACAGGGCAGCGGGGTGGAAGCCGACGCTTGCGGCCGCCTCGCTCTATCCGTGGCGAGCGGCGGCCGGAGGGGTGACTCGGGCGGAAGGCGATCCACCAAGGCCTTGATGCGCGCATCCAGCATAAGCTCAAGCTTAGCAAAGATGACGCGCATCGACCCCTCCGGCACGCCATGCACCACGGGCAGCGGCTCTGCCTCCTTTTGGGGCCCGCCGCGCTTCTCGGCGGCGCCCACGGCCGGCGCGGTACCGGAATCTTGGCCGTCCAAATGGACGCGTGACGTCCAAATGGACGTTTCCAGGGAGCACCACGTGGAGGTGCTCCGGCCCCGCCCCCCACGTATATATACACTACCTTGTTTTTGATTTATATGCTTCATCATTAGCGAGCGATAATTACTGATCTTATATCTTTAAACGAGCAATTCTTGTATATATATATATATATATATTCAGGATCTCGGAAACGGCTCCAACAATTTTGTTGAAACTTGGCATACTAGAGGATTCGGGTCCAAAAAATCGATCTAGCTAGGTTTTATTTATAGAAAATGTTCTTTTGTCGGTGTTTTTAGCATAACAATAAATGACATTAAATTTTAAAAGAATATGAATTCAAATTTCGTTGTAAATGTCAAGTGTTACGGTAGCTCAGTTGGGGGACGGCCGGTTTTAATTTTGAGTTTTGTAGCATTCAAACAGCGTCGGTTCGAATCTCGGTGTTATTATTATTCTCTTTTTGTAATTTTTTTATACAATTTTTAGTTTTTATTAATATATATCTAAATAAATTCTATAAAAATATTCCGAGCGAAGCTCGGTCAACCTGATATTATTGATAAAATAATGATCTATAATTTTACGCGAGTTACGGATTATATCGCATTTGTATTTGATTTTTGATTGCCCGATATTTCAAACACTTTACAGCGTTCATGGTCACGGACAGACTAAGATCTTTTAATTTCTTCTTCAACAACGACTAATATCTTAATCCGCCCGTGACCGTATAAAATCTGTAATGTTATATACGTATCATACGCACATAAGATCTGTAAACTCGAAATGAAACCCTATACTAATATGTCTGACCAATATGGTATAGTAGGTCAAATTCCCTCCCATTGGGAGGAGACCCGAGCCCAACAGTGGGACGTATGTGGCCTGCGATGATGGTGATAAGATCTGTGCAAGAGAAAGAAGTCTTCAAATGAAAAAATTCAATTAAATTTAGTTTTTTTAATACTAAACATTAAATAAAATTTAGTTTTTTAAAAACTAAATTTGCTAATTTGACGTCAGTCAAAGGACTCAATAGCGATGGCCAGTCTAGTCACGATGGGGAAGGGTTACGGTAGGTTATCAGGCCGTATGCCGCCCGATTATCGCCCTGGACGGATTGGGCGAGGTGTTACTAGACCATAGCCTACAAGAAAAATATAAAGCATTGTTTGCTTTGAAATTAAGAGTAAACCCTTGACGCGGTATGTTCATGTGATGAGAAGGAATGAAAGTATGAATGTTGAAGGCCTTAGGGGTAAGGGAAGATTTCCTAGCCGAGGCCGCGGGTGACTGAACCAGGATTTAGTCCGTCACCCGCAGAGAGACTGACCATGCGACGGCGACCGACGTCCCCGAGGGGGAACGTCAAGAGAAGAGGGTACTCTGCGACCGGGGTATTCCATCAAGCCGACCACTGAAGACAAGTTACTTTTCACCGGTGGTCGGCCCAACAACGACGCACCCCTAAAAAAAGGGGTAAGGGAAGACTAGAAAAAAGACGACAGGACTACCTAAAGCAGGAGATGGATGGATCCCTATCCATCAGGGATTACAGACAGGATATCTGATAGAGTTTTAAGAGGTCACTTGGTTTCAAAAATTTATTGCACTCACCCCTAAGTGTTTGAGATAAGAGCAGGACGATAATCATTTACCTGCCCTCGTCCCACCCTAAGTGGGGTCGGCACAACATGTTATTACCTTCTATAACCTCCTATCAGCCGTCATAACTGCACCACATATCCTCATTCATACAGTCCATCCATCTCTTTTTGGAACTCCCACGCTTTTTACGACCATCCACAATGATATCGATAACCCGCCTATTCACATGCCTTTCACCCCTCCTCATTACATGTTCATACCAAGACAATCTCGCGCTCTTTATCTTCTTTATCACTGGTGTCACTTTCAGACTTCCCCTAATAAATCCAACCTTGTGACCAGATCAGGATGATGATGCCATTAAAAGTATTGTGTAAAAACTTTAATGTATTACATTTAACATTTATTTTTTGTCCATATGGACTTTTTTAATCAATCATCATCATTATTCCCATCATAATCTTTACGCAGATAGCTGGTTGATTTATAATTTACTTATTTTTATTAGACTCCAGTCCCACTCTTGCCCGTTGATGTCGTAAAAGACGACTAAGGGATATAATACGCATATAAGATCTATGCAAGAGATGGAAAACTTGAAATAAAACCCTATACCAACCTATCTGACTAGCATGGTATTGTAAGGTCTATTTTCCTCCTATTGTAGAGGAGGCTCGAGCCCAACAGTGGAACGTCAATGAGCTGAAATGATGATGATGAATGAATAAAGATTTATTACCATATCTTAATTTATATAAATTACGTGTCACGTTGTTTGTCCGCGATGGACTCCTAATCTACTAAACCAATTTTATTCAAATTTGCACACCGTGTGCAGTTTGATCCAACTTGAAAGATAGGATAGCTTACATCTTAATTTATAGTCGCAATATTATTTTATTGCAAATTATTTGTCTATTATTTGACATTCACAATTATCTATTAACTCCAAACGATTTTAACAGGTGGCGATATCTGTTAACTGGATTGAGTAAGTAATTAATAGATAGCGTTGCTATATCAAAATTACAAACGTGTCATATAAGCTACAATTCAATAGCATAACCACCACGTGTTGTTGAGGCTAAAGTATGGCATCTTTGTAAAGCATGGTGGTCCTCGTGACTGATGTTCTCCTACAGTTCCACTTAAATAGTTTAATAAAATGTAATATAACAAAAATATTAGCCACAGCAACGCGTGGATAATATTTTTAAGTAATAGTTACTTAAGGTTTAGTAGTTAATAGTTACTTAGGGTTTCAAAAGTTGTAATAAATATTTCAAAAATTATACAGATTTATTTAGAATATTTGTTAATAAACTGTTCTGAAATCCCCCTTTTTAACTGCCTTTAAAAAAGGAGGAGGTTCTCAATTCAGCTGTATTTGTTTTTATAACACTTACCTCAGAACTTTCGAACCGATTTTGATGATTTTTTAGTAGAAAGCTGGCAGTCTCATTTTAATTTAGTCTAGTTCTGATAATGACATCCATAAAAAGGGCTGAAATCTGTTATATTTGTTAATTTTTTTAAATTATAATACAGATTAAATAATCGTGAAGCCTATTAATACAAACTAACCCTATGGTTTTAACTTTATGATCTTACCATAATAGCAGGTAATGATAGTTTACGCTCGAATAGTGTTAGACGATTTAGTTCATAACATTATAACGATATGAACTAGGGTAAAACCGGGATAGATGTCGCAGCGCCTCAGTTTCAAAAAACCTACCTTCCCAAACTCGCGACTAAGAATTAATGGTATAAGTAGAAGCCATAATGCCCCCGCACATTATTTCTCCACGGGCTGTTATCATTGAGGCCATATTTTGCTCGTGTGTGTCGTTTTCTCTGCGAAGAACTCCAAAAACACGTCAAAACTTTAAAGAGTAGTATTTTATCGTTGTATAACTTTATAACTAGTAATAAATTCTAATATATTTTTTATTACGACAATATACTGATTCATTAAGTGTGCATTTAGATTTAAATAGATGCTATTTTATTTTTAATTTATTAAAAAAAATACTTAGGCATCGATCCCTATCAAAAAGGATAGATGCCCTGATTTTTCGAGGTATAGATGCCCTTAGGGGCATCGGTCTCTCTATACACCATATATACCCATATGTGGGGCCAGTGTATATTTTTGAAACATGTTAGTGTCCTGATATATCTTTTATGTATTTTCGTATATTTATAATTAAACAGGACAAGACGAAAGTCATGTCAAAGGCACATGTCATTCCTGTACTGCCTAGTTGGCAATCTCGAAATTGTCGATCGCTATATTTATCTGGGACAAACAGTGCAGCTAGGTAGATTCAATTTCGAGAAAGAGATCAGCTGACGAATCCAACTCGGTTAGGCAGTGTTCTGGAAACTTAAGAATTTCCTTTATAGGTATTTTATTTTATTCACAATTAGGTAATCGGCCGCTATATTGATTTATCATCATCATTTCAGCTCATTTACGTCCCACCGTTGTGCTCGAGACTGCTCCAAATAGGAGAGAAATTGAACTTACTATACTGTGCTAGTCAAGTTGGTATAGGGTTTTGTTTCGAGTTTTCCTTCACTTGCATAGATGTTATATGCAAAAGATATCCCTTAGTCGTCTTTTACGACACCCATGGGCTAGAGAGGGGGTGGTGATTTTTTTTTTATTGCCAACGGTGGCAAACGAGCAAGCAGTACACCTGATGGTAAGTGATACTGCCGTACATGGACCTTTGCAATATCAGGGGCACAGCCAGGTCGCTGCCTACCGTGAAGGAAATACTCTTCTTATACCTCGTTTAAAGAAGGACATGTAATAACGCTCGGGAAACAGCAGCAGGTAGTTCATTCCAGAGCTTGCACGTACGTGGAAGAAATGATCGCTGGAAACGTACAGTTGAAAACCATAACCTTTCCAGGTGAAATGGACGAACCCTGCTACGATGTCGAGTGGTACGTCGGTAGAATGGTGACGGTGGTACCAAGTCAAACAGTTCCTCGGAGCACTCCCCGTGAAAGAGTCGGTAGAGTACACAGAGTGACCCAAAGTCTCTCCGGTGCTTCAGCTACTCCAATCTGTCCGTAAGATTGGGATCCCCGACGATTCGAACAGTTCGTCTTTGCAGGGAGTCAAGTGGGTCTATCTGATATTTGGAATTGAATTGTATTCTTACTCCGTCACCACACGGCAAATTCTTTTATTTATAAAATCGTTTTATTTATATTTAAAACTTCTGATATCGGCTGATTGCCTTAAAAATATGTCTATAAAAGATTTTATTTTAAAAGATGATAATAATGATTATGCCAGTGCGTAGTTAGTTTTTATTAGCTCATGAAATACTTTTTCGACGTCAGGCACGTACGACTGTACATTAACTATACTCGATCCAACCATTTATTTTACTTTTGACACATGCTTTAGGACGTAACTGTTTCATTATACGCAATTATTAACTTTGAAACGAGTGAACAGAGAAATATATAAACTGCCCAATAATATTTATATATCTTAATTATTACCCACTAAATACATTAATATGCCGTAAATAGCTCTATTCATAAAATTTAAGTGATAATTCATTTCCGTTATAAAAAAAGTTACGTTCTATCGCGTCTAGTGACAGGATCAAAAGTATTCTGTGCAAACTAATGAATCGCAAATAATCGATTACACTTATTTGCAGTTAAGTCAGCTGACAACTGAGTTTTGAATTGTTGTAATAGACAACACGTTAAAATTGTATCAGGGAGATATAAAAATCTTCTCATCATACCTATAGCATGAAATAAAACAACCAAAATATTTTAATATTATTTTATTATAACGAATCGTCGGATTCTTCATACGAACTCGAATCTTCGCTTGAATCATCTGCAGTGTTTATTATTAACTCTTGTGTAGGTATGTTGTCAAATTCAATTTCCCGATCCCAATCAGAGAATATTATATTTTTTGTCTTGTTGACGACACTCGCCCAGTTTTCAGGCATCACACTAGCACATGCGTTTTTTAAAAGTTCAAGCATTTTATTTGCTGTGAAAGGAGGAGTTGTATTGTTTCTTGCGGCGTGTCCTTTGACTTGTGCCCAGATCATTTCAATTGGATTATATTGACAGTGGTACGGAGGAATTCTGATTACAACATGCCCATATTCCGCTGCCATTTCGTCGATGACATATCGTTTTGGCTGCTTTTTACTTTTTAATATTTTAAGTAATTCTACTTTTAGTAGGGATTCATCCACATCTTCCCCATTATCACGAAGCCAGTTTATAATCTCGTGTTTTTTGTTGGCCTGTGTTGGCATTTTATTAATTTGGCGAGAGTGATAATGCACCCTGCATTATCAATAAATATTGTTGATGGCTCTTCAAGTGATGTAAGCATTTCTCTGAACCACTTTTCATACACGTCCGCATTCATCTCCTCATGATAGTCTCCTGTTTTTTTTTTATTTGAACGCTAACAGAGCGTCTGGTACAAATCCCTTTGTAGTTCCCGCATGGCAAATGATGAGGCGTTCACCTTTCCCCATTGGCACTGCAAAAGTAGAAGCAGCAGTATCGTCAGTCCAACCTTTTGGTATGGAATGATTGGCATTGAGCCAAGTTTCATCTGTGAAAACGACATTCGACCAGTCTTCTATTTTCTTCGCTTGTCTTAAAAATTCACAGCGAGACAAGGCTATATCACGACGTTCCATTAAAATTTTTCTTTTGTCGGATTTCTTATACAAGAACCCGATTTGGTGCAGCACCTTTGACAAAGAAGATTTTTGACCACGAAACAAGCCACAATTTCGTAGAGACGCTACTAATTTTTTCAAAGTAGGAATCTCTTTGCTTGTGTAATAATTGTATATATGACGACGAATAGCATCAGTATCAAAACTGTCAATTGCTGTCACTTTACGGGGCTGACGTTTTTTCTTAGGCGTAGATAGCTTGTTCTGTTCAATACCACTACTACCATAGGCTTCTTTAGTGATTTTCGCCACCGTTGGAGCACTAATACCTAATGCTGCTGCAACACGGTCTCTAACTTGGGTTACTGGTATAAGGAATCCGCTATTGCGGCTTTCCTTTTCAAAAAATTCACGAAGCCGCAGCACTAACACTCTGGATTGTCCTTTAAGCACCATACCTTTCGGCATTTTGCAAGTAAAATCTTACTGGGAGGAACGACACGCTCAACTCAATCAAAGTAAGAACAATGAAATCAATACGGTGGAATATAAATACTCAACACAGCGTATGAAAAATATGAAAGAGCACTCAGCGAACAGAAATGTGACTAGCACGGGAGTCTTGTTGCGAGTGACAGACAACACAACAAAATGGCGTCACCGGCGCGCCGTTCAGTGTTGCCAATTCGGCTTAAAAAAAAAGGGGTAGGCTGGATGAGAAAATTAGTGATTTACTACCGCAGACGAGGGCGCCATTGTCTCTAAGTAAAGTTTGGAGCAGCGGACCCCGCTTAATGGAAAAATGCTTCATAAAGTAGTTATTTTTTATTTTGCAAAGTACAAAGTAAAATATTTTGGGAGGACTGAATTAGTGGGTATGCAAAAATTAATGTGCCCAAATAACAAATATATTTACAGAAGTGAAGTTTTTAAATAATATGAAATATGTATTTAAGCAAAAATAAAATATACGTGTTAAATCGATTAAAAGTTCTTCCTGACTAAAATCGATTATTACAAAACATAGTATCCGTAATACATTGGTTCTAATTGATCAGAATTCGACCTGCCAAAAGTAAAATAAATGGTTGGAACGAGTATAGTTACCTGTAAGTTTAATTTTGACTAGTAATAATTCTTAAACTATTGATTCAAATTGAATGAAATTTAAAATACACAATGTGTATATAATAACTGCTGGGTTACTAAAAATTCAGCTTTCCAGCTTCATTAACAACGAAGTTATAGGGGGTCGGAAATGGCCTGAATGGCTTCGAGAAAAGTATGTTACGGCAGTGTTGCGTTTTGTCCGACTTTTTTTTTGCTCGACTTGGCGGGGGCACTACCGTGCCCCCAGATTGTGAGGAGTTTTGCTCCATTCGCATGTCGCCTATCTATGTGCTTCAGGACCTTATTAATCGTTATATCTTTTTTAAAATTAAACAGATGGCATAGTGGTCTAAGTAGCATCTTAATAGCTCAGTACATAGAACAGAACTCTATAGCAAATCGTTTGGCGAGAAAATTACTCATTATGGTGAAAGCCTATGTCTAAAAGAGGAATGAATTCCGAGTGGAATATGTTGAGCTCTAAATTACTTAGTTGGCTTATAATAATAAAAATGGCGATTTTTTTAAACTGTAACAATGGAAAATATATCTCGAAAATGTTTTTACAAGATTGAGTGATAACAAACATTTGAGGAAAATTAATTATCCAGAACATAATTTCGCTAAAAATTGCTTTCAAGACGACGCATTTTAATAATGTAGTTGATGTAGCTATTGAATTTGTTTACTTATTTGTCTTTATTTTTCGTATGTATTAATTTATTTTAAATATTAAAATTTATATTTACTGTTATAAAACTGAAAAAAGTTTGTTTTATTATACTAACATTAGAAACTAAGACATGAATTCCAAAAAATAAATTGTGTCAAATAGCCTGTTTGTCAATATAGTTAAGAGCAGAGTAGATAATAAATGTTAGTAAATCGGGCAATAAATAGTAACAACTTCCATTGAGCGTTTTCTTTCTTCGCTGTGTACCTATGTGTAGTAACTAATTTGATAACATACATTGTGATTGATGTACATATTTTGGATATTATTAATACTATATTTAATCTACAAACTACCTAAAACATTTTTAAACTAATATAAAAAAATATTTAAAAACATAAAGAGAGTGTTGATCCACTTTGGCCACGAATACAAGGACTAAGCTGCCGGTGGTTAGGGTTATAAAAAGAGCAACATTCTTACGATGCGGGCCGTGTCCAGTAACACTGTCTTCTGCGTTAGACCCCCAATCCAACGCCCTAACGCGAGCCTCTTTAGGTGTTGATCGAAGCTCTTTGCTAGTAAACCGTTGATTGAAATGATTACCGGTGTAACGATTGCCGTGTCCACATCCCCCCATGTCTACAATCTTGTGAGCTAAGTCTTGATATTTTATTTGTTTATCTTTTTCAGCCTTCACGAGATTCCCGTCGTGAGGTAACAGTGACATCGACAATCATTGCACGACGCTCTAGTCGATCTATCACCACGATGTCTGGCTTATTGGCCACAATAGGCCTATCAGTGATGATAGATCTAGAGACGTGATTGTGAGTGAGTGTTAGTGATTTAGAGAACCGGCTCTGTTACATACTTGTAGTACGGTACCTCTAAGCTCACAGTTTTGTATAGCAAAGCAAGTTGCTGGGGGATGATCCGGGATACTTGGTTGTGTCTATGCATGTACTCCCGTTAGCAAGGTATGGAAAGGTGGAAACGGTATGCCTAAGGGACTTGCCTAGTACGTGGTACGACCGACAAATATCAGCTATGCCATCCCATAAGATACATTTCCGGTAGATATACGTTTAAATAGCTTCGTCAAAAATTGCATCAACAAAACCTTTGGTATTCATATTATTACTAATACCACGCAATGTCGTGTAATTTGAAAGAAAATAAAAGTAACAAATTAAAAATTAAAGAAATCATTTGAGAAATATTATTTAAAGTGTATGACTAAATTTAAGCACCAGCACCTTTCTTTTATCTCCGAAGATGTGTTAGTCTATTGGAAGACTTCTAGAATGAAATCGATTATTCTGATATGTAATGTGTCTGTAATTACCATGTGGTGGCGATTACGAATATTACCAACTTGTTGATGTCGTAAAAGATAACTAAGAGCTAAACGTCGACCTGCATTTGATGCTGTCTGATCAATAATTACATTCCCGAGGAGAATTAACGACAGGCAGGTGACTGGTTTTAAAAATGTTGTACTATGTACGCTTGAAAAAAGAATAGGTAAATATTGCGATAAATCCAGGTAATAAGATAAACAAAACAAAGGGATAAAATCAGAATAATGATTATAATGTATGTGTATACATGAAGTTTTTAAATAATATATTTTTAATAATATAATAATATTAGTAGTAATAATATAAAAAGAGTATTTAATTAAAGGACACAAATGACACCCTGAATTAGAACAATCATATGTGGATTAGGCAATATTATTCTGCGTGAGAATCGGGTCGATGATACTCGGGATGGCATGCTAATGCTTCTACGTTCTATATGTTGTTGAAAGCCTTTATATTTATATAATTCTTCTGTCCGTGTGTATGTGACTGAGCTCTTTCTAAACGATTTGACCGATTTTGATACATTTTTGTGTGTGTCTTTTGTGTCAGGTGGATTCGGAAACCCTGGAGGTATTTCCCGTCTGGGGGCCTCAGCGCCACGACCTGTCGGCGGTTAAAGGAACAGACCTGTCGTTGCTGAGCATCACATCAAATATGCTGTACAACGACAGGTGCTGGTCGTCGATGGCCACTTTCTACGAGGAGGTCATTGCTCGGAAGGAGGCCGCGGAGCGGGAACGTGAGGCACTTGCGTCCGCTAACTCGCTCCGTAAGCGGCGACCAGGGAGAGGGAGGCACCGATATGTGCATCTCCTCCCACTACCTTGAACGACGACAGGACGTGGCTCGATGGCCTTGCGTAGGAGTACCGAGGATCGAATGTCACTAGACGATCTTTCTGGTACTCCGTAAAAGCACGGAAGGGACAGCTGTTAGTTTTAGTGGGTATTCCGGCTGCATAGGTGATCGGCGAGTCCCACACACCTTCTCGTCTGTTATCGGCGGGGGATAGTGCGTAAATTGCATTTTTACAGCGTAAAAAAAAGGTGGATTCGGGAATGGTTTAGATTAATAATTGGTCTCAGTAAGCGGCATTGCGATTGATTTCAAGAAGAATTCCTTTTATTTGTTGAAATGTGAACAAAACAGCGTCTGTCGAGTCAGTTAGTGTTATATAATTTTATAAATAACTTTAGAGGCATTCAGGTGAATACCTGGAAGCGATTTTATGATTTTACGACATTGTTTCGAGTACTTCTGTCTTTATTACTTAAATATTTGAGCTCTTATCTTATTAAGTTGTCAGTTACGATTTTCTTACGTTATAAACTTTGAAATAAAGCTATATTTTCATATCAATGAATTAAATTTTGGATGCCTTTCATTTAAAAAAAAATATTTATAAGTATTCAATGTGTGGTGATGAAGTAAGAATACAATTCACCACTCCCTATCTTGCCCGTGGATGTCGTAAAAGGCGACTAAGGGATATAATATGCACATGAAATCTGTGTAAGAGAAGGAACTCGAAATAAAACTTTATACCAACATGTCTGACCAGCATGGTATAGTAGGTCTAATTCCTTTCCATTGTGGAGGAGGCCCGAGCCCAACAGTGAGACGTATGTGGGCTGGGCTGATGACAATGATGATGATGATGAAAAATAATCATGTGCAAAATTTGCATTTACATTTCATAAAATTGTTATACAATAATATAAGAAAAAGGGAAATAATTAATACATAATTAGCCACTGAACTCTGTTCGTTGGTGGTAGCGACAAATACTACTTCTAAACTATTAACCCTTAAATTGCTCGTGGAAATGGTAAAACACCGCTAAGAGACTTTACATTGAGCCGAATCAAACCCGTTTGAAGCCATCTGGTCAATAATGATATTCCCAGGGTGGGTTGGCAAACCGCCGGTCATAAAACTATTGTCAAACCTTTACAATATGTGCTATGCTAGACGAATACGTATTACGTTACTGGCGTAATTGTGATAAAAGCAGAATGATGGTAGTGATGAATTAGAAATTAAACTTTTCTCAAACATGCTTGGAAATTTGAGCATTATGGGAAAAAAGGAGGAAACTTATCAAAGTTTTATTTAAATTTCGAACTGGCTTGAAAAAGAAACCTGTTTGATAATGAAAAAAAAACATATGAACCTTGTGGCGCGTGAAAAATGTTGTTCATTGTACGGCATTGATTTTGAAAAGTGAGTGTAATGAACTTACTTTAACGCCACCTGAAATTCAAAATGTGGCAAGATCTATAATAGAAAACTCGTAAATGTAATTCGTATCTATTTTCATACAAAATGTTCTAACTTAGTACTGCTTAGTTTTAATTTCCGCGGATTATTTGAGAAAAGTACTATACAAGCCTTAGCTTCGCCTTGGCCCATATTCATACGTTCGTCCATCAATACCTTTTTTGCTGGCCGCTGCAGTAATGTATTAATTGTGTTGTCAGGGATATATAAATAAAACTCGGTCACATATTTCACACATATTCTAATATTCTCATTGTTCAGATGTATAGTATATAATATAAACATTGTAATTACTGATGCAGTATACATTTTAAACATTTATTGTGACTTATAAATAATGTGAACATATGTCTTGTTTTGAACGGAACAGCCCCGTTTACAGGTTCTTTGGCCCGTTATCCCCAGTCGCACAAAAATATCCCGTTTTGCAAACAGAGCATAAATTATCATTTATTATTTTGATAGAGATGTGTCCATGTTGTATTTTTAACCGACTTCAAAAAAGGAGGAGGTTCTCAATTGGTCGGAATCTTTTTTTTTTATGTATGTTCACCGATTACTCAAAGACGCCTGGATCGATTTGCAAAATTCGTTTTTTGTTTGATAGGGTATACTTCCCAGGTGGTCCTATAGTCATCAGGTCAGGATCTGATGATGGTATCCTTGAGAAATTGGTGGCATTCTTAAAATTTTATAGGTAATTTTAAAGTTACTAAACGTAAACTAAAGTTTACTGTTTGAAGTCGGTTTTTTTTGTTAAAAATTATAATTTATTAGCTTTAAATTTCATAATTTTCACCTGATTCTGTGTCACTTTCTAACGTAAATAAATAACGAGCCAGTTACTCAAATATCCTGTTTTGACGTATAAAATATGGTCACATTATTTATAATATTTACGTATATATAATAAAACTGTACATCGAATTATAAGTTGATAATTACAGAAAACGTCAGAAAACATCGATTCCTTATATATTCTATGCAGGATTGTACACCCGCGTACATATGTTAAATAAACAATATTGAGTACGTGAGCCCATTTTGCATCAGCCTATTGTTCGAGTATACCTCGAAGTAAGAAAAGAAATAAGAAAAATGGCGAGTATCATTGGTAGAAAAAACTAAACAGAAAAAAGTGTATGTGTACTTATGTCGTGAAGTCGTAAGAAGTTATACTTTTTTTGGCATAACAAGAAAAGATATCCTTGGCATTATCCTACGTTTGTGAAAAAAAAAACGACAGAAATAATAGAAAAAAGATATTTAATATTCTTCTTCTTATTATTACTTAATGGCAATGAGCTACAATAATATGAGCTATCGATGCCAGTGTCAAGTTACATTGATTATTCGCGTCTTTAGTCTTCGTCTTTCAATCAGTCGATAGCATGATTTGGTGCTGATAATCAAGTCATGCCTTCTCTGGGAATTTGGGTAGAATGTTAAAATGCACGCAATTCACTATTACATCATATTTATTACATTTCAGAATTTTATCTGCATTATATTACATAAAATATTAGCAAAATTATTCAATATAACACTGTTTGAATACCATTTAAAAGCGCTACATGACATTTTGACGTTATAGTCAAAATCCTGTTTAATATTTTGAAACTTTTATTAAAATGGATTATCTAGTTGACATTTGTGACGGTGAGTGCATGCATTATAAAAATTTAAAAAAGGAAGTATAACTTTAATACGATTTTTATAAACCTCAGAATATGATACGTTATGCATTTTCCTTTAAATTATTGTATCAATCAATAACTACAATGTGTGTATATTATAATTTAAAAATACACATAAAACACATAACAACTAGAGTTGAACTCCAGTCAGGTTTGGCATCTTACTTAACAATGTATCAAATATTTTCAACACATAATATTACACTACAACTATTTTCGTGGTCAAATAAATCTTAATTATCTAATCCTAAGACCAGATATTTCATTAAATATATTTATTATATCTATTCTCCCAGACTCGATTTTAATTACTGCCAGAAGTACGAAAATGACTAAGGACTGACTAAGCAGATAAATTAAATGCAATAGATGAAGAACTAGAAATAAAAAACTATGTCAATCTAATCAGCTTGTTACAGTATTAGAATTTCCCTGTTATCATGGACGTAGCTCAACAAACAGCACATATGTGAATTAAAAATATTAAAAAGAAAGAAAACAATAAGACCCCGAATAGCCAAAATGACTACATTTGGCAATAGATAAAACAGGCTTTTAATCGAAATAACTACATTTCGATTAAGACTCTTAAAATAAAATGAATCTTAATTTGTAACAGAACTTGTGACCAGACCAAATTGTTGTAGAGTCTTTTTTCTACAGTAGAAACCCACATATATATTCATGTTATTTATTACACAAGGTTTAAAAAAAGAGCGCTTTCTTTCTGGTAGGCAGTGGCGTGGTAGCTGTGCCGGTATTGCAAAGGTCCATTTGAAGCAGTATCACTTACCAAGTTCAGTTGTACTGCTTGCTCGTTTGCCATCATCAGCAATAAATTAAAAAATATAGTTTTATTATACTTTTAGGTTTAAATTGGAAAATAGTTGTAGCATATTAAACGAACATACATAATACTTATATCTAAACACCAATCTTAATTTATATATACAGTTTGCTTGGTTCAAGAGATCTAAGTAGTAGTACAAAGTACACCGAAAAGTAGAAGTTTCTTCTAAATAGTCCCTGTATTCTGTTTGCTACTTATTCTTTATGATACAATACATAACAAATTTATCACACCATTTATGTACGAAGCTCAAGCAATGAATAATGTTCACGTATATTGTGATTTAATATTTTGATGGAAACATAATTAATCCTTAATTTCACAATGTTAAATAGTATAAGTTTAAATCTAATTCAGATTTCCATTTGACGTGACGTATTATTAATCGATGAATGCATGCTGCACGCACGAAAAGTTGTCACGTTCCGCCTGAACTGAGCGTGCAAGCAAGAACACATCATAAGCGATAGAGAGGCACGATCGGCCTAAGCATAGAAATATTAATACTTTAGAAAGGCCATTCGACTGATTTTGTTCGAAAACCAGCGTGGCGGAATTCCTCCCTCCCGCTGATGTTAACACATATGCAAGGTCTATGCTTACAACAATTTCACACACTAACATAACACACACACACATCAATCTCGAAGCTGCAGTTGGTACACAAACTATAACTAAGTTCTGTAGGCAACGTATACCCACATATAAAAAAGCACATGTACGCTAGTGCTTGCCATGGTCGATATACTACACGATATTTATTTAGCCTGTTTTATCGAAACAAAAATATTAATGTCTTTAAATTAAGCACTTGTGCGATGTGTTGACGTTATTTGTAATGCAAGTCAGTAATTTAACAGTAAAATCATGCAAATAAAATACTCCTCACTACACTATATAGGTGACAGAAAATTTAAGTGCTAAAATAAATTACGTAAGCGAGTAGCGATTTGTATATTATATTGTGCCCATATACACCCCAGTACATACAATTAAAGATACAATTAAAATGTATTAAAAAGAGACCACAGTCACAGACAAGTTTATAAACTCCTGCATCTTGTAGAGGGATCTGGCACTTGACAGGTGGTAAGAATTGACTAATCCTCTTGAGTGACTTAAAATAAGTTTTTTTCTGGAAGCCCGTTTCAAGATGAAGTCAATCTTGTCAGTGACTCTTTTCACATAAGGTATGGAGGCGCTCAACTGTGGGTGATTTCACACGGTCTCTGCGACGGGGGCCATGGACGTCTGTAATAACGTTGACTTGTTTGGACGTCAGACATCTTAGATCGCCCGTGACCATGAATGGTGTAAAGAATTCGAAACGTCGGGCAATCCTAAATCAAATATAAACGCGATATAATCAATATAAGTAGTTTTATTTACAATATCTAATGCTCGCGTAAGCATCAGATATTATTCTTAAAATATGTTAAAATGTTATTGTTTATTGAAATTCGGTTTATCTTTATTGGTGTTATTATTGTGCTTAAAAACAAAACTGTTATTTAATTTTTTTGATATACTGCTACTGCTACTTGGTAGTACATTTTTGTTTATTGTAAACAAAAATGTACTAACATTATCCGTGTGGTGACGGAATAAGAATACCAATCACCACTCCATATCTTACCCGCGGATGTCCCATCCTAATATATTGAGATAACTAAGAGATATAGTAAACATATAACATCTATGCAAGAGAAGAAAAACTCAAAAGAAAACTCTACACTAACCTGTCTGACCAGTATAGTATAGTAAGGTAAATTTGCCTATTATTGCGAAGGAGGCTCGAGCCCAGCAGTGGAACGTATATGAGCCTAAATGATGACTCTCATGTCAACATTACTTGGAATAAAAATTAAACACTTATGAAAAGTTAGAAATCAACACTTATATATAAGAACTAGTAATGAATGACCAGTCTCAAGAAATTCATTGTTATCATAAATTATTCCATTTTAAGGAAGAATAGAACAATTATTTTGTACGACCACTAAATACCTACTTAATTAAACATTGAGTTTGCCAATAAAAATGAAATACAACAATATTTGATCACTTTACCATTATTTTAGTATTCTACAAAATGTTGTGAACAAATTGTGTTAGATTTAGTTAGTATTTAGTTAACTACCAGTTGCCTT
The DNA here is from genome assembly GCA_032191425.1 of Lymantria dispar. Classification (NCBI taxonomy): domain Eukaryota; kingdom Metazoa; phylum Arthropoda; class Insecta; order Lepidoptera; family Erebidae; genus Lymantria; species Lymantria dispar. The sequence goes on from CM063442.1 coordinate 33,505,586, forward strand.
AATCCATAGTTTTCTAATACTTGGACTTCGTGGGCATCTAAAATGAAAATGTATTTACAATAAAATATTAAACTTCTAATAAAATGTAAGATCTTTTGTTCAATGATAATTTTATTAAAATATATATATATATATACATACATATATATCCCGAACATAGATATTTTATTACTATTATTTTGTTATTTCTATTTTATTAATTGCTAAAGAGTGCTAATGAGCACTATGAAATTTATACTATAGATCATCATCATTGCAGCCCACATACGTCCCACTGTTGAGCTCGGGCCTCCTCCACAATTGGAGGGAATTAGACCTACTATACCATGCTGGTCAGACATGTTAGTATAGGGTTTCATTTCAAGTTTTCCCTCTCTTGCACAGATGTTATGCGCATATTATATCCCATAGTCGTCTTTTACGACATCCACGGGCAAGATAAGGAGTGGTGAATTGTATTCTTACTTTGTCACCACACGGAAGATATACAAGAATGTACTATAGATATACAAGATAAATTAAGTAGGTAATGTATACCAGAATAATTGATTTTTAAATACATATTTAAATATTGATAATATAACTATTAATAAATTAAAAGTGTTAAAAGTATTTATTTATATGATAAAATTAACACATAGCTAATTATTGAAATCGATAACTTATAGTATGTTGGACAACACTATCGCTACGCGTGGCTCAACGTCAATGTTTTGAATGAAAACGTATGGTAAGGCGGTTTTTAGTGATATCGCATTGAACGCAATACATTGCGCGGTTGCTGGACTAATAAAAGGTGATATCCATGTACGGCAAACGATGTATAATGTTTGACTCTTTTTGTTATTTTATAATTGTTGCTTACATACGACATAATACTATCATAAAATTAAGAAATATCACTGAATTAATAAGGTTATGGACTTAACGATGAAAAGAAATGCCTTCTTAGACTATAACTACGCAACTGACTTCTTTTTCGACACGTTGTAACAGCGCAAGACGGCATATTTCTCCTTTTTGTCGGAGCTTCGTTCAAGGTTACTATATGAGCGCAACTAAGAACCGGTAAAACGAATTTTGTCAATATTAAGACCGTTTGATCGCAATTGTGGCACGCTTGCCCCGCCCACATGGCCGTTCTATCTTATTAATTTTTCTGTGGGCCTAAGCGTTCGTCTTGTGACGCATCTATATCTCTTCAAAAAATATTTGAATTATGGAGTGCAAATATAAATTAATTTATCGAAATTGTAATTCTCAATTAAATAATTCTTTGTATTATACAAAATAATCATAATTCAGTGATAATTATTCAATTCAATTCGTAAAGGTATGTAATTTTTCTTCGATATTTCCTTATGACATTATCACGTAAAATTATTGTCCGTAAACCGACTTTACAAAGAAGTAATTTCCTTTACAAAATGAAAACATCAGCCTATCAGCAGCAGAACTGAATAAACATACAATTATTGGTAATATATAGAGATTCAAACAAGTTCATTGCCCAATATTACTGGTAATCCGTCAGGAAATAGCCTATCTTGGATTGAGTCTATTATCATTTGGAATGGATGGGATATCACTAAAACTAGATACATATGTATTTAAATAATATGTTGATAATCATTACAGAATATTGTCAATAGTTGCATATTCAGCGGACTTCAAATTCATCAAATTTGTTGAACGTCTCACTCTAAAATCAGTAATAACCTATTGGAAAGACCGATTACACGCAAAAGTCAAGATAATATAGAAGAATTTCTTATAGAGCATATTGGATATTTCGTAACCGATTTGTGGATACGAGCTTTCTAATCTAAATCAAATCGTAATTGGCGTATTATTCGTATCGTATTTAGCCCAACAAGAATACTGCATTAATATAGAATAAATTTACTTTCAGATTAAATAATATTGTAAGGATTTTGCGGCTATGATTTTCGAATCTAGGTGCGGATATAGATATTAGAATAATATTATTTTGGTTTCGAATACGGTTGCGGATGCCATAGATGAAGAAAGAAAACACCTCTGACCCGCCCACGTGAGGTTTAGAAAGAAAGAAAAATTTAAAGAGTGTTTAAAAAAATATGCCTATGGTCGCGCAGCGTCTGCTCCGTCACTCCGAACAGATTGAGCGGGTATAACTATACCACAGCCTGTCGCAAAAAACGTTTAAGAAATAATTTTGGATAATCCGACAATTTCTAATAGTTTCAATTATGGATTATAGGTTTCTGAGGATTCTGCCAATTTTATTGGAAAATGTTAAATATGGTGGTTATTATATAATTCCCCCGTCGAGAGGCTTTCATTTAGATTATCAGTAGGGCTAATTGATAGGAAACCTATTGTAATGTAGCTCATACAGACACTGACCTTTTTTTTGCCGGGCTATGGTCAGCACCCGCGCCGGTCCATTCCGTCCGGGGCGATACGAGGACGGCGCGCGGCCACATAACCTACCGTATTTTCACCCCGTCGCCATTGGACCGAACATTGGTACCGAGTTTCACGTGTCCTTGGCCAACTCAGCGGGTAGACATTGACCCTTGCCGAAATTATGATGCCAGTACAGTTTGGAATATATTTTTAATTCGGACATTCGACAGTTTTGGTCACGGAGCTTCATAACCTTCCTACAATACAGTATGTTATTTGACAGGAATATTAATTTTCTTTTAATTTATACAGTTATGTGTTTATACATATAATTTTGTTAAAATAAAATACATTTAATCTTTAATTATTTCGAATTATTCACGGAATTAGATACTCCTAACGTATGTGTATGTAACGCTTATCAAGTAACTGTCACTGAATATTCCATTGAGATTAATTAATTATTCACTGTGGCAGACATCTCAATTAATTGTTAATATCAAAGTTAATTAATACCAAATTGTGTAAACGAGTGTTACATATAAATAAAAATGTTTTCTGTTTGCGGTGTTATTTAAACGACCCGCCCTCGCGTCGCTTCGGTTCATTTGCTTTATCCGCATAGTTCCCGTAGAAATACCGGGATAAAATATAACCTATGTTAGTACCCTGATATTGTAGCATTCCATTGGTGAAAGAATTTTTCAAATCGGTTTATTGGTTTAAGCGTGAAAGCGTAACAAATTAATCAACTTATTTACGCATTTATAATATTAGTGAGGATACATATACCATTATTTTGCTTCATAATTTATGTGTAGGCAAACATGGAAGACGTAGACATTGAGGTTGTGTCAACTATTGTGTTTAAATCACATATTTAATAAAAGTATATCAAGCATATAAATAAAAAGAAAGGAATCTAAAAGTTCTCAAGATAGTGGTTGTAAAAATCCATAGAAATCGATAATAGCTACTCTAGAACGCAACACGCTATATGAATAAATAAAATTTAAGTGTCGATTTGTAATGTCAAAATAATGGATTTTTTTATGCTGATACGGTTATTTGCATGATACCTATGCCTAAATACCGGTTTAATAATTTATGTCTGTTTGTTTTGGGTAATCTTCAAAACGGCTAGACCGACTTTTATAATATTTTACTACTAGGTAGCTGCCTATGTAAGGAGTAACGTAGGCTACATTTTATCCCAGTATTCTCAAGGGAACGGGAACAACACTGGTAAGGCGACTGAAACCGAAGCGAAGCGAGGACGGGTTGCTAGTGCGTAAATACGTCGCAAGCGCTTGCCGCAAACTTCTTTTCATCTGTGTTTCAAAAATGTATACCAGCCCGGAATAGTGATAAGCTTACGAGAACTAGGCCAAGCCAAACACATGCTCGGGAACTTGTCGAGTTTTGCCAAGCATGTAAATGTAGCATAATATTGTTCAACAAAGTCCGGTTGCCGAGATATACCCTGCTAATTGTACCTACGTCAATTTGCTTTACGTGCTTAGGATCAGTATATTTATTACTAGTTGACCTCTATTTATTAATGATGGTGATCTTCAGTATTATAATAGCCCTATTGTAATCTAAAAAGGTGTAACATACGTTTGATGCAAATAAAAGTTATTAAATTCATTTTATGACTTTTCTAATGTTTTCGTTACCAAGAATATATATTAACTCTTTGAATTCACATTAAATTCAATTCAAATACAATTTAAATTACTTACAAATAATTTTATATTGAATTACGATAATTTTTTTACCAAACACTTAGATTTTATAAAATTCATTTTATCACCTTATTCTATAAGTTCACACATATTATACTTATATAGTATACATAATACGTACATATAAAATAGATATCTTGACTAGACACAATAGAAAAACCTTTTACAGTCCGGAGTTATCTTCAAGTTAAACGAGATGTCTTTGAAGAAAAAAATTTGATGACGGTATCGTATTCATTCGGTACTTGCGTCGTATATATTTCTGGTCTATACAATTATTTATAGAGAATCATTGATTCTGAAGTTTACTTGTGAAATGATAAACATTTTTCGGATAAATTATAATTTTACGTGTGTATTTTCGCTTACCGTATTCTTTTACTACAAGAAAGTATCTTCCCGTCTTCGTTGAACAGGATGGCAGTTGTTATTAATTTGCTGTTCGGGAAGATGCAGTCGAACCTTTTTAGAGTTGTTGCTATTACACTGATGTACCCTCTGCTTTGGGATTTTTAAGCTGTCTTCTTTCATCTAAGCCGAAGAAAAAAATACGATTAAAATAAACTGGGTAATATCCTTTCTTTTTTTCTTAAAGGAAGCCTGCTCTGCAGAAGGAAAAAAAAATTATATTGCGGGGGACATTACTGTGTTTTAATCACTACCCTATTTGTGCAGTAGCCAGTACACTATATTAACTGCGCCTCATGCCGCCCTAGCCGAGGCCGCGGGTGACGTGACCGGGGATTAGTCCGTCACCCGCTGAGAGGCCGACTGCGTGAGGAAAGACCGACGTCCTCCCCGAGGGGGGGACGTCGGTCGATGGGAGGGTACCCCAATAGGGGGTATTCCGTCGGGCCGACCACTGACGACAAGTTAACGCTGCTCCAGTGGTCGGTCCAACGACGAAGGCGACGTGGTTTTTGGGTGGGTCGCGGGGGTTGCGTGCTTAAGCCCCTCTGTCGCCCCGGACGGAGTGGTGCGGAGGCGCGCCGACCGCGACCCACCCACAAAAGAAAAATACTATATTAACTGTTTGTAAAGTACACACCACGATATAACGATTTCTTCTTTTATGTCTGTGTACTTGTGTGTAAAAAGAATGTCACTACATGTGTACTTGATTGATTACCTAGAATTATTAGTAAACGATAACAAAATGGGTAAATACATTTGCCCTTGATACTATTTAAGTGAATTGATTCTAATTAGCGGCACGTGTAGGGTAAGAAAAGGACATATTATATAGATCAAGAAATTATACAGTATGAAGTTTCTTACTCTAAATAGCCTTAGTAATAATATCTATTTTTTTTCTTCTCGGCTCATATACGTCCTGCTGACAGGGTCGAGGTTTTTCCAAAATATAAAGAAAATTACAACCTACTTGGTGGTTACCTACGGTTGGCGGTTTAATTCCTTCTTATAAAAACGGCATATTTCATACATTTTGTAAAATAAGTAAGCAATACATGAACAATTCCCACACCCGGAAATACATGAACAATTATTTTTGTTCCTCGACAGTCAATTTTATGGATCGTATTATGGTATAAATTCATAAAACTTGGCACCAAACTATGTTAACTCTTGAAAATATAGGAAACTATTTATGACAGTTGTCAAAATTTTACTTTAGAATATAAAATAACGCATACTGGAGACAACTTTTAATATTTTATATCTAGTTATAGATTATGTGATTTACTTACGTGTTCTGAGAATTTAAGAATTTTTATTTTAAACGTAATATACCGACTAAAATTTGTATTACATCATAAGAGTCGAAACAAAGCTTTTGATAAATATTATTTTATATTTTATTAGTTCTTTTTGTGATAACGGAATAAGAATGCCCGTGGGTGTCGTAAAAGAAAAGGGATATAATATGCATGTATATAACATCTATGCAAGAGAAACAAAATTCGCAAAAACCCTATGGCAACACGTCTGACAAGCATGGTATCTATATATTAATACGTGAAGCAAAAACTTTGTATCCCTTTTTACGAAAATTACGTGGATGGACAAGTATGAAATTTGGCACAGTTGAAGTATATAATGAGGAGAAGTGCATAAAACTGAAAATTCATATAATAATGGATTAGAAATACATTAAATTCATTAAAAAGGCATTACGCACACTACAATGCAATCGCTACACACACACGCATACATGCGCGCGCTTATACCCTTTTATTTACGGTTATAATCTCTGGTCAAACCAAATGTCAAATCATAATTATGATGACAATGTCTAATAGGCATTTGTACTTATAGTCCGGCCGCTCAGAGATTGTGTTTCTGATAGGTCATGATTGAATGGGCGATGTAACTTTGAACTGGCGTACTATTTACGGCACAATTTTAAATATCTTATATTTACCTTTTTAACGAGTAATAACATTAAAAATTGAATAATTATGCCAACTTACAATAAACGTATTAATTTTCGGCTAAAATTATTAACAATTACTCAATTAACAAATATAAAAACAATAGTTTTAAAAATCAAAACATGTCAAACTGCGCTGTTTCAAGGTTTTGTCTTATGTTTGTTTTTGTAGTGATGGGACAAAATAACAAGGCAATTGTAATCGCATATTTTTATAATCTTAATATAATCTGTCGGTATAATATTAATAAAACGTTATAATTTTATTTTATAATATATAATGTACTTACTATTTAATAAAGTTAATAATATGACAAAGGTATGCCCAATCAAAACTTAAGAAAATAAATATCGTGATATCAATCAGATCTATTAAAAAAATGAAGATAAAATGACTTAATACTTTATATTACTAGTGAAAAATGGCTACCCATAATAGCATTGTGGGGATCGCCATTTTGTGACAGTCACAAAGAGTTCTCCAGTGTTTCTCAATATGTATTTTCTCGTGACAGTTATTGTTGTTTATTTGACTGATTCTCCTTGTTATTTGAGCAAGAGGTCAGCTTCTGCTCTAATCTAGACTTTTGTTGTGTATCGTATATTACTGTTTTGCACTTTTGGTGCAAAATAATAATGCAGAAATACGGTTAAATATTAAAAAGTGAAACACGAGAACTGATCAAGCTTCAATATTACCTTGAGCTTGAAAGAGAAAATGGCAGACCCCGTAATTATAACAATACAAGAACGCATCTCTCAGGCGCTTGGAGTAAGCAAACTGACAATAACAAATATTAATACAGTAAAGTTCGGCTCCTCGGGCACTGGAGAAAATATTTTACGAACACCAAAAAAGGAAATGCAGAAATGAACCTATAACAGACAACGATAGCTTTGAGGCTTATGCTATAAAGAATCACATTCATTCATCATCACTCATCACAGTTCAGAAACATCCAACTACTGAGCTCGAGCCTCCTCCACAATGGGAGGGAAATTAACCAACTGCACCACGCTGGATAGACGTATTAGAATAGGGTTTTATTTCGAATTTTCCTTCTCTTGCTTAGATGTTGTATGCATATTATAATCCGTTAATCGTCTTTTACGACACCCACGGGCAGTAAAGGAGGGTGGTGAATTGTGTTATTATTACGTCATCATACGGAAGCATATATATAGTAGTTATTTTCCCAGAAGTGAATACCTTAATAGGTCGTCGCTTCTAGCATCTTTGAAGGCAGCTGATTTGTTAAGGGCAGGTAAAACTGCTTTATCTTTAAATTTTTTAAAGATATTGGAGTTCAATATAAAAAAAATCGACAAAAGGAAAATTCTTTTAGAAGGGAATAACATAATTTTAAAAAGAATTAACTTTTTGAAAGAAGCGAAAAAAAATGATAATTGGGATAATACCGTTTTCATCGACGAGACAAGGCTAAACCCCAACCACACGCTTTTTCAGTCTTGGACAAATGACACTAAAACGTCAACATCGAGAGTGCCAATGGGTAAAGAAACACGTCTCATTATATGCCACGCTGGTAGTGCGAAGTACGGTTTTGTGGTAAACGGTTTATTAGTTTTTAAGTCAAAAACTACTGCTGACTACCACGAAGAAATAAATGCGATTGCATTCAAGGAGTGGTTCCAGGATGTGTTGCTACCTGGTCTCCCAGAGCCTTTAGTTATGTTAATGGGTAACGCCCCTAATCATTCGGTGCAATTAAATAAAGCACCTACCAAAGCTAATAAAAAGAGGAATCGTTGGCTGCAAAGACGTGGCAATGACGAAAATATGTCTACATTAAAAGCAGAGTTGATGAAATTAGTCAATGACCATAAGCCGGCATAAGTTCGTTATGTTTTAGATGAGCTGGCTCTGGAGTACGCTTATTGCGTTCTTCGAATTCCTCCATTCCACTGCCAGTACAATACCATAGAGCTAATCTGGGCTCAAATTAAAGATTATGCAGCCGTACATAATGCTTCTTCACCGTATAGCATAAAAAAGATGAAGGCACTTTTAAAAAAAACACGAAATAATTCCTATAAATTTAACAAAATTTATATTGAATTGAATAAATATGCATAATAAATGCAATAAATAACATTATTAAATACAATTAATGTTATTTACTGTACATCACTAGTTATGACGAATTGACAGGTGTCAGAAACGCAATCTCTGAGCGGCCGCAGTATAGTAGGTACTTTATATATTAGTTATTAGTGAAATACAGCTTGTTTAATTTACAATTATACATAAATAAAATTAAAATAAAATTGTGTAGCAGAAAAATTAATTCAAATGAATTATGGCCGAATCTCGACCACACGGCGATCACTAGTAGTAGGTTAATTTCTCTTCCATTGTGTAGGAGGCTCGAGGCTAGCAAAGGGACGTATATGAGCTGTGATGACGATGATGATACTTTTAGTTCATCTTTGTAACGTAATTTTTCTTCAACATTATAATTTATATTTATTTTATGAGCGTAGATGTTAAGTAATATAATATTTACCGTTTACATGTTTTACATTATAATTGCCTCTTTCTAATTAATCCATTGAGATTATTTAGACAGAGAGAGATTAACATGAATAGTAATTTAATCATATTCAACAATGAAGATGTGCCTCTGGGTTATTGATAGAGCTGCTAAACAAAATTTGGATAATTTCAGGTATAGCATTTAACATTTTTTTACGATGTTTCTGTAATTTAAGTCTGAATATTATTTGGTTGGAAATACAAATGAAAAGAATAATAAATTACAAAATATAAAATGTTTACTTTCATATTTAGATGATTCACTTTGAACCGATGAACCTAAAAAAGTTTATAAGACATTGTAATTTAATTGAAAAGGAATTAGTTTATAAAAGGAGAATAGTACCGTCATTATTGTAAAACTTTCCTCTGTTTTGCGTAGATGCCGAATGGGCCTGCACATATTAAGGTTTATTGATACATGAAATATTAATTTTAATGCAAACCTTCTACTTCATATTTTATAAAGCAAATAGATAATGATTCGTATAGAAATACTATATTACTAACCATATTTTTATATATGAACGAAAGTAAATATAAGCAGGCTAGGAGGAAAATACCAGGTTTCTTTCCTCTGAGAAGAAGATACATAAAATTCTCAATCTTGATAAAATACTGTTGCTTTGTAAGTTAAATCAAATAAAGACACATAAAGGCATATCCCAGGATGTAGTATAGAAAATAACTAATAATATTTGATATACATACGAAGGACTTACTTAACATAAATTTACATGTTAGGAGGCAAAAATATCACAATTTAGCTTGTGACTAATAGGATAATAATTCAAGAATATATTTTCGTCCACAATCCAATTCGTGTTATTTGTTCTATCTATTTTGACTGTTACCAAAATACTTACTCGAATAGTGAGTTCGTGCCTTGTACGTCTATGTGATGATGTAAGTAGCTCGGTGTGATGTCGAGATTCATTGCCAGGTGGACTGTCACTTGCCCTCACCCAACACCACAGCCATTTATAAGGAGGAATATTCCTATTGAAAGATAAAATGCAATACAACACATTATTGGTATTTCAAAGAATTCTTGTAGCAATATTTTTATATTTAGAATTTGAAGAAATCATTACAGAATATAAAATTACAATAAAATCCTTAAAACACAATACTCAAGATAATTAATTTATTTACAAAATTAGAATTTATCACGACAATTAGCAAATATATCAAACAAGAACTGCCGTGGGTGACGAGTAGTCATCATCATCAAACTGTTCCTATCCCAATTACTTGGGATTGAATCAATATTTAAGTCTGTAGTACTACAGAATATGTACATATTGGGATAAAGTTATTGGTTTTAGGACCAGCGCCTGCCTGATGTCAATCCTCCTAGAAAATATAATTGTTGACCAGGTTGATGTAAGGCTGTTAGTCGCTTTTTACGACATCTTCGAGTAATGTAAGGGTTGGTGGTATTCGTAACCGGCATCACACCCAGGGCCATGAATGTCAAGAATGGGGGTATTCTTGACATTCCTTTAAAGTTGATATCGGACAACTCAATCAATAGATTTAAGTTTATAACTATACAAGATAAAAGTAAAAACTAAAACCCAACTATGATAAAAATGAGTTATCAGATAAATACGGACAAAGTCACGAGCAAATGCTAATACATACTAGCAGACCCGGCCACGCGTTGCTAGGGCTAATGTTTTTGTTATATTACATTTTATTAAACTATTTAAGTGGAACTGTAGGAGAACATCTGTCATGGAGGTCGTCATATTTTTTTACAAATGGCACCTATGTAAAAAAGCAAGTTAAAATCGTTAATGATACATTTGTAGGTTTAACATAGCAGCGCCATCTATTAATTAATTACTCAATCCAGTCAACAGATATCACCATCTGTTAAAATTGTTTGGAGTTAACAGATAATTGTGAATGTCAAATAATAGGTATATACAGGTAAGACAAATAATTTGCAATAAAATAATATTGTAACAATAAATTAAGATGTAAGCTATCCTATCTTTCAAGTTGGATCACACTGCACACGGTGTGCAAATTTGATTAAAATCGGTTAAGTAGTTTAGGAGTCCATCGCGGACAAACAACGTGACACGTAATTTATATATATTAAGATTATACATATATATTTGAAACTTACAAGTACGAAACACGACATATTTGTCTCAAATTTATGTTTTAACACAGTACTTTAAGATCTCTAGAGGGCGCCTTATTAGATTCAGTGACACATCATATTATAGCTTATAATCAGTGGACGATCAAGATGCTTTTAACGATACCTCATTTGTCTGGTTTTAATAAGTAGTTGAGGAGCAATGAGGGAACAGATGAACATACATACATACATAGCCAGCCAAAATCATAATCCTCCGTAGCCTGGTAAAAAGAAAGGAAACCCGAAATAAAAGTCTCTGCCAGCGTATTTGACTTACGAAATATTATAGGCCAATTTTTCTCATCTGAAGAAGGCCCCTGTCTTGAATTTGATGGTTCACTTCTGTCGACAGTTCTCATGACTGCTGTCTGTTATTTTTCTTACTAAATCTTATTAGAATATATATTTATGCTAATACATTTCGATATTTTTACAAAACAGGCATTAAATATATACTAACTCGTAAATTTCTATAATGAGGAATTAATAGTTAAATTTTACCTTAAGCGCTTATTACATTACACGATATTCAGGGCCCTGAATCACTAGGGGTGCTCTACAACAGCTAAATTGTGAGACCTATTTCACCGGTTTCAGTTTTAGCGAAATAACAGTTTGAGAAAACTGTTCCAAAATAACAGCCTGATGTGCTGTAATACGAGAAAAAAGGGGAAATAACCATTCTTTAGGAATAATGTTTAGAAGTGGTTTCAGTGTTTGTTCCTAAAATGAAAACGATCCTTCCTCATTTACATGCTTAGGACTGATTTATGTATATATTTTAGACATAAGCGTTATTTCACGTCATTAGTTACAATAACCCATTACGCGACATGTAACAATCACTATTTACGCGTCAACAAGTAAAAGAGCTTATTTTTGTAACTACGTTATACTTAACACGACTCACAGATATGGGATAACAGCATTATATTCGAGCGAGCGAGAAAGAGCCGACCGCACAACGTTGATTACGCTAAGTACATTTCTTTCGCATCGCGGCCGAGCGAACGAGTGAGATGGTTAATCGAATGACACGAAATTATTCGAAGTAATCCGACCAAATACCGAACACTCACGTGCCGTGGTATGCAACAAAGACCAAACAGCGTAACAATACATTTTATACCTTTAATTTTCATACGTATTTACGCATTTATTGATAATAAAATAGAGTGATTTTCGTTTATAAGCAATTTCAACAGCTTGATGTTGCGGGAAACGAAGCGAGTGTTACTTTGAAATTTTAATTTAAAGTAAAGAATTGAATTTATTTATTGTTTTAGTTTGTTGTTTTACTAATAAAAACATCATACATTATAAAGTGCATATAACAGTGAAAAAACTGTAAATATATCAAAAGTGTAAATAAACTGTAAATATAATCATTGTATATACAATCAATTTACTTTTAAATACGTCTGCATTAATACAAATTTAATTAAAATAATAGTATAATTATAACCTCTAATCAATCGTAAATACATATAATGCAGTCAGTCCTCAGCCTGACAAAAGTATGAAAGGAAGTTAATTTATTGATTTAACTGTATAGCTACAAATTAATTTTCGTTTCGCGTGTAACTGTATATAGTTAGTGCAGCTATTCATATACAATATGCAAACAATCAAAGTAGCTGTATACAAATAAGTCGTTACAAAAATCACTAGTTTTGAAACACGTGACGTCGACCAAGTCGCTAGTTTCGTTACGCTTCATAAAAATAACGTAACGACCCACGTCTAATATATTTAAGCATGTATTTATTTTATGTATATATATAATATTATTATTACATACAATATAATATTATTATTTATGTATATATATATATATATATATATATATAAATATGGAACAGTTTTCTGAACCTGTTATTTCACTAAAACTGAAACTGGTGAAACAGGTCTCACAATTTAGCTGTTGTAGAGCACCCCTAGTGATTCAGGGCCCTGAATATCGTGTAGTGTAATAAGCGCTTTACTCAAATGCACAACAATAGGTATATTCAATTATGCTAATTTTAGAGACCTGTATATTTCTTATGTATAACTGATTCGCATAAATTTAGTGATAGAAATCATCTGCTTTCATTCTTAGCATTTCTATGTATTCACATTTACTTCACCGATGATGAGCTAGAAATTGATTCACTCTACCGTATTGCTCAGAAGAATAAACGCCTCTCTGTTAGCTTGAACTTGGCTTGACACGGTACCGAGTGTCTTAGTAGGTATTACACATTGCGAATAAAACAATTTTTACTGATTTTACCGCGTTTGTATTTGATTTTTGATTCCACCCGTAACCATGAACACTAAACTATTCGCAATGTCGGGCAATGAAAAATCAAATAAAATTCTTAAAAATTGTTTATTTATAGTAATCTTTTATGATTATAGCTACCCTATAGTATAATTTATTGTCATACCTATAAATATCAAGTTAGACAATGTCTAAAACTAACACTGAGCACGTTATATCTGAAAAAGTCTAATATCTACACTAAAAAATCCTTCAGTGACGATGAGTCAGAGATGTCGGGCGATCCTACCCCTTTTAAGACGTTAATATGAAAATTGTAGCCGCAATATTTACGACGTAAAATCTTACATATCAGTACAATAACGAGCGTTGATCATCAAAACTTTTTAACAAATTATTTACAGCATATGTGTTACACTTACTTATTGATAGAACACACATAATGTTTCTCCAATAAAATTGGATTCAATAATTTATTGATGCTTTTTAGTTTACAAATTAATTTTATAGATAGCAAAATATATAAATTAATAATAAATAAGAAATTCGTGTATCTACTTTTCTTTCATTGTACATATTGTAAAAATCGGCCAAGTGCGAGTCGGACTCGTGCACGAAAGGTTCCGTACCATTGAACAAATAACGGCAAAAAAATCGCGTTTGATGTATGTGAGCCCCCCTCGAATATTTATTTTATTTTTAGTATTTGTGTTGTTATAGCGGCAACAGAAATACGTAATTTGTAAACATTTCAACTGTCTAGCTATCGCGGTTCTTGAGATACAGCCTGGTAAGAGACTGACGGACAGACAGACAGCGAAGTCTTAGTAATAGGGTCCTGTTATTACCCTTTGGGTACGAAACCTAAAAATTATTAGCGATAGTTTTATGACCAGCCGCCTGCCTTCCTTCCTTGGCAATATAATTGATACCTAGACGGCATAAAATGGAGCTGGTCCTGGTTTAAGTAAAGCTACTAGTTGTCTATTACAACCCCCACGGCCATTGTATGGATTTTTAGTATTCACAGTCGTTATACGGCATATTGTACATAAAAATATATATAATATATATTTATTATGCATATACTCAATGCTCAATAACACCTACTAAATCATATTACGGGTTGATAGGCAAAGAAAGCTTCTTAAACAAGAAAAAAGAAAAGTTTTGTGAGAGAGTATACAGAATTATAAACGTACATAAATCTATATTTGGGTCAGTAAATGGTTGTTTGTTGGCTGTCATAAACACTCATGGGAATTGATAAGAGGGTCAAATTCGATAATATTCTTGCTAATGTCGAGGTTAAATAATCCGATTGTTTCATGAATAAGTAATTTTATTTGATAAATTACTGATCATCATAGTCACTATTTCAACTCATAATACGTCCCACTGTTGGGCTTGAGCCTAGTCCACAATAGGAAGGAAATTGCCCTACTATACCGCACTGGTAAGACGTGTTGGTATAAGGTTTTATTTCGAGCTTTACTTTTATTGCATAGATGTTATATACATATTATACCCTTTAGTCGCTTTTTACAACACCCACGGGCAAGAATAATATAACATAATTACATAATTATATCATATTGTAAATTTTTTTTATTTTTTTTAATATTTTATTTTCTATGTTACTGTTCTATGTACAACGTGTATGTGTTCACGTACCACGTGTCCCTCCCGTAAAGAAGTACTAAATTATTTTTCTTTGTTTTTATATTGAAATGTTTCATAATAATATAAATAATATTGTTAAGTAATAGGGTTTATTTTATCCTGGTATATAATATTAAAAAAGGGTAAAGTGATTTTTAGTTTTACTTAGTATAAAGATGAAAAAAAAAATATCGGTCCAGTGCGAGTCGGACTCGCGCACGAAAAGTTCTATAACATTGACTAGGTAAACAAGAGTACGTACACAAATTTATTTCTATTCCTATATTTCAAGTGCTTGCCTGTTGCCATTGTCGATATCGAGTAAATAGTATCGAGCAAGAAACGGTAAAAAAAAATCGAGTGTTGTATGGGAGCTCCTCTTAAATATTTATTTTTGTTTTAGTATTTGTTGTTATAGCGGCAATAGAAATACATCATCTGTGAAAATTTCAACTGTCTAGCTATCACCGTTCTTGTGATATAGTCTGGTGACAGACGGACGGACGGACAGCGAAGTCTCAGTAATAGGGTCCCGTTTTTACCCTTTGGGTACGAAACTTTAAAAAACACGTTCATCGTACAGTTGTTGTCGTTGGTACTAGTATTTACTTTGGTAGAAGCAACAGATTGATAAACAACACTTGGTAAAGCGTTCAGTATTGAAAAGTATAATGTCATTGATCTACCCTTAGATACTGCCGAACACATTCTTTTTACGTATAATGAACAAGCGGCTGCATGTAAACTACTAATCTGACATCGTAAGGCACAAATTTAGTAAAAAAAGACTGAAAACCGGCCGTCACGGAATTTCGTGTGGTGACAGAATTCCGTGTGGTGAAGGAGTAAAAATGTAATTCACCACACACTTTCGTGCCCGTGGGTATCGTAAAAGACGACTAAGGGACTATTACAATATGCAGATAACATCTATGCAAAGAAGGAAAACTGAAAATAAAACACTATGTCAACCCGCCTGGCGATCGTGGTATTGTGGGTCAAAATGGGAGGGCAATTTCATTATCGAGAATGTTAGAGCTGAGCAGTGGGACGTAAATAAGCCATGAGGATTAGGATGTGAGAAAATGGGACCTCGCCATTTGCTCTATTGACAGATGATGACAAAAGGATGGAGAAAGAAGGATAAAGAATTGTAAGTACTGAAACCCAAAAATCGACATCGATAGTCAGCCTGATCCACCGCCAACCTGTCTGGCGAGTCTGGTATAATAGCTCAAAATGGGAGGGAAATCCCATTATGGAGGTGGCTTAAGCCCAGTAGCGAGTCGTGTATGGGCCGTGAGGATTAGCATGAGAGAAAATGGGACTTCACCATTTGCGTTATAGTCAGTTAATAACAAAAGGTTGGAGAAAGAAGAATAAAGATTTTTAAAGCACTGAAACCAAAAATCGGCATCAGCAGTCAGCCCGATGGTGGTAAAAAGTGATGAGATAAATTATAGGGTCGCACGTCGCCTAGCCATCACTCCGAATGGATCGGACGCTATGTGGCCATAGGCTGACACGAGAAAAAGGCAGTCTTACTTTATTTTGAAATACTAGATCATGCCTAAGAACAAATTGTAGATATTTTTCTGCTAGCCTTACAATATATAGACGATACTTCATTTTCAGAACTTTGGTACTATGTCCCTCCCATATTTTATTTGTGACATATTGCGATTGGGAAGGACGAAAAATCAATACTTGAAATATGGCCATCGTTTATTTTTTTTTTCGTGTAGTGACAGAGTAATACACTCACATACACATTAGTACAGAGTAATACTCTATCTTGCTCGTAGTTGTGCGTGGAGTTAAAAAAAATATTAAGTTATATAAATCTATATAAGGGAAAGAAGACTCAAATTAAAACCCTATACCAACACGACTGAACAGCGTCATTTAATAGGTCTTATTATGAAGAAGGCTCGCGCTCAGCAAGGAGACGAATATGAGTTGAAATTATTATTTATTTAAGTCTCTAATAAAATGTTCATTTCATATCTTTTCTTCCTTTGCCATGGATTTAGTAACACTAACTAATAAAAGAAAAAAATTCAAAATAGAATCATAAATATTTTGTTCGTTAATTGTATTCTTGTAGAGCCTCTGTGAAACAAGGATTTTATGATAAATGTTTTTAATAAAAAAGAAACGCCTTCACCTAACAGTGCATAATAATTCAATTTAGCAGTTATACAAGATGATTTATATCTAACTTGGGACATATATAACGAGTAGAAGAACATATAAAAAAATTTAAAAAGTTGAATGTGTTTTTTTAAAGACTTGTGTATGACTAGCAGCACCCTGCAGTTTTACCCGCATAGTTCCCCTTCCCGTGGGATTATCGGGATAAATTATAGCCTATGTGTTATTCGGATATATATGCTGTATTATTGTGAAATGTCATCAAAATCCGTTCACTAGATTTTGCGTGAAAGAGCAACAAACATCTTCACATACTTACAAACTTTCGCGTTTACACTTTTAGTAGGATAGAATAAAGTTTGCAAAACTAAAACTTTATAATAATACAATCAAAGCACATAAATTATCAACAAGACTGCACAATAAGCACCCAAATTGACTTGTGTAAGGATCGAACTTGCCACTCGGAACTGAGGTCGATAGCCCTTCGGTGTTTGTGTAATCATGGTGGTAATTATACCATTAACTTAGAGCATTAGCTCACACAGCATGCATGTTTTTGTTACAGATATCCATTTTCTCTAAGTATCTATCATCACGTTGAAATGGCGATAGGTAGCCCACATCGCTCGTCGAACCGACAACTGTTGGGAAAGAAAGGTTCTCAAGTGGCGACCAAGAATCGGACGGCGCAGCGTAAGACAACACCCT
The DNA here is from genome assembly GCA_032191425.1 of Lymantria dispar. Classification (NCBI taxonomy): domain Eukaryota; kingdom Metazoa; phylum Arthropoda; class Insecta; order Lepidoptera; family Erebidae; genus Lymantria; species Lymantria dispar. The sequence goes on from CM063442.1 coordinate 33,523,625, forward strand.
ATTACATAGACTGACGACATCTTGAAAGTCACTGGGAACCATTGGATGTAAGTGAAACAACACCGTTAGCATTCGCGTGGGGAGGCCTATGTCCAACAGTGGACGTTTATGGGCTGATAGATGGATGGATGGATCCATCGACATCGACAATTTTTATCTCGTCTAAATTACAGAAAATTTATATGACTATGATTCGAAGGAAAAGGAATGAGTTCTTTATATATTTCAGTTTAACCAATATAAAAGCTCAAGCGAAAATATTTTTACTTTACTCGTCGAGCAACATTTAATGTTATGAGTAATTTTCCATAGACTCGAAGCAACAAAACACATAAAATAATTATCGCCGAAAAGTAGAAACAATAAATTTCCCTTCCGAAGCTGTTATGTTTAGAAATATCTTAACAAATAACTTATTTTTATAGCGCCGTCAACCAGTTATTATTTGGCAGTATTGTTAAGTGCTTTAGATAAAATAAAAAAAATATCGGCATTCATAAATATTAAGTAACGAAAATATAGAAATAATCGTATTATGTTAATGAAGACGAATCTGAGCCATAAAACATTCTTTTGACATTGAAAAATTGCGCAATATTTTATTAGCATTAAATGAAGCTCTTAATTTTTATGAAAATTCTCTGCTTATCTTTATTAAATTGTTTGAAATGACAAGACAGTTGAGGTTATAAGCTTCATAGTAATAAATATTATATGTATATATGTAATATATACATATAATATTTATTACTATGAAGCATTTATAATAAATGTCGTCACCATCATTATTATTTAGCTTTTTGCCGTCGAATGCTGGACATGGTCCTCTTTCATATTTCTTCACAAATTGTGGTCCTATGATGATGATGATGATGACGAATGTAATCAACATAAAATATACTGGATTGTTGACTTAATATAACTATAAAATAATTGTAAAAATTTGTTTGCCCAGATGCTGTAGTGATTAAAATATCTTACCGTGCTAGTGTCGTGAGTTCGATTCCCACACGGCACAATAATTAACGGCGATTCACATATTATTGTTTTGAGGCTGAATGTAATTTGTGTCTGTTAAATATACCTATGTTTAACAAGTACCCCGAAATATAAAGTTCCTTAGTACAGGATCTTTAAAAAAAATATATAAAATCTAATACAATTTGTCTTATACTCCTCTAATGTCAAAATTATTCCATTTATTATTAAATTTTGTAGCGGAGAACATTACACAATCTAATTTATACATTTTACATAAGAAGCTGTCTTTAATAAACCTCAATTTAATAAAGTGTCTCATTTTATGAACAGTGTGTTAATATATTTTGTTTTCTACAGAAAATTGTGGTAAAATAGGCGTTGGATCATTTTATTTTATTCCGTTTTATTACATATTTTAATATACATCAACTTCTTCAATTCATACGTGTCCCTCTATTGGGATCGGGTCTTCTCCACAATGGGAGAGAAATAGTTTATTGTCGGACGCTTGCCACTTGCCAGTGATGATATCTGCTTATATTTCTTATTCGTTATTCAGGACGAGACAGGACAGAGACAAGACGATAAGGGGTTGTGAATTATTTCCCTACTCTATTACCATACAGATAAATACTATGTATATAGTATCTTTTGTATTCTCAGTTGCAAGGTAAATTGATGGTAAGTGGAGGAAAAATCTAGAACCTTCCGCCTTACGAGCTTGTTGCATGGCCATTTTGTTATCATTGTGAGCTTGCAAAAGGCCATGGTAGACGAGCACATATCGTTACCAAGTATTAAGTTTACGATATCTGGAATTAATAGGCCTTTGCCCATGTCCGTTTTCAATTTGAAGCTGTGAGGCTGTTCGTAGAATTATGTCTCGAGATTATTTTAGTCTAAAGATGACTGCTGCGCCCTGAGATCTTTTATGAAAGCAACTGTATTTATAAATAACAAAAAAAAAGAGAAAACAGGTTACTTGAACATAAATAAAAGATATAATTCAAAGAATATATTAATATATAATTCAAATAATTTATTATTGTATTTTAATAATTGGGCTGAAAACAATTTTATCTTACCTGAGGCTAACAAATATCCTGTTGGAGAATATGAAGTATATAACAGGATTGGCTGCCGAATTCAATGGTGCTAAGCTCTGAATAAGAGAGGCTATGGCTATATTGACTTGTGTGTCGGGAACGTAGCCGTATACTTGCAGAAGATCGAAAATCATATATGGAGACCAGCAGAGTACGAATACTGAAACAAAATGTTAGGTTAATATGTAATTTAAATAACTAAATCGTATTCATGCATTTGTTATTATCTTCGTCCAGCTTATTTAAATTTTTTGGAGTCGACTCAATACATCTTTAACAGTAAATATTCCAAAAGTTGTTGGCAATAGTTTTATGATCAGCTGCCTGTATAACGTCAATCGCCCTTAGGAATGTAACTGCGGGTGACCGGACTGGGGATTAGTCCGTCACCACGGAGAGCGGCTGACCGCGTGACGGCGACCGTCGTCCCGGGAAAGGGACGTCGAGAGGATAGGGTACCCCTCAGAGTATTCCATCGTGCCGACCATGGAGGACAAGGAACTCGGTACCGGTGGTCGGCTCAAGGACGAAGGCAACGAGCTACGGTATGTGGGGCGCGCGCCGCCCCATTGTCGCCCCGGACGAAGCCGGGTGGCGGGTGCGCTAACCATACACCCCAAAAAAAGGATGTAATTATAGATCAGACGGTATCAGATGGAGTTTACCCAAGTCTATGAAAACCTCTTAGTCTTCTACTACAATACCCACGAGCAATGTAAAGTATTGATAATATTCGTAGCGGTGATAGCAACCACAACGCTGAAACTTATTACATTTAAATAAATTAATTTGAAGAAGTATAATTTAATAAAGTTAAAATGAATAAGACTGTATTTAACAAATGTTGGATTAATAAATTCACAAATTATTACGGTACATTGCTAACTACTTTCTTCAAAAGATATTCAATAAAAACAGTCCAGTTTTACGGATAAAGTTTCTCAATGTTTTCCCTCTAGAGGGTTTATTATTCTGTCACACATAAAGTGTAATTTTCTCGCAGCTGTAGAGTATTCGATGTTGATCTAGGAATTATAGAAAATTATGATATGTGGGTGTGTGGGCGTTTCAGTTCTAGCTCTTGTAGATAAAGCGAAAGCAATAATTTAGATTAGAGTTTGATTTCAATGTAAGACTTAAATTACTAAAAATACAAAGTAACAGAATAGTCGTCAATCATCTCAATAGGATTGAAAATGTACTTATGCTATGTAGGTATTATCATATGATCTCAACCCACACAAATCCCACTGTTGGGCCTGGCCAATGGGAGGGAAATTGACCTATTAAACCGCCATTAGTCAAACGTGTCAGCATAGGGTTTTATGTCTAGTTTCCTTCTCTTGCTTAGATATTATGCATATTATATCCGTTAGCCATCTTTTACGATGCCCACGTGTAAGAGAGGGCATGGTGAATTGTATTCTTACTAATAGTAGTAAGTAATAATAAATCGCTAATTATCATCACACGAAGGTACGTAGGTATAATAAATATTAAAAAAAAACTGGGCGTCTGACAGACCCCGACGAGATGTCGCTCGATGCGGGCAGCTAGAACTCTCTCCAGCAGCTTACCCGCATCGTCGAGCACCACAATGGGCCTGTAGGCCGAGGCTGACTCAGGAGATTGTCCCGGCTTCGGCAGGAGCACCAGAGTCCCCTCCTTCCAGCACCCAGGGAACTGCCCGGATGCCAAACAAGCGTCGAACAGTCTCCTGAGGCGTGGTCCCAGGTGCTCGAGGATCAGGCCAGCACACGGTACGGCACACCGTCGGGTCGGGGGTGATGGATTTTGTTTGCATACGTGTCACCGCCACCTCCATCTCCGGCTCCGTGATGGGTGGAACACTCTCGTTGGCCTCCCGGTCGCTGTCTGGCGAAGCCATGACCTGGGGCCTGTGCTCCGCCCGCTGTGGAAAGAGGTCCCCGTCCTTTGACGGCGCACGGAGCTCACTCAGCGCCGTGAGGTAGGCGCGACCCCAGGGGTCACGTTCGAGACTGTCCAGCATCTCCCGCCGAGTTTATTAATTAAATTGAATTAATTGTCGCGTTATTTAGTTGATTGGTGAAAATAAATTGGCTTCGATGTGACATCAGTAAACACGGACATAGAATGTACACGACGTGATTTCATGTCTCTAGTATTAATATACCACGACAAGATATACTTAAAGAATCGTAAAGTAACAAAACTCACCTAATAGAGTAACGACCCATATTTATGTTATGAAATCTATATCAATAAATAAAATTGTCCGTGTGGTGACGGAGTAAGAATACAATTCACCACCCCTTTTTTTTTTTTTTTTTTTTTTCACGCTGTGGAAATGCATTTGCGCACTATTCCCCCGCCGGTTACGGACAGGGGAGTGTGTGTGGGACTCGCCGGCCACTGGAGTGACCGAAATACCCACTAAAACCACAGCGGCCCCTTCCGCGCTTTTACGGGGTGCCGGAGAGATCGTCTGATAACATTCCCCGACACCCCAACGCTTGGCCGTCTGGCCACGTCCTGTCACCATTCAGAGCGGTGGGTGGAGGAGCGCATAGCGGCGTCTCCTCCTCCCTGGTCGTCGCCGGCGGAGCGAGTCAGCGGACGCAAGCGCCTCGCGTGCCCGCTCCGCGGCCTCCTTCCTTGTCATGACAGCCTCACAGAAGGAGGCCATCGACGACCAACAGCTGTCGCTGCCGAGCATCTTGAAGATGATGGTCGGCAACGACAGGTCTGTTGTTCCCATGTCCGTTGACAGGACGTGGCGCTAAGGACCCCAGGCGGGGCATACTTCC